>WBMZ01000342.1:0-420801 GCA_013400975.1 Atrichornis clamosus
GCGGCGGCGGCGGCGGCCGGAGCAGCGCAGGTAGCCCCGGGTGCCGGCAGGCATCCTCCCCTCCGTGCCCGCCCCCAGCCCTGGGAGCCTCACCCCGGCGGTCGCGCCTCCGCCCCGGGATACCTCCGCACCTGGGACGCGCCCGCCGCCGGGAGGATGGCACAGCTGGCGGCGGAGGAGGCGTGTGGCTGCGCCGCCGCAGCACCGGGAGACGACGGCGAGGAGATAAACGGCAGGAAGGTGGCTCTCATCACCGGCATCACCGGGCAGGTAACGGCGGGGGCTCCCCTCGTTCACGTGCCCTCCTGGGCACAGGGAGAGGGGATGGGAAAGACCCGCCCTGAGGCGCCCGCCGTGGCTGGGGCCGGGCGTGGGAGCGGGGCGGCGGAGGGCTCGGCGTGAGTCTGCCCGGAGACTTCGCGGGCTGCGGCGACCCTCGCTCTCTTCCTCGCTCCCGGGTCCCCGGAGCACATCCCCGCCGGTGCGCCTTCCCAGCCCGGTGCCCGCTTCCCATTACACTTCGTGCCGCCGGTTCTGCACTGGGCTGGAGCTGCCTCTGACAGCCCCAGCTGGGTCACCGGCGAAAAGACCACCTCGTGGGTAGGGCTTGTTTGCCCCGGGAGTCTGAAGTGTTCTTCAGCTGATGTGCGTGAAATGGGGTGCAGTGCTTTTATGTCTCGGCTTTGGACTGTCTTATAGCAACCTGCACTAGGAATTCCTGAGAAATCAGCTAAACTTGTACTGAGATGAGGTGTGAAGTGAGCATCACTGAGGAAGGAGCCGCACCTAGACAAGGCAGTACAAGGAGTCAGTGTTGGGACTCTTCATTCTGAAGGTCTGCAGTGGGAAAGGTACCAGTGCAGGTGTGAGGCAGCGTCGGGTGAGACCTGAACAGGCTTGTCACTCAGAAGGACTGTTTGTCACCTGTCACTTGGACACACTGTGCAGCCGTGCATTTACAGTCAGTACCTGCTTTATAGCCAAATCTGAATGAATGACAAAACCATTTCCTCAGGCCGCTTGTTTTGTATTCGTGTACGTTCATCGCAGTCTCCAATTTTTTTGGCTATATTACTCATAGGGATACTGGTGCTTAGAGCAGAAGGTGCAGGAGAAAGATGACATGGAAAGAAAAAAAAAAATTACGATTTATCTTGGAGTGACTTCTGCATGGTGAAAAAAGATATGCTGGTGGTGAGTTATAACCTGGTGAGGTGTGCAGGAGGGTTGATACATGCAGTTTGTGGCTTATGCTGCTACACTTCCAATGGGCAGCTTGGGTAGTTGGTTCAGTTGTGCACCCAAAGGTCTGCATTGCTCTGTCTTTGCTGGCAAGTGGGTGCTGAATGAAGGTTGTCCTGGACATGCTTACTTATATTTGGGGAACACCTTCTTTGCAATGTACATAGCTTCCACTACCTGGAAAAATTAGCTCTCCTTGCACATTGCTTATCTCTAGGAAGGTGCTGGTACTGAATGACTTCTGCTTGGAGGGTGTATCTTCTGTGATTGGTATAACCTGTTAAGTAAGTAATGTAGAGTAACCATTAATGCTCATTTCGGAATCCCAGTGGAACAGCATTTTTCCTTTGCAGCTTGCATTTAATCAGTGACAGCTTCATGCATGGAAGAACTTCTTTGCCTTCAGCTGTAACTTGTCCTGGTGTGCTTGTAGATCTGCTGTGAGATGCTGCTGTCCATGAGCAATGCGAAAAAGTACATGTCAGTACAAACATGTTGCTTGTTCACTCTGAGACAGTGTTAGTCAATGCTCTCTCTTCTTATTTTATAGTAGAACCAAGAGGTCTTTGTGAGGGAGTAAATACAGAGACTATCTATTCTTCTGTTATCTTGGAGGACATGAACTGTGCTTTGAACATTCACCTGCTGCTTGTGTTTCACCTCATGATGCCTATTCTCATGTGTTCCTGGCGTGCTTTTTGGTGCACACTCTTCCCATGGGTTAGCAGCTGTACACCAATAGCAGACTGGGGAAAGCCATCCAAGGGCTGTCTGACAAGGGGGTGTAACTGTGGCTGAGAAGAGGAAAACCTAATGATCTCTGTGTACTAACAGTTTTGCTTGATGTTTATTTCTAGCAAGAGCACAGTCAGAGCTTTCCCAAGGACTACTTTGGTGCTGTGTGAAAAGTCTTCCAGACTGTTGACAGAAGTACGTTTCTCTCCATGTAAGATAGTAAGTTAGAGGCCTGTAGCTACAATGCCATGATTCTTTCAGTACTGTGTTCTCTGTTACTTTCTCTATTTTCAAAGCAGCTCTTCCTTCTTAGCCTAACCTTTGACAGGCATGTAATTTAGCATTGAAACGTGTGGAGAACCAGAGCTAGTAAAGGCCTGGAGATACCTGAAAGCTAACCAGAGAGGGTGGGGTGCCTTAGTGACAAGACTGTACCAATTCTTGACTTAAGGTGAAAGTTTTATATTGAGGGTGGCCTCTTATGGGGTCCTGTAGTTTTCTATAATTTTGAGTTCTGCTACCAGGATTCCTTGTTCCTCTTTTTTTAGATGAACTTTAAAAAAAGTCACCATACTACTTGTTCCTTACCTGTCTTTTGCTCCCTTTCTTTATTTTTATGTAATAGCTTTCATTTTATTTGAAGAGGCCTCACCCAGAAATGGGACACTTGGATTTTGTTTCTTATCTGAGAATAGGCAGACTTGCATATCCCTCTTCCTGGAGATAATCCTAGTGCCATATATTTTTAAACTTAATTACCATGTGTAAAATGTACAAATATCCCGAAGTGGAAGCTAGAGCTCAGGCTTTGTCTTTCCTAGGCAATCATCTTAACTGCTGGGCTAAAGAGAGTTGGTCTGTTGTTTCACATTCTTCTTTGAAACTGGTGCTCTTTCAGGGTGGGAGATAAAGGCTTGGATCTCTTCAGACTGAAGATGGTATAGAACAGAATTTATTTAAACTGGGCCCTTTCTGCTACAGCAAAAAGTGAGCTGGCACAGTTGCACTGTATAAGGAAGCTGCTTTTGTTTGTGTGTGGCCAGTGTACTCTGAGAGTATTTGCTGAGCTAAGGCCCCATAGGGCCTGGTACCTGAAATAAGGGTAGGTGGAAGATAAGTATCCAGCTAACTGGGCCGTGATAATTTTGGGCAAATGTGGAGTTGTGCTTTTGTTGCTGGAGTACTCTTGAGCCAAGCAAGGTGCGACTTGAACTGTAGCAGCCCTTCCTGAGTTGAGATGATGCCACCACAAGTGTGCATAATCATGTTGAAATCAGGCAACTCATTCTTCAGAACTTCTGTTTAGCCGTGAACATCTGAATTGTTCGTCTTTTCCACTGACAAAAGATGGCATTTTCTTTCTCTGATGGAGAAAGAGTTGAGCTCAGGTAGAGTTATACTTTCACAGTAGAGCAATTGACTGACGATGCAGCTTTTAACTGAAACATAACATAGAGATATGGCACAACTGTAACTTCTGATTAATGGACTTTTAATGGGATGCATAAGATGTTACTGCATGCCAAAAGAGGATGGGCTGCCTGCACAAGTTCTTCTGTACAGGGAGAGACAGGAGGCATGTGCCATTTGGCAGCTTACTGTACCAGTTAACAAAACCAGTTCTGATGACTTGCTTTTCTTCTAGATACAAGATGTTGAAAGGACAGGTATCGGCGACGGTGAATGTGTTACTGATAAGAAGGGGAATTTGTGACCTTTGGACAAATAGCAGGAGGAGTTTGCAATATGCATGGTGAAGCCATAAAGGAAAACAAATTTCATGATTGTACAGTCAGGACTCGAATGGGATTCTGGCTCCAAGGGCTGAAGCTTAGAGTCTATGAAATCAAAGCAGATGTATGAACCTCTACAAATTCTGCATTTGCCTGTGGAGTTATGGTGAAATCAGTACTGTTCTACCACTTGCATTGCTGATAAGAGACTCTAAGCACATAGGCAGTGGTGTTATATACTACTTTTGCAGTATTGAGATTTTTCTTATCTCCTTTCTCACACCACCGCACTGGGATGAACCACACTTCACTATTTTGCCAAAATGACTTCCAGAGTGAGGCAGTTGCTGTGGTTAGATGGATAAAACATTTCTGAAGTGTCACGTAGGTATTGGTCTGCTGGCAGACTACTTGTGAGTAATGCATAGCACTTTTTTCATCATTTAAAGAAAAGTATTTAAAATGAAACAGGCCTGTTGAATGTATTAAAATGAAAGTACTTTAAAAGAAAAACCTTGAATGTGGCTCTTATTGTAAGAGTGCTTTCACAATGCAAAATGTATGTGCAGGACTTTTCAAACCTTGGTAACTTGAAGAATTAATTACTCTAAAAATGTGTGTTTTGAATCAATTACTAACAGCCTAATTCTACATATGCAAATATGGCTTGTCTCTTATTTCTGGAAGCTACTAAGACAGTACTTTTTGAAGGCATTGTTTTCTAGACGTTGTGACTAAATGTCTGTTAAAATTGTGTTTAAATATCTCTTCAGAATGTCTGATTGCACTGCAATCAGTCTGATTGTCTTTCTTACACTGATATTTGTAAAAGTATTTAGATACTTGACTTCTTGGAGAAGTACCAAGAAATAATCTCTCTGAGCCTTACTGTGAGGTTATGTGTTGATGTTTCTACTTTCCTCACTCAGTGCCTGGATTATGAGCAGTAAATAATGTCTCTCCTGTCTTTGGTGCTGTCCTGCTTTACTTGGAGAGACAGTAAGGTAAGCTTTTGTAGACCAAGATAATTCAACAGGCACTTAATAAGCTCAGTTTTGACTGAAGCAATGCATTAGAGCTCAGTGTTAGTATTATGCCCAGAGGCTATTGCAAATTGCAGATGAAGGAAGCAGTTGTGTCTCTGCCTGGTTCTTACAGCAGCAATACTAGCACCACCCTCTGCTTCCTTGCCTGCAGTTCTGTCAAATACAGCTTCCATTTGGCAAAAGTTAAGAGAGCAACCTCAGAACTTTCAACCACATCCAAAGATAGTGTAAAGCATGAGATCTGCCTCTATCTTACTTCAGAAGTTCAGTTGCTTACAGCCGTTGTTACTCCTGTAACACACCAAACCCCTATATATGTGTACTGCAAGTTTTATGCTAGTGCTACAGTTCATGGTTTGAGAAAGGTTAATTGTATCAAGAGGGAGGAAAAGATATTGAGAAAGTAAGATTTGCTGTTGTGAATTGAGGTTATTTTTTTTAAAAATTTCTCTGGTGAGATGAAACTAAGCAAGACAGACTCTGTGGCAAAGTACGGTAATAAGAGAACGTGAGTCATTGCTTAGTATAAAAAAAAAAGAAGAAATGAATAGCTCATATGGAGTGTGACTATAAAACTCTTTGATACTCTGGCTAAAATAAATGTTTCCTGGAGAAGAGTTGCAGAGGAAACAGTTAAACAACGTTTTTGAAAGCTTCTTTCAGTATTGAGATCAAGTGGTGAGGTGGGAATCTGTGTCACTGGGGAGTCTGACAAACATATGTAGAGAAACCTTATAGCCTTTTGTACCAGAGACATGACATTAATTTGCCAGGTAAAGGATGAAATCAAAAGGATTGCTTTTCTGCATTGAAACAGGACGATAGTTTTGGCTGAAATTGGCTAGAGGTAAATATTAGCATTGCTGCCTTTTCATTAAAACAAATAGTCTTGGTTTCTGAGTAAAGCTAAATATTAGTATTGCTGCCTTTTCATTTAAGCAAATATTGTCTTGGTTGAAGCCAAGTACTCACTCTGTTTCAGTTTCTGTCTCTGAGTAGCCAAGAGTTATCTTGAGTGAGGATTTCAGATGCATTGAATATCCTTATCATAGTTTGAGCTTGCAGAGACATAGGAACACTTAATTTGGGCACAAATTTAAATGCAAATAACTTCATTTAAACTTGAGAGGGTATGTGTTGTTTGTGGTTTGGGTTTTTTTTTTTGTTGTTGTTTTCCTTTAAATGATGAGGGGGCTAAGCACTGGAAGAAACTGTCTGGAGAAGTTGAGTGTATGTACTTGGAGGTATGGACAAACTAACTAGACATGGCCCTAAGCAACCTGCGCTAGATGAACCTCTCCTGAGCAGGGATCTTGAACTGGGTGATCCACAGAGGTCCCTTTCAACATAAACTTGTATGATTATGACTCCTTTTCAGGATTGGAACACGTGCAGTTTGTGACAAGATGGCGTAAGTGGCTTGTTGAAAACAATTTGCAGCAAATGAATAGTGATTCTGACATGAAACCTAAGATTGCCTAAAATACAATTCCAGGTCTTTTCCCTTTACAGGATATAAAGAAGTGCTGCTATTGATTTCCATCCAAAACTCTTGAAAAAAAGATATTCTACTGAAAGGTAGTATAACAAAAACTGAAATGGGAAACTAGAATATCATCTGAAAACAGAGGCCATATTTTTAGAAAGATGCCTGAATTTTGATTGCCTTGACTCCCCTTTGAAGAGAAGGCTACCAGGTAGTTGAATTCAACTTACGCATTAATAGCAGTCTGTAAATACACAGATCAATGCTTTATTCTTTCATATGTGATTTATACTCTACAACAATATGTGCAGACTGACAGGCCTTTTGTCTTTTCAAGAGCAGGGACTTTGGCTGCTCTTTGTGCCTGCCCAAGGAAGCCCAGCTGTATTCTATTGCCTTTCAGAATAGTGCAGTTAGTGGTGGCATTTGAACATAAGTAAGCCAGAAAGATATTTATGGTAAAAAGTGTTGCTGATACAGGATTAGTTCATACTTGTCTTGATGTGTTAACATCCCTTTTTTTTTTTCTTTCCATCTTTGCACAGCCTTGCTCAGTGTTTGTGACTGCCAGTGAAGTCTGTGCTTTAGCAGTATACTGGAGAGGAAAGTTCTGGTAGCCTGGCTCAGGCTATCAGGCTTTAAACTCGAGGACCAGTGCAGGCAGTCTGATTCCTCCTGTTTGAACATGATGTATACAGGATGTGGATCGAAAAACATTGTGAACAGCAAGTGAATTATATGGTACTGTATACTGTGATGTGTACCTGCTGTGAAAGTAGATAAAATACTGAAAGTATTCCAGGAAAAAGGCAATGTTAAAGTTCATGTTAATGGTGCTAAGGTATGAAACAGATATAGACATGGTAACCAAATTGGGTTTGGGAAGATGACTTCCTCCAAGCAACATTTCTCATAAAATTTTCTGATGCTGTGGATAGGGGGCTATTGCCATTACTGCCCAGACTGACAAGAAGGACAGAATATCCTGTTGCCAACAGCATGCTGCTTGTTTAGTCTTTATTTGTTTTGGAATTTTAAAATTTAATTAAGACTGGTGACTGTTGGCATAGACAGAACCTGTATTTCTCTAGGAATAAAGTGTCAAAGGGCTAAAGCCTCCTCTATGTACCTACAGCCAATCCAATCGGAATAGAGAACTCCTGTAAAAATCTTTTTTCTGCGACTGTCTTCTACCATTAAATTTTGATTTTTTTTTCTCATCTGATTATCTCTTTCAGATCCTTCTGACAGTTGAGCTTTCAGCACAAGGGAGTCGGTTTCTTAGACAATAGATAGCTATGCAGAAGGGCAAGGAAAATGGAGTACTTGAACCTGCTGATGGCCTGTGTGAGAAACACATCGGAGGTTACCACTGATCCCTATAAATAATAAATAAAAGGTTTTTCAGTGCAGCTGTGGTACTGGTATTCATCTTAGTGGTACTTCCTGTCACTCATACCCTGTGTCTTTGAGGAGTACCAAGGCTGAGTTTCTTTGCACTTACCTATGCTTTCATTTAGTCTGGGAGGCAGGAAGTACTTTCTTTCTCTTGGCAATTTCTAGCAGCCTTATCCCAACTTCTTCAGACTTCTGGGTCTGAAGTAGAGTCCTGATTAAGTGACTGTTCTTACAAGCTTGTCAGCTCAGTTTCTCCTACACTGTTGCAGCACAACTCCGGCTTATTTTGGAAAGCATGGTTTCCTTGAAGCGCTGGGTGAGTGACAGCACAAGAGCAAGTCAGCAGTGTGGTAGATGTCCAGCTTCCTCTTTCACAGGTGTATGTTCTCTCTTGCTCTAAATCTCTTCTTGCTACTTTGCTTGCTTTTTAGCCAAGGGAGCAAAAATAAAAGATTTTCTTTCTCTTAAATATTTTTTTCACCTCCTGCCTCTTTCATATGAATCCACTGATTGTTTTTTCAGAACCTCAGCTAAGGAATTGCTTTGGATCATATGTATATGATGTGGGGGATGCAGTTAGGTCCAAATCTTTCAGTTAAGCAAAACTATAGAAAGTGAGGTGAAAGAGTGGAATTCTCTCCAGTTTCCTGTACCTATTACTGGAAAGTTCTTATGGCTTGTTCTTTTCTATGGTATTCACAGACTTTACAACCTAAATCCACAATGAAGCTTTTGTAAAGCCTGCCAAACAAATTGATGTAAACTAGCTTATCTTTTGTCACCTGTGCTTTTCACATGTGGTGTTAAGCAACTGAACTTCCTCATATGCAATGTAACAATTTTAATTTAGTCACAAACACACACAAAGCAGTATACCCAAAGCAGGCTTCCTTCTTCAGGAGTATTTATTGTTAAAGTCTCCTGTTTTTTCTTTTTTTTTTTTTTTTTAATGGGCAGCACAAATTTTGCTTTGTAACTCAACAGTGTCATCTGACAGTGAGCAAATTAAGTCTAAGAACATGTCAATTGACCTGGTTGCAGTTAGTTCAGTGATAAGTACTGTTGAAGAACATGGGATATTGTGTACCCTGAGATAACTCCATTTCGTTGAATAACCGTACAGCTTGCATTGTGCAGTCAAATTGGTCAGTTAGTTGTGATGCTCAGCTGAGCACAGTGGTCTAACAGGTATCCAAACTGCAAAGATGTGCTCACCTTGAATGTGGAATGCCATAAATATTGGCATTTAGCAAATAGTTTCTGAGTAGATAAACCAGTTTGTGCTGCATTTGCCATTCTTGAACACCTTTGAAATAACAGGAAAAAATTATGCTTGCTCTACAAAAATCTGGCTAACCACTAAATGTAGTAAGATATATTCAAACTTTATGAAATGTTTCTGCAGGGCTTTGCTCTAGCTGTCATTTGACCAACTTATTGCTGCTTGGAAGTTCTTCTCAAAGGAAAATACCTACAGCCTATGTGGTGAATTCTAATACAGAAGGAAAAAGTTTGCCGTGTTAAGTGTCTAGCTGAGTCCTTTTGCTGTAATAAGTTGCCTTGTTTCTGCTGTGTGTCTGACACCTGCAAAGCTGTTAAATAGGTACCTCTTGGCTCTTGATTTTGCCATCAGGTAAATGGTGAATGTTCTTGTGTATGCATAGGCAGCTTGAGGTAGCACATCACCATACTGCCGTGGAAGCCTTAAACCACCCAACCCCCGGTTTAGAAAACAGTAGGCAGTTCTTTTGTTTGTATCCTATGATGTGTGAACCCATGCCAGAAGTAGCTTGAAGATTTTTATCACTTTATGAATGGAAATAAGCCTTTCCCAAGACATATAGATTGGGTTTTATTTTCTGCAAGACATATATACCAAAGTCAAGCAGGAAATACTTCTGACTGTTCCTATACATACCTTTTTTATTCTAATTTTTATGCTTCCGGTTTGGTAACCTGCAGTCCCTTCTGACTGCTACTCTAGGTCTTACCTGTAAGCTTCTGCTGGTGCTGTTGTGGAACTGGGTAGCAATATCTGACTGTGTAGGCTGCTATTTGTCAAATTGCAGGCATGCTGTCAGGAGTGTGGTTATTTTGTTTATTTTTTTTTCCTAACATTTGTTTGGTGCATGCAGAATCTCTTTAGATGTATTAGCAATGGGTGGTTTCATCAGTGATACTGGTGATGACCTATAGCTTCCTCTTAATTGAGATTCCTCTGGAAAGATAAGGAACAGCCACTTTATCTTTGGCTGCCGATTGCCATCCTTGCTTTTTTTAGCACTAATATCACCAAGAGCATAAACATTACTGTGGAGCACGTTTGGTTTTGAAAGCTGAAATTTCTGGCTATACTTTCTGGATTTCATACAACTAAATAATTGTGGTTTTAATGTCAGTGTAATTCTTTCCATGATTACACAGTAATAGCCTGTCAATGTATTCTTGCCAAAATTTAGCATGCTGTTTGCCTCTGAAGTTAAATACTATTAAGATAAACAGTATAAAAGGCATACAAAACTCTTCAGGCCTTCATGCAAAATATTATACTCTTCTGTCTTTTAGGTGTCTCTTTGAGGTGGCTATGTTCCATGGGAATGCTTAAAAAGGTACAGCTGAGAAGCTTCTTTGCTGGTGCTGATTGGACTGTTACCAGTGAAGTGTTGCTCTGCTGAACCCTAAGCCTGCTCTGTGTCAGCAGACCTCTACAGCCTCTTTGCTAAAAAGTTATTTTCTTCTCCTCAATGTTTGCAATGATGCTGGAAGCTGTTCCAGAATCTGGTGGGTCTTTGAAAAGCAGTGGGGGCTCTGTGGTTGTAGATCTGAAGGCTCAGTAACATACATAATTTTATTTTTTAAGGCTAAATAAAGTTGGAGAATTACTCTGATACGTGAAGGCAAGGAAGTTTTAAAGACTAAGAGTTAAACTTTATGCCCTTGCCAGTACATTTTAGGAAAACAGTCATACCTGCAGCTTATCAGAGACTGAAAACTCATGACTGTGTTTTTGCTTCATGTATTTAATTTCTTAAGGTCACCTGATATACATTAAATGTTTCTATGTTCTCATTGAAGCACTTTATATTTGAATATATAGTGCAACTGTTTAAGTCTTTTTTCTGTATTTTAAAGTGAGAAGAGGATTTTTTGCTAATTTGAGAGACTTAATAAGAGTCTTGAGACTGACTGTGTCTCCAAAATTACCCTTGCTGTATTTTCACTGGTATTATCCTTGTGTTTTCACACTCTTCTATTTATGCTGGATCACTGTTTAATCACGTTATAAAAGCAATCTTAGTAGAAATGCATTATTATGCTTCTAGTTTTGATTTGTGAAGTCTAGCTAGAATTTGAAATATTTACATTGTCTCTTGCTTTTCTTGTTTAAACATCATGACAGGTGAGATTTACCTAAAATTGAAGAGCAACTCAGAAGGGGAAGTAGTGACTGGTAATTCCTTTTAGAGTGCAATTCAGCTCTGCCACACACAAACTCTGTTAGTTTTAATCATATGCAAGGATCTCACATCTGTCTGTTGATCAGTTACAGAGAAGTGTAACACCAGCTTGGTAAATTGAAAACAAATTTAAGACTACAAAAATTCCCAACCAGTGATGCTGTGGTTCTGATTTTGATAAATTGAAAGAACTGTAAAATGATGGTTTAAGTTATTATTAGTGAAGGTGTGTAAAGCAGGAAATGGGAGTGTGCACATGCCTTTGAAATACAATTTCTGATGGGGAAGCTGTGGTGGATGTACAGCTTACTCTTGACACTGGTTATGTAGGTTGAGTTTCTCAGAACTACTTGGTGTGACTTCAAAATGTGACACTGAACTTCCACTAATTAGTAGAATCCTTTTAATTTCCTTAATACAGCCAAGTGTTACTGGTGATGGATTCTGTCATCTCGGGAACCTTCTTGCTTAACTGTTTCAACGCTTGAGCACGTTATCTAGGTGGCTGTTTCAGTGCCCAGGCTTATTTAAGCCAGTGCAGGTGCCTGCCTAGGCTCATAGCCAATACAGTTCACAGCACCAGGCTTCTCTGTCTGCTCTGCTGAGTGTGAAAAGTGCTTATGGTGGCTACCAGATGGGACATGTGCTTTTGTTGTCCTGAGTAGCACTTCATCTTGCAATGAGGAAGCATTTATTTTATCCAAAGGACTTTACAGGATAAACAAAGGTGATAATTTTGATTACTTGAATTGTTTCTTCTAGTAAAAAAAGGATATTGTGCAGTAAATGTGTTTATATGCAGTTAAATATATGGGGACTGAGCACTTTTACAGGTACTGTTCCTGTGAGGCTGCTGCTGCTGTGGAGTCGATCTGAAGAGAAGCAGTGCTCCTAAATCTCTACTTGCCTCCTGAGCATCCTCTGCACAGCACTGCAGCTACATTGTCACTGCTGTCCTCTCTGCCCTGATCCTCTTTCTGTTTGAGGGACTGACCAGTATGTTTAATTTTCAGGTTGCCTGGCCTCAGTAACGTCTTATGTTGCTGTCTATCACATGTGTACTGTGACTTTGATGTTAAACCAAGCTTCCAGGCAAGAATGTAATGATTTTGCTTCCAAAACTCTTTGGAGAGCTCGGCTATTTTTGTCTATTAGTTCACTGAGACTGTGCACTTTGGTGTAAATAAGTGACTGTCCATCTTCCCCTTGTAAAACCTCCCTGTAATTACTTACAGATGTTGGCAGCTACTCTGTTGCCTCTTGTGTTGTACGACAGCATGGGGCCAGTTCATAGCCCTAGATGGTAAGGAAATGGAAAGAGTGGCCAAAAATCAATTATTAAGCGAAAATCTTTTGAAGGAAGTACAAGCCTACATTCCTAATGAAGGTCTGCAATCTTGTGAGCCATTCAGTATGCTGAGTGAAGTGTCACCAGTTTGATCCAGATCAGTTCTTGATTTTCAGTGCTGGTGTTTTTGATGATTTTTTAAAATTGGTTTCACTAAGAAATAATTTAAACTTATGAGAGTTGCATTTGCTAACTATCAACTCAAATATATATATAATTTTACAAACAAAATATCTCTCAATAAGATTTAGAAGATTACTTTTAACAATTTGGATGGGATTTTTCCACTTTAACTTTGTGTGCGTGTGTGTTCAGCTTTCCCTCTCACAGGTTTGGGACTGAGGGAAAGATGAAGAAGGGGAGACTTTATAAATCTATGGAATTTGTCAGATATGTTGCCTTTAAGTCTTTCTAGTTCCACATGTTCTTCTGATTGTCTCAGTGAGGAGGCTTTGTTTTAATGTGGGATAAAGGGAAAGGCCAGAACAAAAAACTATTTTTGTTTCTGTCTTTACAGCAGGGCTATATTGCCTTTGGCATTATGTATGTGGAGGAAACATAGCTCATAGCTTGTATATGAGTGTGTGGGGGAATCAGACTGTCAAAATTAAGTGTTTGATTAAATAATCTTATTATTGCAGCTAAGAAACAATACTGCTTTCCATACTGAGGCAGTCAAGGGTGCTAGCCCTTCTAAACTAATCTGTAATGGTTGTTGTAATTTAAAATTAATCGCTATATAGAATAAAATCCAGAGTGCTGGCAGTGTGCCTGATGCATCTAAACACTGAAGAACTGCTTTTGGGCTGTGGTTGCATGCTGTTTAGAGTTTGGCTGTTTTTTATTTAAAAGAAGATGCTATTTTAATGCAGGACCTTTTGAATAATACATCCCTAACGTGTGTTTGATTGAAATGCTGCATTTTTCCTGCTTGTTTGGGTCAGATGTGAGTCCTGTGTCAACATAAGTGGGGCTTTTAATTTTGTGTGTGCACAGGGCTAATCACTGCTTATTACTTAGTTATGGATTTCTTGCTTGAAGAATCTCAAGTGGTGCTTTTTCAAACATAAATCTGTTAATGCCATTCTGTGTTTAAGCAAAAGATGACCAAGTTATGAAGATCTGTAGCTATGAAATGTGTATTAGTAGGCAGTTTCTTTGGAATACCTTTAATTCTTGAATAATGTATGCCAAAACAGAAAATCACACATTCTTATTTCTCTGTTTCTTGTGCTCTACCAAGTTTCTGTCTTTGCAGTATTTATCAAACTGTCTTTTAAGGTGTAGACCTATTTGGCAGGAATTATTTCCCAAAGCGATTTGCAAATTCTGGGTCTTACTATTTGAAGATTATGTGTTAAAGTATAGTTGTGTTTTACCCAGTGAAAGCAGAAACCATGCTCCTATGGACACAGGCGCACTAAGCTTGTTTCTGCCGAAGCCCGTTTTTACAGCTGGGTGTTCAAGTCATGAAAATCAAACTGCTGACACAGCCCTAATCACAGTGCCACAAGTAGCACTTCTTTGTTTTTGTTTGACACTTTCATTGGTACTATTAATAGCTGGTTCCTTACAGGTGTTCGTGGATAATAATTCTTGTAAGACAACACTTGGTAAGTTTTCAAATGAATCACGTTAATTCCAGGATTAATTTTTGAAGAGAGACCTTTTGACTCTCTTTCCTTTTGAGGTTTTTGGTCATAAAAATCCATATGTTGAAAATGTTCATTGCTTTTAATTTTTCAAGTCCAGCTCTGTGTTAGAGGGGGAAAGCAAAATGAAATTGGCTTGCCTGTGATAGTGAGCAGCCCCACTCTATCTGATGTTTCTGTTGTCAGTCTTCTTGGAAAAAACATGGATCTGTGTTTTCCTGCTCTGCCATTGTTCCTGGGCTGGCATGACGGTGTAGGAGATGTTGATGCAGCATTACTCTCTGAGGTAATACCAGGTGTAGCAAAACTGCAAAAAAAAGCTGGTATGCTTCTGTTTCAGATGCCAGCTAGAAAAACCAAATACAGTAGTAAAGTCTTTCCTTGGTTCTTGCTGGGTGTATAGAGGGATGTCTTGTGCTTTTAGCAGCGCAGGATGATGGAAGACAGAGTTCCCCTTGCAGGGCTTTCTGTTGCTTCCCTTTGGATCTGGTGTATGTGGTGGGCATTGGAGGACAAAGGAGTGACTGTGTACAGAACGTGAATCTGGAACAGCTTAGGTGCCTATAGTCACTCTTCAGACAGCTTGGGGAAACACCCTCCACGGAGCGAACTGTAAAACCTGTTGTTCCCTCGTACGGTTATCATTGAGCCTCATTTCAAAGAAGCTGAGGGCTGGCATGCTGCCTCTGCCAGGTAGTGCTGGTTAATGCAATAATACACCAGGACGTAATTATCCTGACCTCTGGAGAAACTGAACTGAGAGTAATTTGTTTCAGAAGTGAGCAATTTTCTGTGTGTGGCTCCTGGCATCTATAAAGCAAACAAGTCAGTGTTCAACTCCAGTTATAACCTCTCTGGGACTGCTGTTGAAACATGGCTAGCAGAGGTGGTGTGGTATTGATACATTTCTCTCTGCCTGGCCTCAGCCTGAGCTTGTTGATGTTTGAAAAAAGCATGTGAGGTTTATGTGCAATTGATAATGTCTTGATATGGATTTCAAAATTATATCCGATACTGTAGTATGCATGTGTATACAGCTGCAGGTTTAAGCAGTTTAGGTAGTGAAAAACTTGACCTGGATTTAGCTGAAAGTTGTTATTTAGGTTTTTAAGAGATTTTGTCTGCGGGATGGTTTAATTAGCATAGAGACCAGCCTTGCAGAACAAACACTCCTAGCACTGTTATTTTGTTAATATATTTAGGCACACTTAATTCATTAATTGTATGTCAAAAGGCTGACTAATCCAGTGGAAATGTTGGAGAGGTGGGGGGCAGTAGAGAGTGAGGAGGAAAAATTATGAAGGTAAAGCTTCTGGTTCTGCTGCCTCTAGTATTGGTTGTTTCAGTGATCTGTTAGCATTGATGCTGTCAAGCCCAGTCAAATCAAATCCTCAGCTCACAAGAGATAGGTGATGCAGGACTATGTCTAGGGCAGGAAATGGAAGATTATTTGTGTTCAGGGCTGAAGGTTGATAGGAAAAGGTTGCTAGGACTCCTAAAATGTCCTCCAGCTGAAAACCTTCTTTCAGGCGGTTTTAGTTGGTCTTCAGCTGCAGTAGACCTTGGTGGCCACACAGGTACTGGATGCTGGGATAACAGCATGGATATACAGGTGGCAGTGGGAATGGAGGATAAAGGTAGGATGGTCCCTTTCAGTGGAAGCACGCAATAGTGAAATTGTATATTACCCATGAACAAAAAAAGTATTTTTCAAGAAAGCTTGCTTACAGGTTTAAATAAATGAATGGCTTTGTTTAGGTGTTTGCAGTATGTTGTGGATAAACTTGATACTCCTGAAGTAATGGTTAAAGGTGAAACGTGACAAGCTGCCTTAAGGTAAATATTGTTGCTCTGCAGCAGCAGTTCTCTGTCAGTGTTATTAAATTCTGACTTGATTCCTAGATTGGTTTGTTACTATGATTTGGTTATCATTTTCAACACATCACCTGTACCTGGCTTTTTTTAGGCTTCCACTTTTAAACTATTTCCTATGAATTGCTCCTGACGCAGAGTATGAACACTGGTGATCGAACTTCATAGTTAGTCATATTGACTGGTTTAGTAAGTAATGAGACTTTATATAGAGAGAAGGTGCTTTAGGTCACTTCCTTAAACACTTTCAAGAAGAGCTGCTCTTCTGGACAGCTATGAGAGGATCTTGTTTGGTGTCCAGACCTCTTGAGAGTGGAGTTTGAAGAGGAGTAAGTCAGCTCTGTGCTATTTCCCCCTTTACTGAAAACTGTTAAATGCAGTGAAGCTTGAGATGGTCATGGAAACTTTTGTCAGGTTTCTCTGTGTTGGGAAAAGAAACTTTGTGTATGTGATAAAATCAAGAGGAGAAATTGTTGCCAAGGACAGGGAGGGCAACATGGTTTAGGGAGAAGAAGAAAATCCAAAATCTGAGTGCAGGGGACTGTTTGGAGCAGAACTTGGCCACTGTTTACCTTTTTTTCCCTGCCAAGGAGAGGAGGCTTGTGACCCAAAAGTCCTGTAATGGCTGTTCTTCATTTGTAGAACTGAAATACTTAGTGGAGGTTGTCTTCCTATTCCCTGTAAGACTGATGATGCAGTAGCAGTGCACTGCTGTCACCCTTCCCATCTGCACGCAGGGCTGTGCTGCAGTGGCACAGCAAAGCTTTCCACCTGGAGGAGGGAGACAGTGGGTCTGGCTGGTCCGCCTTGAAATGGAAAATGAGCCCTTTGCATGGATGAGATATTGATGGTGAAGGGTTTTTTAATAAGGGGAGAAATCAAGTGACTGATAATTTTCTTAGTATTTTTTGTGCAATAAAGCCCCTAAACCTTCCTAGTTCATTAGAGAGGATGCAGTATAAACAAACTTGGTCATAATAGTCCTTATGTTTTTCAGGTCTCCTTATGTTTTTTTTTAATGCCTTGAAAGAAATCACTTTCCTGGAGTCTTTGCTTACTGTCTTTGCTTAATTCATTCCTCAGTTTGAAAGCAGGCTTTTAAGGAGTAGCTGCACACCTTATCCTGGCTGAAGACAATGCTTGGATAAGTGTGCTTCCCAACATGCTCTGAATGCATGGCTGTGCTTGCAGAAAAGATCTGGTCATGCGTAAACCTGAGTATTTTAGCACAAGTGGAAGATTGTATTTTTAAGCAGCAAGAAACTGTTTCTCCAGTATATTAACTTTCTCCCCCTTCTTCCTTGGATCTTTTCTCCCACTGGGTCTTTTCTGTTTTGGACCTTATCTGTTTTATATGAAAATTAGCTGCCCACCTCCTGTGCTGTTAGGTTTTTATTAGGAAAACTGTTGCCAGAAGCACTGTCATCGAGCAGCTGTAACCACCATCATTTCCCCCCCTCCCTTTCCAAGCTTTCAGAGAAACTGATGGCTAACTTTACAGCTGATGTCAGCCCTTCAGCTTCCCAATTTGAGTGGGAAGGGCAGCAAACTCCTCAATGAGCAGTCTTCTCTCCAGATATGAAGTTATGTGTCTTCCTAAGCAGAGTTCTACTGTGTCACAGCTGGAGTTGCTACAGGTTGATGTAGCACTGGGTAACAAGCAAAGCAATTAATATTTCTGTCTGTCCTGGTCTGAGACTTGCAAAGTTGCTGGTTTATTCCCAGACTTGAGTTTTTCGCATGCTTAAAAGAGCCACAAAATTTCGTTCTTTTCTATTAACAGTTCAGTGCTGTCCAGATGTGCAGAGATTTACATACTTCCATCCATCCATGAGGGGCTGTGGAACTATTGCCTCTGAGTATAGTTTCAGAAAGTGATAGGATTTCTGTTCCAGCAGCAAATTGTACTTACCTTCTGGAAAGAACATTTCAAGTAATTTTCTGAATGTTTCCTATTGAAAATTTTATATGTATCTTGTTCATCTGGACACAAAATAGGTTGTTACAGAAGGTATGTATTGCTTTGACGTAGTGTCAGCCTTTTAAAAAAAGTCTTGGACTCTGATGAAGAATAGAAATTTGGCAAAAAGTATATTTGCTATGGTTATTGCTATTGTTATGTAGAAAATACATGTTATAAAGATTCAAGCTATGTTGTCTTGACAAGGAGAAAAAAGTTTCATTCCTTTTTTTTTTAAAGAAGGAAATTAACTTTAATGTGAGTAGGATGAAATCCTTGTGTTATATATTCTTGGAGGATTTTCAGTTTTATGTGTTCAATTTCTTCATGTTTTACAGCACTGGCATTGAGATTTTCAGATTCCTCATGTGAACTGAGCTACTTTTCTGTTGCTTCTCAGTGTCTCAGTGAGGAGTGTTTGCTTATGGATAACTGGCATGGCAACTGAGGATGGAGAAAACAAAATAAAGTAGTACTTTACAATCTGAAAGGTTTAGAAGGAGCTGCTGGAACACGTGTGATGCTTATTGACAAGACTTACTGCTTAAAGTTAGTTATTGCTATTGTGTATGCTATTTGTTAAATACAGTTTTAGTTTGCACTAAAACAGCTTGAATTGCTGATGTCTGAATTAATGCTTCAGGGAAGAAAGGCAGGAGTGAGACAATATAGCCAACACAATGCGGTGTTGATGCAGAGCACTGGGGATCTTCTGCAGGGTTCTGCTACCACCATGATGGGTGAGTTTGGTAGCACTGTTTCCTAGATTTGCTGAAAATTCTGTTGTAAGACTGTCCCATCTTGCCTTCTGTGTTTCTTGCCAGGCTTTTACAGTTGACACTAAAATTTCCTACGTTCTCTGTTTCATAACATGTCAATACAAATGAACCAACTATGAGAGTGAGGAGGGGAGAGGATATTTTACAGTGGTGCATAATCTTCATACCACTGTAGGGTGAAGCGAATGGCTTGGAGCATGGTCTCGAGGCCTCTTTTGGGACAAGGGATTTTGTCTCTGATTTGGCTGTATTACAAACTCTTGAAAAGTCTGTTCATGCAGACAAATAGAGACTTTGTGATCTTGCCTGTCAGACTCCTGAGGAGGTTTTTTTCTCCGTGCTGACCATGTTCCAGTCCTTACAACCTTTTCCTTCTGCAAGACTCAGCATGCTTATGGACCTGCGAAGTATTTTCTGGACTATCATAGCTAAGGCTTGATAGGATTTCTCTTCCTCAGTAAGCTACAATGAGACTGTGAAACAGAAGTGAAATCTAAGAGCATCTCTTCTGTTTTCGGTGTTCTGGGTGTTTTGGATCAGAAGGCAGAACTGTGCTATTATCTAAGTGAGGGCTATTAGAAGTAGATCAGCATTATGTAGGAGAGGAGAAATGTGGAAGTGGTAGTTTTGAGATAAAATCGTGGCAGAAGTCATCAGTAGATTATTAAAACCCCACCAAGGACCTGGTTGAACAAGAATCTGGGCAAAGAGGTTGGTGCTGGCTGTTGGCTAAGTGGAGTTGGTTGTCAGAGAGGGCAGAGGGATAGCTGTGGTGAGGAGCAGTGCAGCTGAGTTGGCTATGCAGTGAAACTAGGAAGAGTTCAGGACCCTTTTTGTGGTGTTACTGAAATCTATAAAGTATGTGGAGAAGCAGAAGGCAAATTTTTGTCTCTTAGAAGAGATTAACCTGCAGAATGTCAATTCTGGTATTGAAAGTGTGGAGTTTTATACTTGTAATGAGTTAGTGTTTTGTTGCCGTTTGAATTTGATGGTATAAGGACACCTTGTTAGTTATTAGTTTCAAAACCAAACCCTTCAAGTTCTAGATGGCTTGTCACTGTGGAGACAAGTATGTATGTCTCTGTCAAGTGAACAGCCTTTATGTTTAAACTCATTCTTTAAAAAACTCCAATATGCCATGGCTGACTGAAGCATCTGATCTCTGTTTTGATTGAAGTTTAAAATGGAGCAGGAGTCTTTCCATCAGAAAGCTGCCTGAGACAGGCTGTTCGTATGACTTTTTAGTTTCTGAATAGCAGCTTGTGACAATTTTTTTGTTGTTGTTGTTAAAAAAGAATGACTTATTGCTATTTCCGAGCTATTTAAAAAATGAAACAGATGTTGTTTATCACAGTTCAAGTATAGAGGCTCCATAAGGACCACATGTTTTACAGTGATAACCTTCCTTCAGTTCTGTGTTGGTGTATTATGCGAAATGCAGTCTTTGTGCTGTAGTACAATGGCTGACATCTTGTGCCTTGGGGTTCTCAGTACTAACCTTTTCAGTTTTGAACATAAACAGATTGGAAATGTTTGATTTCTCCCAATTGTAATAAATGTGTACTCTTTCTGAGTATCTTCTCTTCATATCTTTGAATTTTGAGAATGTAAAATCACTCGTTCTTACATATCATAAACACGAAGGATAGCAAAAGTCTCCAGTACTGATGTAATTAAAATGCTAGATAAATAAAACAGTGAGTGTGTTGGCCAGATTCAGTCCTCTAACCACTATCTACCCTGTTCCTTAATGAGAGAGAGGAAAAGGTGTGGAAGAACCTGAGAAGCAGGACCTGAAGCAGCAGGAGTGCTTTGACTGTAGAGGGTGCTGGGGTCACCGTACCTGGTGCTGGTGGTGGTTGAGGATCTGAGCAGGGGCCCTTTGGAAACAAATGTGAGACAAGTAGAAAGAGGCTGCAATTCCTTTTCTCTGTCTCCAAAATGTGAGGACCTTCTTTCCTGGCAGTCTTCAATTAAGGTGGACTTCTTCCTCCGTAAGGTGGATGTTGAGTGTAGCTGCGGCTTTCTCCCTCAGCTTTCCTGTCTCCATTCTCATGCTCTCAACACTGAGGGAGTTATTAAATGGATCTCGGTGCACGCACATTGTTCTTTCTTTCATTTTTTGGGAAAAGAAATCATGGCCTCTGTCCAACTTCCTTGGAGACCCTTGGTCAGGGAGACAGCCCTGGTTTTGGGGGCAATGATCTGCAGGGCCTTTCTGCCTTGCATGTCATCTGCTGGTATCTCTTTCCCATGAGGTTGTAGCATACGGTGTTATTTGGGTTGCAAATACGATGTTTTGCTCCAGAGCACTATGATAAGTCAAATGCCCACTGTTTGAAAGCTTCCCTGCCAGAAGTGGACGGAGCTGTGCTGTTTTGATTCCTGGGCCAGTGTAAAGTGGGAGGTTGGAGGGAGCCCTCAGGGATCAGCCTCAATAAAATGTGAGGTATGGACTTGGCTGCACCCACAAGTACGCCCAACTTTCAGCTGAAGCATTGAGCTGTCATCTTAGTAACAAGGCAAAAACGTACTTTTTTAGGTTTAAGCTGACATATATTGTGGCCATTGCTTATTTCACTGTAACTGTGTGCAGATGGAGATTGGGATTTGAACCCCTCTTCACAATCACTGCAAGCTGACAAACGTGAACTAATCCTAATCAAAAAGGTGTCAGACAAAAATGATCGTGTTTTAAATGAGCACAGATTTTAGCCACACAAATACTTGAGGGCTCTGGGCTGCTACAGGCATTTCTAATCTAAATGAAATGAGGTGTGTGTACAGGTGTCTAATCAGTTTTGATACTGTTCAGAAACCTCTTGTAGATTTATTATGTTGAACCAAGTGACTGCAATATGTTGCGTGTGAGTTAGATTTTGTTTAACCACAGAAAATGCCTTCGCTTTAAATCTTGATTCTCAGTTTGAGATTGAAAACTCTCACTGAACTAATAAACCTGAACAGCTTTTTCATAGGAAATGATCTCAGTGCTTTAATTGTAATTAAGATGACATCTTTAATACCAAAACTTACTCAATGTGTTAAGGTTACTGATTATTTTTCACTTTTAGTAGGAGTCAGAATTCTAGCTATTTAAATTTATAGCAAATTTATTTTTTTGTGGGGAGGGAGCTTCATATAAAGGCTTTCTTAATTCAGGTCTTAAGTGATTCTTGCACACATGGTATACAAAGAGTGAGCTATGTTTTAGTGCTCCTTCAACAATACTCCATTTTCCCCATGAATGTTACAGGATTTCTGTCAAAAGCCAGTAAATGGATGAATCTACTTAATGAACCATGTGAAAACACAGTTGAGTTAAAAAGGAGTAAGAAGAATATTAAAGAGAAAATGTTACAAAGTGGTTACCTTTTTTTTATAGCAGTAATGTCTTTAATGGAAACCTGGAAAGCTAGAAATTCTTTCTAGTTTGAAAGGCGAGTATTTTCCAAAATCAGTTAAGTATATTCCTGTTAGCATGGTTACTTGCACCAGGTATGTGTGTGGTGCTCTAAGTACAAGAACTCATGGCAGAAGAGCTGCATTTTCAGTAAGGATCATCCCTGATTTTCCTTGACTTTCCTGGAAGTTCTTTGAACTTCTCCAAACTTCTGTCTTTCTCTTTTTTCTTTGCCCTTTTTTAAATTTAGCCCATCTCCACGCTTCTTCTCTGCCTTTCTTTTCTTCCATTCTTCTCTTTTTCACCCTTCTTTGCCCATTTTTTGCCCTTCTTCTCTGCTCTTCTCTCCTGCACTCTTCTGCCATTTTTTGGAATACTGAGAGAATCAGGAGCATGAATTGTTTGGGGTTTTTGGGACTATTTTTTTCTTTACCAAAGAAATAATTCTGGCTTTATTAAGAACAAACAAAAAACTTTTAACCTTCTCTGGTGGACTGTTCTTCCAGCTGTTGCTGAAACTGCTGTGCTCCTGGCTCATAGGGCTGCGCAGCCGAGGCTGCCGCACTCAGAGGAAAGCAGGGCATTTATGATTGAGTTCCTGTTATTGACTGCCTCTAGAGAAAAATGCCAAATTCCACCAGACAATACAGTAGGCCCACTGTGGGAGACTTGTGTGAATGCTGTTGTGATGTTTTTTAGAATGGGAATTTAAAAAAAAAAAAAATTTAAAATTATTACTAGGGTTATTTTCTTGACAGTTTTTTCCCAGGCTCTTAAGCAGGTTTTGCAAGAAGTTCAGAAAATGATCAACATTAACACAATGTCTGGACAGGCCTGAGTAATGTGATACAAGAAAAGCACTTGCAAATCTTTTTGCAAGTGTATTTTGAATATGTCAGCTCTCATCCTTTTTTATACACTGAAGATCCGTGTCTCAGATGAGTGGCTTAGTTGTTTGGGCTTGATTTGGGTAATACTGGTGCAGTTTTTAAAAGGAGGTCTGCAGTATAATCAAAATGGAATGTAAAAGCAAAGTACTTTTGCTGCAGGTTTGTGATGTTAATTTACTTGCCACAGCTTATAAGAATAACTTAAACACTCGAGGATGGGCAAACCCACATTTATGTTAACTGTAAAGATAAAATCTGTGGCTCTTCAGAAAGTGTTGAAGGCTTCATTCACTCAAATACTTTCCCGTCATGCACAAACCATTTAATTTGTCTTGGAGCACTACTTTGAAATCCCTTAGAGCTGGAATTGTTCCTGAGTGAATTAAAATATGTTTCATTCAAGGATTTTCCATGTGAGAAAAAGGTATAGTTGTGGTGAACTAGGAGTCCTGTTACGGGCAAAAGTGTCTTTGTTTATGGGCGTGTTTTCTTCCAGATATAAATGCCAACAGGTTCTTCTGTACTATCTGTACCTTATGTTCCCCTTATCCACACAGGGGTTATTTGGGAGGTAAATTGGAATGTCTGTTTCCTAAAATCAGGGGTGTTAGTGAGCCTTGCTTTTTAAGTCAGATAATTATTTTTGTTGGCTTTTGTTGGTATTTCTATACACCTCAGTCCTTTAGAAAATGAGTTAGTTTTCAAAGCCTACACATTATGAAACATGCTGACTATTAAATATTAGTTGTGTGTTACCTTTGGTATTACTTTTCTTAACCAAGACAACATGTTACTCTTTTTGCACGATTTATATGTATATATATGTATTAGGTTTTATTCTTAGCAATTAATAGTCCTTTGCTTGTTTGCTGCCTAATAGTATTTTTCTGTGACTGCGGCCAACCTGTACTCAGTTTGACTGAAGCACCAGCAGTCAGAAACCTTTTTATGTAAAGCAGTTTTAACTCTCCTGGGGAAGAGGAGTGGAGATAGGATTTTCAGCTTAGGAGCTGGGCTACAACCAAAAATGACAGAAAGGAAAGGTACCTCCCATCAGGCAATCATCAGTGGTTTTGAGACAGGCAGAGGCTTCTTTCATAGATTGCTTCCTACTCTGCACCTTTTGAAGGTGTTCAGAGTGGAAATCTTCCTGCCATCAAGTGCAAAATCATCTCGAGTCATGTTTCATAGAGTAGAAAGCTTATTTTTCTATTTAAACTTGCTTTCAGCTTTGTAAAAACTTGTTTTTCAATTTTACAAGTGGAATAAATTCAAGTGAAGAAAATATTCTCTGTGCACCTGCAGAAGAAGCTACTGTAGCAGGAGATTTTCAATAAAGTCATCCTGGGTGTCTAACCAGCAGCTTCCTCCAGTTTGGGGGTTTTCTAGCCTTTAAAATATCTAGCAACAGTGTCCTGCTTTAATTTTTGCAAACTTGAGTCTGGTAGTATAACTAATTTCCAAGGGCTTTGATTATATGGAAACACTTTGGTATATACATTTAAATTAAAATTATTGTATTAAAATTGCATTGCATTAAAATTGTATTGTATTAAAATGAAATCAAACAAAAAAACCCACTAAAAATCTGTCTGCCTTGGCTAAAATGTGAAATCTAGCCCATGAGTTTTCTATTATTCCAAATTTTTTTTTTATTATTATCATTGGAGGTAAAAATGTGCATTTGAGGGGGAGGAATTAAGGCAGTAATTGATTTTTTTATCCTTTGCTGTGCAGGTCAGTTCATCTACCTTAACCAGGCACTGCACTCTGAGTGGTGGAGAGTGTCCTAAGGCCAGCAGCATGCAGGAATTAAAGCAAATTAGTTATTCAAGCAGATTCATCTTTGTTGCTGGATCTTCACACCAGAGCTGTTAACAATATCTCTACAGACACAGAACAATATCTTTTCCCCCTCTTTTTTTTTTTTTTCTCTCCCCCCTCTCCTTGGAAATAGTAAATTCCCACTCCTCAGTATAGGGAAACAAAGCTCAGAGTTAAGCAAGCTAAGCTTGAAAAACTCATGGAGTCATTGCTACACTAACTCAAGATGAGTTTTTTAATGGCAGGTGGCTGATACTCTTAATGATATTCTTGTTCACAGTTTATTTTAGTAGTTTCCAAATATACAGCAAAGGAAGGCAAAATTAGATGTTTGACCACCTGTTCAGTCTTATGGGGGTCAGGCTATAGGTTCAAGTGGTTGGGCAATACTTCCCTCAAATAAGAGGAGAGAGGTTAAGTCATTATAATGAAGTAGTTACAATGACAGCTGGTATTTTAGGGCAGAGGTTTTAATATAAATGTACATATCTTTTAAAAAGTATGCATAGCTTCTTTCAGCTTTTGTGAAAGACTTTTGTTAAATAAAAGTACTTTGATTTAAGAAGCTATTTTAACTAAGGCATTGACTACAGTTTTGAAAGTTACACTACCAAGACTGGGAAAGTACAACACTCAAAGCTCACAGGTCAGTTTATTAAGAGCTATGAAATCAGAAATATTGTAGCAGGGCTACTGAATTATTAATAACTTTTCTCCCTAGGGGAACAAAACAGCTGAATTCTTGATTGCTATTTAAGGACCTGAATATTGTAATAGTTTCTTTAATCTTGCAATATTGATAAAAGCAGAGAAACTTGCTATGGAAAGTTTGTGAAATGTCATTGAAAATATCATCAGTGCTAGAAAGCATTTTTTAATTAAAACTGATTTCAGGTTTGACTCTTACAGTCTCAATAAGAAGCTGGAGTTTTAAGACTTGCAAAGGTGTATTTTTATCTGTGTAACTCTTGGTTTAGAAACAGAAATACCTCTGGAAACTGTTCTGTTGTTTGAAAGGAATTCAAAGATGAGACCTTTGAGTTTCACTTGCAGGTATTGCTTTTCTCATAATAAAGGGTTGGTGTAACAGAACAAGGGAATATTGATAAATACAGAGAAAAATATCTTTGTATAAAAGTTATGACAGAAGAGTAATAGTCAATTTGTTTCCCTTAGTGAGGTTCCTTGCTTCCCATAATGGGGAACCTTTCCCAAGGTTTGATTTGTGTCACAATCATTCATCAAACCAACTTGTAGCCTTTAATCTAGAGATTGGAAAGGGGGATTTGAGGACTTTGTCCTTTCCTTTTATTTTCTCTGAAAGTAAGACTTTTGAATAGTTTTAGTAAGATAAAATATAAAATGGCAATAAAATAGAGAAGGCATGTAATTTGTTGGGTGTAAAGATTTGCAAATTACAGCTAACTGGCTCCAACTTTAAAAAGAGATTTAATTTAGCCTCGTATTCTCTGAAAGTGCTGGCTGTGTGAACTGATTTTCTGTTGTGAGTTGTTAGGTGTTCAAAGAGGAGTTTGTGGTTAACTTTTAGGTGCAAAATGTCTCTTATAACAGCTCAAGCATGTAGCATGTTGGAATTTTACAGTATGATCAAGCATCAGATGAACAGTCTGTGTTGGGTGCCTTGCCACTACTGGCTGTTAGTTTTCCAGCCTTGCCTGGGAATGAATGTCCTGCTCTGCTGGTTACTGTTGCCTGATTAGTTTCCATTATTTTTGCTTGCAATTGATGAGATATGGATAGGGCAAGACAACACAGGTTGTAGCTGCTAAGTGTATTTATTGTAGAAATCTTGCAGAATTATAAATTACAAGATTTTAATTAGACAAAGCAAGGCACAGGACTCTAATGAATTAGTATAAATAATACTTCAAAACTGACTAGATTCATGCAAGTTGATTTCTTTTTCTGACTTAAATTGCATTCTGTAATTCAAGAATTTAGCTGATAGCTTGGTTACTGTTTAGTTACAAGACAGAAAAACTTGAACCTAAATGTTTAAGTTATGCTATGTAAGTTTTGGTTTTATTCAAATAATACTGGATTCTTGTGCTGAAATCATGTCCTGAAAGGAGTTATCGATAGCATTTTTTAAAATACAGCACTGATGGATAAAGAGTTTGGAAAAGCAGATAGTAGTTTCACAATGTGGCTCACTTGTTTGTGTTAAAAGGAAAACAAACTTGCAGAATGAAATAGGCTTCTACAGTCATGTTTTCTTACAGTTTTTTGTAAACAAGATTTCTTTTGTGTTTGTCCCTTGATGTTTCTAACAAGTTGTGTATTTTTCACTATAATGGGATGATGAATCGAGTGATGTCACATTATTTGGTTTCACATCTTTTTTTCATTTTACGTTATCCCAGAGCTCTGTTTTCAGCTTGGAAGCACTTGATACTGAGTTGAGGACATATTGAATGTAGCATTTTCAGTTTCACACATGTTGACAGATTCCAGTTAGAGTGAAAGATGGATTGGGAATAGAGGCCACCGTTGGGAATCCTAAAACATCAGGCATACAGCCTTTTTATTCTGTTTTTGTCTCTTCTTTTGCCTTTGTGTTTATGTGGGACATTATGGAATGAGAACTCTGTCTATTAATACTGGATATGAGTTCTCAGGGCGTCAGAACTGCTACGAGTAGTGAACAGCATGAACTGCTCTCTGTATTTATCCACATTTCTTTTCCTAGGATATTGTACCACTGTACAGCATCACCTTGGGTCATGAATCTTTGGGTAAAAAAATTTGGAATTTATTCACAGTTTCAACTTTCTCTTATACTTCCTCAATCTAGGAAAAATTAGTCATTGTGAACATCTTCACTATCTTCCTTAATTTGTACCTCTCCTCTAGAGAAACACACTCGCTACCCCAAAACCCTGCAAAGATGGGAGATATCTTTTGCTCTAAATAGTTACTGCCTTGTTTAAAGCTATTTTCTCGTACTAACTGAGCACTTAGCAGTTTCTGAGGTAACAGGGAGTCTGAAGTTAAAGAAACAAAAGTAGTGTTTTCTCTTTTAAGTGTTTGAAGAGATTTGTGGTCTTTAAGGGAAAGCATTTAGTATAAACCTATCATAATCAGATATTCTCTTTGCCAAACAGGCAAATGCGGTGTGATTTTAAAAAAAAGCTTTTTCTTTTCTAATATGCAACAATGTTTTTTATAGACCTTGATCTTCAGCACTGTTGTAGTCACCTTCCATATGCATACACTTACAGGCTTTTAAATAAAAGCTTAGTGCAATTTGAGCACAATGGTGGGTGTGAAAGTCTCTAAGACGGCTGTTTATACTGTGCCTGTTGTGTTTAAAATATATGCTCAGCACCTATGCTTGATTTGGCAGCACATCCATGTGGGTACGCTTCTTCTATATGCCTGAGAAATTCCAGTGATCTCTGGGCATGTAGAGCCTGTGACAGCCGCAGGGAATGTTGAAGCTTCAAGTAGGTTGTGTTGGCAGAGTGTCATCAGAAAGGATGGGACTTTTGCAACCTGCACAGTCTGCAAGGTCCATTTGCTCAGACCTGAACAAAAGAAATATATAATTTATTACAGAAGATCTATATAGAATTGTTTATTAGAGATGCAGCACTGCAATAAATACTTTTTTAAAATGATAATTAAGATCTCTAGCTGGTAGTCTGAAAAGAAACTCGTAGACCTGCTTGAGTCCAGTTGCTCCATTTAGCCTTTAATTGCTGTCACAGGGTGTTCATCTGAGAAAGTTCACCTGAGAAATGCCCACCTTAAATCACAGAAACTTCTGTTACAGCATCTCATTAGTCTGTAATTACATGTACACTAGGGCTTGGGTTCAAACAGAGTAACCATGAATCAAACTTGCTTAAACCACAAAGAATGATGTGGGTGGGAGCATCCTCTCTATTTTTATGTTGAAATGTTTTTGCTTGTGTTGTGATATAGCTTGTATGCAAACTGAAATTTGTCAGCTGCTGGCTACTGAAGTGGGGACACTTCCATGTCATGTAATCAACTTGGTAATAATCAGTTCTCTCCTTTTTTTATTTTTGCTTTGCAGGCATCTACAATTGCAATATATATCTAGCGATTTGCTTCTTGTCTGCTTAGTGAAACTTGCAATTTGTTCATCATGTCTCTGACCAAAGCACCTGTGAAACAAAAATGCACTTAATCATCCAGATTTTTTTCCTTGCACTAGTTGTTCAGATTAAACAAGTAAATACTGTGTTTAGTGATTGTCTGTAAAGAGCATCTACAAATGCTACCCCAAAGGTTTGGGAGGGTAACCCAAAACAAAAGCCCATGTGCTCAACAAACCACAATGTTTTTTGTAGTGAAAGTTCTCCCCAGTATGTCTCCATGAAAAGTTTGATTTACCTGGAGTTTTGCTTGTAAAAGCTTTGTCAGAAAAGTCCTAAATAGCTCAAGAGTTGAGCTGTTTCTATGCCGAGTAATAATCCCAGTAGTATTAGAGAGACACCATGATAAATAGTACTCTTCCACTGAATCAGGAGATAATTTTTACCATTTTTAAAATATCAGAGGTTTTTTGCATGAGTACAATGGCCACTTTAACTAAATGACCGTATCGTGGTTAGAAGTTATGGACAACTTCAATTAAGATAATTTTTTTGCTATGCAGTTAACTTTGCCAGTAAATGTAACTGCTTGGTATTCTTACTTGATATGGCTCCTATTAAATGTAGGAAGAGATTGGACCACCCTTTTAAACTGAATTTTCTAAACCATTTGATTTGGTTTTGTTGTGGGGGTTTTTTTTTCTTTTCTTTTTTTTTTTTTTTAAATACAGTATAACACTTCTGAAGTAAGGCTATGGAAATGGCCATATTACAAACACTTTTTGAACAGTATTTGATACATGCAGGAGAACATAAACTTTGGCAAGTATGAAGATAAACAGAAAAAAATTTAATTTCCATTTTGTATTGGTGTTCGTTGATGGTTGCAAGGTTGAGTTTCTTGTTTGGTTGGTTTTTTTCTCTCACTTTAACTGATTTATTGGCTTTATTTCTAGCAGCAAAGAACACTTTAGACTGAAGAAAATTCTGCCAGTAAGATCCATATCTGTGGCTAGAGTTACATTAGTCTCTGAGTGGTATTTTTCATTCTTACCACAAAGACTCTCCAAAATTTGCCATTTTTAACAATTCTTAGAGTGTCAGTTGTGCTGTGTATTAAAGAAACTCATCTGGTAACCAGCAATGAAAGAGATACTGCATAAAGCGTTATCCAAGTATGGTCTTAATAATAAAATGGCTAGTTTGCATGCCACATAGAGTTTTAGAAACAGTTAAGATGCTTTTAAAGTAATTACCTATTTGACAGCTCCCTTGTGGGGCAATTTGACTTTGCTAAAGTGTATCCTACCATTCATATTTTATAAAACAGCCTGTCTCTAGTTTGAGCTTTGTTTTATCAGATTTATTGGCAAAACAATTTTTTGAAGACAAAACTGTTGCAATAAATGTGGTGAATGACTTGCTCGTAAATTCACTGACTTGGGACTGTACCACAGCTCCCTTGCTGAGTACTGATCCGTCAGTTGTAGTTGGATAATCTGCTAAAGGGAAAACTGGCTTCTGGATTCCTCTATTCCTCACTGTAGAATAAAAGTACTTTTCAGTGTTAATATGCTTGTTGAAAGTAAATCTGTATGCCGATATGCTGGCTTCTCTCAAATTACACATGGAGAGCAGAAATTTAAAATATTTCTTCTTTTCCTTGAACTTTGCAAAAATTCAGTATGTACATTAAAATGAAAAATAAGTGTGATATAAAAAACTTAAAGTAGCTGCTAAAAGCCATAATACTATAATTTTCTGTGAAAGTTGATCTACAGACCTGTTATGATCCCGAGCTGCTGGATTATCTTCCTGTTGATAGAGAAGTCAGTATTTAGGTTCTATTAATAATGTTACTTTTCTGAAGCATAGCTTGAAGCAGAGCTGATGGTGTGTCACATTCTTACTTCTGTGCTTCTAAAAAACCCAAACCACTAAATGCACAAACACGTATAGCTTCCCCCTGCTCCCCTGATTTTAGTGATTTTGATTGTGCATAATCTTGATCAGATGGCTTAATTTAGGGAATGCTATTAAGAACTAGATCTTCATTGCTGTGGGAACAGTGTACAGTTCAGGATAGTTTCAGACTACAGGTTTCTTGTGTTTCTTGTGTTTAAAAAAAAAAAGGGGGGGTGGAAGAAAATCTAAATTATTTTGACAATGTCAATAGCTCTTATCTGTTAACTATTATCTGTTGGCCTTGTGTTGCCTGTACTCCTCTGCAGCTGCAGCAAAGCCACAGTTAGAAGCACAGCCATAGGAATTGCTGCTTTTTGGGTTGTCTCTTGGCAAGCAATGCCTACTCCTTTCCGTATTTAACCCTTCAAAGCTGAAAGTTCACATTTCTCAACCCAAGTGCAAATGCATGCTGGTGTTAGCATGTCAGCCTTGAGATAACCTCAGGCACTGCAGTGAAGGGTTAAAGTCCATAACTGTTGTACCAGTGCAGAGAATTGTCCAGTTTGAAGTGCTCTTCATGAAACAATGACTTTCCATCAAACAGGTTCTTGGAAAATCTCCGTTCTAGAAAAAAATAAGAATTTAAAATAATGTCTATAAAAAAAAAGTTAACAACACACAGTAAATTAATCGGGATAAATATTTATGTAACTATGAACAGCTGAAGCCTACAATATAGGATTATGTGACGTTTTTACATGAAACACGTCATTAAACTTTCTGTTGCTGTTGAAGGGGAAATAAATACTTGGTTTGTATCTACAGGTTTAGTTCATGAATAAACTACTGTATGAGTTTCAAAAATGTTAGATAAAAGAAGTTTCTGGCATGTGTGTTCTTTAATTGAAATAGAAAAAGCATTGCTCTCTTTTTAAATTGGATGTCTAGACAGGGGAGGTGCATTTCCTTTTACTGAAGAGAGTTGGATATTTTCTAAATCTAGATTAGAGTTGTTGCAGGCAGATGAGATGTGAATCAGCTGTTTTTAGGAAAGTTTAGCAGGCATTTTTGTGTTGCTTACTTACTGGTGTGCAGAAGCCCTGTGTGTATGAGCTGTTTTCTTCCTGAGTAATAGGACTAAGTTACAGATTTCAAAACAAAGTTCTCACTTTGCGTGAAAGCAGCCTTCACAACGCCTGCCTGTGACTTGCTTTTTGGGAAGTGTGCATATATTTTGCGTGTAGCTGTTTACATCTAATCCTATTTTTGGTGATGTTTATGTAGATGGATATTTTATGGTGATTAAATCCTGCTCTGGGATTCAAAATCTAGCTGCTAAAGAGTTTTAATTTGGCCACACTAGTAATTGTTCAGAATTTTAGTGGGGTTTTTTTTGGTGAGGTTTTTTTTTTTGGGTTTTGGGGGGTTTTTTTTGGTTTTTTTTGGTTTCTTGGGTTTTTTAATTATTGCTGAATATTTCTTACTCCTTTTGACACAGGCCTCATTCAATGCATTTAATTGCATTATTTCAATAGTTAACTGAAGAACTAAGGATTGTTTTGACAATAGTAATGTTCTAACATTTTAATACTTATTTTTTTCTAAACGTACCTTCTATCAGCATTCATTAATTTGTATTATTTTTGGAGCAAGACTGATGCAGACTCCCATGCTGATATACAGTGTTTATTTAAATTAACATGCATTGCCATTTAAAAAATATTCTTAGGTTATTTAGATTTAGTCTTAAATATCAGCATAAAGCTCTTAAAGCTTTTGCCCATGTGGGAAAAGTTAGCAGATTCAGATTGAACTTAAACATTAAAATACAAAGTTGACTAATCATTGTAATGCCACTTGCACCTTTGCAATATTTGGATCTTCACAAACATCTCAACCTGGTCACTACTTAAAGTATATCTGATGCTGTTTGTACAAATCTTGTGTTGTTGGCACCAAGGTTATTTAACGTTTATTAAATGTGCAATGACTGTGTTAGTATCAGCTGCAGTCTTTATCCCAAATCCTTACAAGCAGGTAGAGGTTTCATGGAATGCAGCAGACATTGTCTTTCAAGCCAAGTAATTGGAGACGTAAAATGTCCATGATTTCTGTGCAAACTCCTTAGTTCAGAACTCTTGAGGGAAGATGAAAGGGAAACTTGATTTTAAGAATTTTTTTTTAAAGTTTTAATTATGTCGAAATTAACCTGGATATTTGCTGCAAGGAAATGGTGCATCAGTTAGTGAATGTGTTAATGGTAATACTTGGGGGATGTATATCTAAAACTGCATTGGTTCAGGATGTTGACGGTAACTGGAATGGTCCAGATTGAAGATGTAGAAATGCCTGTTTTCCAGCCGTAGGAAAAAGCAATTCTTTTTAACATTGTAGTTAAAACCTTAATCCACAAACATAACACAGTTGCTTTCCTCCTATTGAAACACAGCATAAAGCAGTTAAATAGCTTGATGTTTTTTGTCCTGAGTGTTTTCATCACAGGTTGATACCTGTATCGTGGGATGGTATGAATTTTCCAAGTTAGTAACCTTAAGTGAGATTATGATGCAAATAGAGACATTTTGAAGAATTCCACTGGTGTAAATCAAGTTTTATCTGAAAGACTTTTGGAAGCTATGAGGATGGAGCTATGTATTTTGAAACTGAATAGTGTCTGGGGCTGCTCTCAAGCCCACTCAAAGACCTGGCCCTAGTTTTCTTTTTATCTATTGTTAACTTAACAGCTTTCAAGCCATCAGTTGAGAGAGAAGCTTTTTTTAGATGGAGCTGATTAAGCTGTTCTCTTCAGTTGTGTGCTTTAAGCCAATTTGTGTTGCAACTTCCAGTTGTGTCTCATCTTGCTAGTACCAACCCTAATTTCTTTTTGTCGCAGAAGTGGGGAAACCTGAAACTTTATAGGTTGTAGGATGTTTTCTGGTAAGGGAGGGAAGGAAGTGGGCAAAATGGAGATGGTGGTAGGAAACGGGCGGGAGCCTGTGTGAGAGCATCCCTGTATTTGTGCTGTGGTTATCTACATTCCATCTCTCTCCAGACTATTGAGAAACTAGAAACAAGATTAGTATTTGTGGTTTTGTGACTTCAGTAAATGATAAAGTGGGAAACAATTAAGGTAGTAAGTAAATAAATAATGTTTTTTTGCTCTTCTGTCAACCATGGTATGGGTGTTCCAGTGAAGTATCTGGTGTGCCATAACCCAACAATGCTACTTACGAGCATTTTCCTGATGTCTGTGTAAAGACTAGAAGGCTGGTTAAGGTCTTGTAAGTCCTATACATTATTTTTAAACTTTTGGGGCTGATGGAAGGGCTATGGCTAGTTGGTACGATTGTACTGTGTTGAGATTGTCTGTTATTTATTTGTCTGTAAGTGTTATGTATGTCGTGTTCTGCCAGGATCTTGTGTAATGAGTTTTCCAGTGTTTTCAGGCTTGGAACTCATTTTCTGAAAGTTTGTAGTTAGCACGTTTGTATTTCTTTATACCTTATGTTTAGTGTATGGAAAACATTTATGAATAATATGGGTGGTATATAGTGGTAAACAAGGATTTTAAATGTCTTTAAGTGTGTGAGGTGTTGGGTTTGTTGTGGTTTGTTTTGGGTTTTTTTAACTCTTAAAAGCTACTGTCTTTCAGTGGTGCTGGGGGGGGCAACAATGACAAACTGTAATTATTCCAAGAAGGATCTCCTGAAGTAATGGTTACAGTGGAGTGCTAAGAAGATTACATTACCACTGGACACATGATGCTCATTTTCTGTAAAAACCAGCTGTGTGTTTTGGTACTGTCTTAGGGTTTAGAAGTGGAAATAAATCACTGTGGAATGCAGGTTTGTTCCATGAGGGCTGACCTGCAGTAACTTTGTTGATTCTCCTATGTGTGCAGGGAGTTCGGAGAGTTTGTATGTCTGTATTCCATGGATTCACTAATGCCTCGGAATCCTCTGTAGCAAAAATGTTTTTCTTTTCATCTGAGGCCTCAGAAGATCCACTCTTATTTTCTCTCTTTGTTTCACTTAAGTTGCATTAACCCAACAATTTAACAATTTCAGAGCAAACCTTGGGTTGTGGGACTTTGTTTCGAAGATAGTGTGTGAAAGTGTATGAAAACTGCTGCATGTGAAAATATTTTGCTGTCAGTCTTCAGAAAGCGTAAAAATGCCTGTTCTTGACTTTCTTACGGGAAGTAATTTAATATTGCTGCATATTTTCTCAGCTGATACCGTGGGTCTCAATTGTTTCGTCTGTGAGGTGTTGTGTGCACAACCTGAATGTGGTTTTTAAGAACTTGCATAGCAGGTTGCTTTGTAAGGAGCTATTGGTTGGAATAACCAAGTGCTTAGGAAAAGGTGATTGACAGCAGCACTTGGCCGGTTTTATGCAACTTAACTTGCAGAATTCATGCTTTCCTTGCTGAGGAGTGCTGCTGCTTCACAAGCAAGCTGTAGCTGAATATCTTCTATTTCTTGGGTGGATTTGAGCAGACCCAGCAGCTCCCCTGGTGGAGCTGTAATGCAGCAAATGTGCCACGAGGTGGCTCAACAATATAACACCTCGAGCATCTCCTAAAAAAAGGCGCTCACTTCACACCGCAGTGTTCCGGGCCAGGACAGCACCCATGTGCAAACACTTGTTCTGCAGAGTGCTGCAACCTGCTGCATCGAGCAATACCTACTTACTTCAGAGCATCACTGCTCTGTACAAGTGTAAAAACAGCAAGGTGTCCTCCACATGTGCTCGTGTGGTGTTACGCTGGATTTGTATTTGGAATTGATTCCTCTGAAGATAATTTGTTACGCACTTTTGAAGCTTTAATTGAAACATCATACTTAAGCCCTTCAAAGCAGAGGCTGGTTACTGTTTGGACAGAGAGAAAATGGAAATAATAGTATTTTTATGACACTGAAAGGTGAACTCTTTTCAAAAAAGTTAAAGTAAAAATGGCCATGCAGCTGCAGAAAGAAACATGATACATGGGATCCTTATCTTTTTAATATGCCTGGGACCAAAAAGTAACTATAAAAGTGTCACCTTGTTTTGAAATAAAAATGGGAAGTTCTCAGAGAACAAGATGGTCTTTCAGCCCACACAATTTCCATTTTGACCTAGTAAAACTAATTTCTAATTCTAGCTTGGATACCGGTAGGAATGCTAAAACAGAAGTGGCAGTGGTGCCTGAGCTGAAATGGAAGCAGGTTCATGTCCTGTTGATAAACACCTGATGCTTCCTAATGCTGCCAGCGTGGGGCAGGGAGAGCTAGGTTTGCCACTCAGGTAGGGAAGAGAGGATTCTGAAGGGTCAGGAAAAAATGAACAAAAAAGGAACATTTCCAGTATTAAGATGCAGACCTTATGGATCTTGTGAAAATACAAACCTGTGATGGGGAGTCCTGGGTTTCATTATTTCTCCTGCTTCTTCATGTTGTGACCACATCTTGTCAGCACGTAAGTAGTAAGTACATGATGATCTGACTTTCACCAGCTGCTTATATTTCTGGTACTGGGAATGCAGAAACAATCTGAAAAAGATGGGTATCTTACAGTTACCCCCTAAATCTTGAACTATTCTGACCAGTAGCTGATTGTTTAGTCTCTATAGCCGGTAGAAAATTAAAGCTTTTCAAGTAGCTGTGGAAAACAATGAAGTGATTATATCTTATACCGTATTAAGGACTAAAAGTCATGTAGTTAAAATTGAGAAGAGAGAAGGAACAGCAAAGGCACATTTGATATTGAAATGCTGTGCTGTTACTCTAATATAAGATGATGATGGTTATGTTTCACAAATCACACTGATGTGGCATGTCTAGAAGTGGAGTCAGAAACAAGCACTTACTAATCTTTTTAAAATTCTGGTAGTGAATGCACATGTAGTGTATATGTGGAGTTCTTCCAGTAGATACTGAGAAATAATTTTAAATAGAAGTCTTCCTTCTGTAATCAGGACTTAAGTATGATGAAGTTCACCCAAATCTTCTGGTTTAATTTTGTATCTGGAAATAAATAATAAAGTTTTTAAACCATGGAAATACTAAAAAATACAGTGAGCAGGCAGCAGAATTCCTGCAGCCCTGTACCAGCATGTTGGCAGGTAGCTGTGGTACGTGCAGCCTGGCAGATCAGGGTGGTTCAGGACAGCAGTCCCTCACAGAATGTGTTATGGTCTTTTCCTCCCATCAGTAAGATTTTCTCCAGGACAGTGTCTGCATTTGAAGAATGGCTCTGGTGCCTCACCTGAATGCAGGCTGTACAAATTGCTCTGGCACTGATGGTGTTGCAATGGTCAAGAAACAGGTGGGGGCCTTAGAGGAACTGGAAGCTGAGAATAGTTTTGTAGAACTGGAGCCCTTGAGGTGGAGTTTGTTTGGTTAAATGTGCATGTTTGCCCTTGTAATAGACTAGTTACAAAGACCTCCTTTTTGAGATCCATGGTATGGGCGGATCCAGGATGCTTAGTGCTACCTTTTATTCATAGGCAAAACCTCAGGAAGGGAAATTTGGTGAATACCAGGCTGTACCACAGCTGCTTTGTTCTGAGATCTTCCTTTTTTGACTAGCAGAGGTTTTTTTCCTTTCACAGCAATGTGCTCTTTTAATCTCCTGACTAAAGGATCTTTGCTGGAATGAGGACCATGGTAAAGGAAAGGGGAAATGCTGTGTCTAGACTAAACCACAGCTCTTCCTCCTCTGACGTGGCCAGTCCTACCCAACCCAAGCGTGTCATGGAGGTACTGGTGGGACAGTTAAAGCTATTTTAGATGCCCACTCAGGATGCAGGCAAGGAAAGTCAAATCTTCTACTTGTCCCTGTGTAACCACGCTTGTCCCGCAGATGAGTGGGTCTTGTGTTATTTGCCCAGGCAAGGGCAAATGGGGGTGAAGGGAAGGTGACTCTCAATGTAAGTTTACAAACTGGGCAAGGAGCTTCAGCTGAAACATGTGAATTGTACGTGGGTTTATATTTCAGTCTGATACGGGAGAAAGCATTTCCTTCCCCACCCCTCTGAAATGAAGTCTCTTCAGCTGAAAATTGTTTGGCAATGCTTGTGGTTACACATCCAACAAAGCCACAAATAGCTGTTCCTTCCAATTATAATACATAACAACAGACTCTAATATGGCTTTACTCCATGTAACATAAGGGAAAAAGTCATCCTTCTCTTCTACTCCCTCCCCTCCCTCCTTTTTTTTTTTTTCCCCCTCTTGAAAAGTAGGCACTATGGCCTCTGCATACAATCCCTGAATAGACCCCTGCTAGTCAGGCTACTTGAAATTCTTTACAGGATTGGATGAAAACATTAATGATGTTAATGTATCACTTCAATTCCATAATTAGCAGTGTATCAATAGACGCCTTAATCGTTGCTTGGAGACTCTGGATTCAGAACAGATTTAGGTCTTTGATACCAATAAGGAGACTTATTTGCTTTCAGTGGACCAGTTTTTAAAAGAAAAAGTCATAGAATCAAAACCTAAAACTTCGAATAAAAAACAGTTTAAAAATTCCTAACTTGTAAACTTGCCAAAATCTACTCCTGAAGGCCAGTTTTATCTCCAGGTAAAAGGCAATATTGTTGTGGTGGCATTATATATTGTCCCTATAGACAGAAAATAATGTGCCAATAAACAAAGGATGACTGGAGATTTTTGTGCCATTTATGGAGAAATGCTCCGTGGAGCTCTATGGATCTGTGAACACACCGTGTCGATCTCCTTCAGTGCCTTAATTCATTGTGCTTTAACTGCAAGTGAAAACATGCTTTTATTCTTACAGTTAAACAAGGCATACATCTATTTTTAGTACTTCTATCAACCTCTTTTCGTGATATGTTTGTGTGTATATATGTATATACACACTCACATATACTATTTAACTTTCTTTTTTTAATGAAGCAAAAATGGGAATGTATTAGGGCCAGGATGGTGGTGGGGTTTATAAGGTGTGCCTAGTTTGTATGCCAGCTCCTGGAATGAGAAAGGAAATGCTTGAAGTCGTCTGGCAAATGTTTTAAAATTACTTCATTTTTTTTTTTTAAACCGCAAAGTCTCATACTTGTGTTCTGTGTTATAATTGCCTTTTTCTTTCTCTATTTTGTAAGAGAAAATTTAAAAATGCATCTCATGCGCAGGCAACCGCTTAATCATACCTTCCTGCCTTATTATGGAAACCTGGAATGTTTTGCCTCTGGTGAAAACACTTTTTTTCCCTGTGATAGAAGACCAAGAAAGGTGATAGGAATGGTTGGAATCTACTTTCTTCTAAAACTGAAATTACCCTTTTTTGGGTTTCAGTTTATTTTGTGTTAGATCTGACTGGTTTTTTGTAGCTCCCAAAAAGTTTTGGTAGGTTGAAATCTCATGTAAGTTTGCTATGTTCTTTTGCAAGGTTGTAGGAAGGAATATTTTTCCAGCCACTACTCTGTCTGCTAAAGGAAAACAAGTCTTTTGGCAAAAAGAGAAAGGAAAAACTGGCATTTAAAAGAGCCAGTATTAAAATTGAGACTTGAAAGGATGCTGTAGGAAAAGCTGGAGTGAGGGAGGGAATGGGGATTCCCCTTCCCCTCCTATAAGGAAACATTTACTGTTTATTTAATGGTAAAGTTGTTTCTTAATTCAGATAAGCAGATTAACATTAGAACCCTGGTAGGAAAATCTGGCTGACTCACGTGTTGCTTCTGTTTGGTACAATATAAACTTGTATCACCACTATGATGTGTCTATAGTCAAATAATTGATGTCTCTATTCATCTTGTTGGATACACCGTCTCTCTACAAACTAGCTTGTTTCTATGTTTCCTGAGAAGTATTTATCACTCAATAAATATTTATGATGTATGATCTGATACAGTAGAGAGTTATGTTGTGTTATATCATCTTTTCCTAGCTAGATGGGTAGCACTCTGAACTAACACTCTTTTACTTGTGTATGCTCAAAATACAGAAGGATGTTTGAATCTGCAGGATCAGATGGTTCTGTCTGGTCTCTGAAGAGAAATTAAACATACTTTGCTGATTCAAAATAATAATGCTATAGATGTGTTAACCTTACAAATAACTATATTTTGCTTTACTGTTCTTGGTTGTAAGGTACCTGAAAAATTAAAATATATGTGATGTACAGATTTTTGTGCCGAAAACTAGAAGTAACCAAGCTTCAGGTTTGACAAGGGTAGGTTGGTAGTTTTTGTCTTGCATTTGTGTTTGTTGGGGTTTGTTTTTGTTTTGGGTTTGGGGTTGTTTGTTTTGAATGAAATGTTTAAAACAGAGTAACTTTTAGCCATTTCTTGCCATACCTGTGGTCACCAATTTCTTAAAGCTTTGAGCCAGGCTCTGAACCTGAGGGCCTGATGCATCTTGCATGTGACACTCTACTCACAAGTACCATGTGTGTTGGAGAATAGATTCTTGGTATTGGTGCTGTTTCATTCTGAGAAGAGAGGGTAAATAGTCTAACCTAGTTCGGGAGTAAATTATGGGAAATGATATAACTTTGACAGTTTGCCTTAAAACCTATAATCCTACATGAGTGACTTTAAGTTAAAAAAAAAATCCCATCGATATTAAAGGATTGACATTACGGTTTATTTTTTTCTTCTTTTTGTCAATGTGGACTTTGTTAGGATGGCTTTTTGTTGTGGTTGAGACATGAAGCAATATCAAAATGAAGGTTGATTTTGCTCTTTCTACCTGAGCTGTTCCACTACAAGGAATTCTCATATTTAGGGATAATTCTGGGATTTATTGATATCTAGCTACAATTTTAAAGCTCCTGTATTCATGTAATACATGCTTACTAGGGAAGGATAGGAATTGTAGGTTTGAGTGCCTCTACAGTGGTCACAAGAACACTTAAGCTTATGGAGAGAAAGGAGGACCTTCATAAGAAATAGAAGTTCTGTAATGACCTTTCTCCTGTAGGAACTGGAAAACAGTCCTCTACTTTGCTTTACCTAAAGCTATAGGGAAAGGTTTTCTTTCCTACGGCAGCACTAGGGAACGGTGTAACATTGGGTGAGGCTTGCTGATGCTGTCGATAAACCTTGTAGTTGTCTGAAGCTGTGAACGAGGCATAAGAGTTGTGTGGATGCTTCGGAAGTAAGGATGGTGTTCTCCTTGCAATTGGGTTAGCAGACACCATGGCAGATTTGGGTGTTTTACAAGTTATGTTTTCTGTGACCTCTATTCTCCAAAATTAGCTGGAAAATTATTCATTCAGTGCTGCCTAACATGTCCATAGCAATGTTAGTACTCTGTCTTACTATCACAGGAAGGATTTGGGAAAATATGCTTGTATTAAGGACATAAGAAGAAGGAAGGAAAAGAAGATGCAAGGTAGCTATTTCTCTGTGCCCTTCCAGAGCTGGTGTTCATGATGCAATGACTTTCAGTTTGGGACAGTTTGAACCTGTGACCTATGTGGCTTCTTCCATTCTTTTCTTGCAGCAACATGCTTTCAGCTGCTTTAGAACTCTCTCATTTAGAAATAAATATTCAAGATGGCTTTCACTGTCATTCCACATTTCTGAGGATAGTCCTCTCCCAAAATTTCTTTGCAGTTGTGACCCATCTTTTTCTGCTTTCTAGCCAAGATTGGCTAGCCTCTGCCTTTTGGGTTCATTGTTCCCATTTTGTGAAGTGGGTCAGTTCCCTGGTGCTCCTCTGGATACCTCTTGACTGCCTCAGCCTGCTGTCAGAAGCCCAAACACCACCACTTGGGTTCCCTCTTCTCTGGTGGGTTTGAGCCTTTCCCTTCCTCTTGAACTGACCCATTCCCAATTCTTATCACCTTGCAGTGTGCCACACTGGAAACTACCCCCTGCAAAGATGAGGTGGAAAGTGTAAGCCACAGTAAAATTACACGCTCTCAAGAAGCAGGGCTGGCAGTGGGGTTTTTTTAATACAGTAACTATTGTAAACCTAGTAATTAAGGTTGAGAAAAATAGAGATGAATTTATGAAGTATTTTTACCTGACAATCTATGAGGATTTGCTGTCTCACTTTTTAAAGTCTGTACTGATCTACAAAATCTGATACTAGTGACTCTGAGTCAGTAAAGAATTGATTGTTTCTGTTTTGGAGCATATGAGTGTGTTCTTGGTGTTGCATTGTAACTTAAACTCTGGTCACTTAAAAGTGAAGCGTTTCAGCTTTCATTGAATATAAATGCATTTAAAGAAGATATTAATCTGCTGATGTGTCTAGGAAGAGTAGTTGTGACATCACTGTTCGGTGAAGACTGTTATATAATTGTATATTAATTTTATTTTCCTTTATGAGATGGGTGTGCTTCCTTCTCTCTAGCATCTCCACCTTGGTGAAAACTTAACTAGGAATATTTATATTAGTCTTTTATCAAGACGTGAGATCAGTAGTTTCAGAAACAATCCCTTTCTTTGTCAAACATGTTCTCTTAAGTAGAGATTAAAAAAGTTAATTTGGTACATATGTTTCTTTAGTAGGAGTTAAGTTTCCTTATTAAATGTATTTTTTTGGCCTTGCAAGGCATAGGTGCATTTAAATTTCCATCCAAAGCTGTGTCTACAATCTGCATTTAGTCTTCTGGAAGCTATTTTCTGGAAGCTGCTGCTGAGTTGGGTTTTTTTTAATTTTTATTATTCTTAGCATGCACCTTCAAAGCAGTCTGATAGTTGAACTAAATTTCATCAAGATAAACTAGTAGTTTAGCAGAATAAGAATTATGCCAGTGCTGGCTTCCACTTCTGATATTCAAACAATGGCTACTGTGTGAGATGTAGCTTTTTTTTCTTATCTGTTTTTTTTCCAGTTCCAGTGGGGACATATGCATGATACCATTCGTAGAATAGTTAGAATATTTAGGATTAGCAACGTGGAAGTGATTTGCAATCTTGTGTTCTCAAGTGGTTCAATAGTAAACTCATTGGAAGAAAATGGCTCTCATTTTGCCTTTTTTGCAGGATACCACAGCTTATTTCATTAACTTAAAAGTGCTGAAAGTTTTGCTCTAATAATAAGATTTTGAGGCTGGCTGTGAAGCAAGTTTAAAGGAGGAGGGGGAAAACAACCAAACCAGTTTTGTGAAACCTTTTGCATGGCAGTGGGCATAAAATTATACAGAGTGTAGGGTAAACAGATACTATTAATTGCTAATAGTTAATACATTATGCTAATTAATAAGCTAATTAGGTTTTCTCAACAGTAGTTTTTTAGGACATAGCAATCTTTGTCTGAAGGGAAGAACAGCCTGGGGGAAGAAGGTTGAGCAGCTCTGGTATGTGATCCTCAGTGTTTTAGAGAGTCCTGTGAAGAAAAATGAGGAATATGCTTCCTCTGTGGTGGAAGGATGATTTGGTGTGTTTGAGTTAACCAAATTAATGCAATGGCCTGAAATTCAACTTTTAAAATCATTTATGGCAGGCACTTTAGTGTCAAAAACAAAAGAAAAAGTGGCAACCACCTCACCTCGAAAGACCCGGAAGTTCATATTGGAGAATAAAAAAATGTTGTATTTTTAAGGTAGCAGCCACAGTTTTTTGACTAGTTCAGGCTATTTACTCTTCAAACAATTTGTCTGTGATATCAATCTGTTATCTTAATTGTTTATGAAATAAGACCAATTCTGATGTAGGTTTTTGATGTCAGAAAGAGCCTTTATTGTTGCAAAATAAGTCATAAAATTAAAGTAGTAATTAAGGAAAACTATGGAAACTTAAGAAAAAATGTATATGAATCTCTCTCACCAAGTAAAATAAGCACCTTCCATCAACTTGCAAGTCAAAATGTACTCTCAAGATTCTCCTGTTTCAAGCCTTAAACCTGCATTCAGAAGGGTATTAGAAAAACCTGTTTTGAGAAGGGCCAGGGGGAAAAAAGTGTTAGCTAAATTTGAGGGAGAACCAACCCCAAATTTCATGATCAGATTTTGAGTATTTCTCTATCAGTATTTTTACTTGCTTACTTTAATAGTTTCCAGGATGAACAAGCAGAATGGCAATTTCTATTGTGTCCCTTAAATTCCCAGACTTTCATTCTGTATTGTTCTTCAGTTCTTTGCTAAATCTTGTTCAATAGGCTACTCTCAATGGCCAAGAGCAGGTTTGTAAATGATATTAACTGTCCTTCAGAAGGACTTGTTTAATGCCACAGCAGTAGCTGCTGCATCAGAACCTTATGCCCACTGCACTGGCGTGTGGCTAAGTCGCAAAGCAAGTCATTCAAACACTGTTTTTTCAAACACTGCATAAAGAAAGGAACTCTTGCCTGACAGATAAACCTTTTAGAACATGTGCCTAATAAAACCATTAAAAAATTGAGACTTAGTTGATGTCCATGCTTATATATACTAACGACTATGGATGCAGACTATATTCTAAAGATGATAGTGCAGATGGTTGAAAGAGCTGTGAATTTTCTTACAGGAACTGCAGAAGGATATTACACATAGATGACCCTAATCAGTAATCTAAATTGAATGCTAAAAAAAAGACCTGGCGTCACTAGTTTGCAGATTTCCAACAATTGTTGCCAAGAGATGGTGTGTTTGGCAGCTTCTGTGTGTTAACCTTTAGTCTTATTTACAGTGAGATTAAATGCCATTACCATTTTAACTTTGACTTTTTTGGGGGGAAGTGAAATCCCCAAATGCAGAAGTCTCTAATGATGCTACCTGAAGTCTATGGATGGAGACCTCTTTCATCTTGCTGCTGTGTTTTGGCTTTCCAAAGCGTGAAAGCTTTGTGGGATTAACATGGCTGCCAGTTTTGTGAAGAGGGTCCTAGGTGTCTAGGAGGGGTTGGTCAGGACAGTACTGACCCTGATTAAGCCACTACTGCCACTGTTGCCTGTGAAAGTGAACAGAGATAATGTAATGAAGCTTTTAGTTTGGGGAGCAGGGTTGAAAGTGAAATGCAGAAATGCAGAAGTTTCCTGCTTCATTGTTGTGACCCTCTTCTACGGAAAACTAGAAGTTTGCAGGTACATCTGGTACCTTTGGGTTAAAAAGGGGTAGCTGGAAATGGATTTGATGTCTGCTTGTTATGTTTTCTCAGTTAGGATGATTATTTTGGAGTTAATGATTTCAAACTAATACCATGTTCTTCTGCACCATGCAAACTTGCTTTGAACCAAGTATCGGGGGGATGGAAGTTGAAGATGTCAGAGTTTGCTTGTGGTTTAGTCCTTGGTTTAAGACTTCAGTGTTTGGAATCAGAGAAACTTGACATGTAAAATGATGATAAAAGGGCTAGGAAATGAAAGATACTCGTGGCCTAGAGCCTGTGAACCTTTGTCAGTCTTTTAAAAATGACTTGTTTCCTTTAGAATTTATGTTCCTGAAATCTTAGATTCAAAAATTTTGAGATTTGAAGAAACTTCTGCAAACACATTGCTCTAACAAATGTTAGTGACAGTAACATAAGAAATTTTTGGCTCCCCCTTTCCTTTGTGATTTGAAGTCCTGCAGAAGCTTGTTGACTTTGTTTAGACTAGGAGACTAGGAACAAAAGCCCTAAAGTACTCAAAACAATTCAAATATGATTACAATAATTAGAATGGCCTTTTTTTTTTCTTTTTTTTTTTTTTATGACATGCTCCACTAACACCTCATTTTTCTTCAGGATGTCTTGTCTCCAACATGGTGTTTTAATTGAAAAGTCAGTGGTATTGCATAACATTTTCTTGGATTAAAAAAAAAAAAAAGTCAAACAAAACCCAAACCCATTTAGTGTGAGAGACCAGTCTCAGCTGTCAGTCTGGGTTCGGGTAGGTTGACAGTCAGCCAGTCTCTGTAGGAACTGAGGAAACAATAGGCTTCATTTTTAAATGCTGATGAGTTGTTTGCCAGGAACATCCAGAAGGAGCGGTGGGCTCCTTCTCATTGGTTTCTAACATAAGCCATCTGCCCAGCTTTTAATTGCTGTCAGCTATAAACTGTGCAAGTTCAGCTCGCTTTGGAATCAATCAAGTATTTTTGTTTCCTTGATTGACTGCCAAATTAGTGAAAAGGCTCTACACCAGGTTAGAGCTCCTTTGCTCCTCTAGTTTTCCTGTCCCATACTGTAACTGGAGCAGAACCATATCAAGGTTTTCAGACTTGTTTAGTTGTGCAAGTTGGATTTCTTTATATGTATATTCATGCCGGCAGAACTAAACATTTAGAAAAGACACGAGTGTAATCAGCTTACAGCAGAGTGACAGTATGTAAGTTTTCCTGTAAAAATCTTAATATTTCAGTTGGAGTGGTGGAAGAAGGAATTAGTCTGGTTTCTCCAACATCTGTTGTGTATTTTATATTTGCAGGTGTGAGAAGATGTCTACAAGAGAGTGGCTTAGCTGATGTCATTATTTTAAAGTTATTTTTTATTAAAGTGAGTGTTAATTTACAGCTGAACTTTGACTTGCACATTGTTTCTCTGTAATTTCAAAGAGTGACTGAAAGACTGTGGTACTGTGCCAAAACCTAAAGTGTCACATCAAGTTGTAGCCAAACATTTTCTGCTCTGGGGACACATTGGTGAAGAATTGCTGTTTCTCATGGTCTAGTCTCTACCTTTTCCAGCCTGGGGTCTACCACTGGTGAAGGAAAGAAGCTTTAACAAAAAATACAAACACCAAAACCCAAACAAACAAACATCCCCCGAATAACCACACAAATGTTCTTCAGATGGGATGGAGGCAGCTGGTTGGCTACCTGCAGATAAATCATCATGTTGGTGAATTATTCTATTAATCCTGAGTATAAAGATGAGAATTAACTGTAGAAGGTGACTGGTTAAATTGGAATTTTGAAGAAAGTTTCCCTACTTTCCAAATGGAACAGTGTGGCCTTCATATGTGTCTTTAAAATGAGAACACCTGTTTTTTAATGCAGTGGATTATCTGGAAAGTGTTCTAGGGTGTCTGCAATCTGACATTGGTTCTGAAGTCTTTCTTAGTCTCCATGGTATGTGAGATAATTTTTGTCAAGTCTATTCAAGTTTTTAAATAGACTGATGACTTCAGGTGTCTTGATTAAAGCTTTGCAGGAAGGTACTTGCAGCCTCTGCTGCAGAGCTGCTAAACTGTGCAGTGCTCTGTGTTTCCATCCCTCAGTCTTGGTGATATCTGTGATAACCAAGGCTGTGCAGTCAAAGTGTTGGTGTTTTACTTCTAGGTTATTTCAGAGGTGGAATCTTATGTGTATATAAATAATTTGACTTATCATGGTACTGAAGGATTCAGTGTTAATGCTAACATTGCATTATACTTTGAAATGCAAAGGAAAGACTTTAATATTTTATCTGAAAGGAATTTTTTTTTTTGCTTGGAGTATTAACCAAGTCTTTGGTCTTAAGAGTCCCTCTAATCTGAAGGTTTGTTTTCCCTCAGCTAAAAGGGGAAAGACACATTTGAATTGAACTGTTTCTGAGAAAGTGTGAAGTCCTTATGTTAGCTGTTATTGCTGATGAGTGTGGAAAAATTACTTTTCTTCAGTCTGAAGGATTGCATTTGTGTTACACAACGTGGTTCTTAATTAGTTCATGTGTTTTGGGCATAAAAGCCTTTTTGTATGCTTTTAAGAAGCAAAGCGTAGATCCCCTTCCTTTTGTGCAGTGTATAGAAAATAAAATGAAACTGAATAGTTCACACCATAACATTTTTTTTCTCCGATAGTTCACTATGAAGTATTTCACAACTCTTTCTGTGCACACAGAATTTGACATTCTGAAGCTTGAAGAATTAGAACAACTCTAAGAATAAGACATTCGTGTTCAGCATCTAGCATGCTTCTATTTCTCTCTGTTCTGTCTCTCCTTTTACTCATAACTTGCAGCCTTTTTATGTGTGATAAGCAAGGTCTTTAACAACTCTGTTTTTACTGGCATAGGAGATGTAGTGCACAATAACGTATATAGCTATAGAGATATATAAATTCTAGCTGACTTACTTTATAAAAGTATTCCCAATTCATGGGCAATTTGCTCATAAGAGAGTTAAAAAGAAGTTTCTTCTCTTAAGAAATAATAATGAAAACCCTCCAAAAATGTTGCAATATTTCTGTATTGGCCTGAACTCCAGGTGGAGAAAAGAAGCAAGAGGATTGCTTTAGACAGCAAGCTTAATTTTTTTATCCTAGTTATTGTGTCTGGTGATATCCAGAGGAAATAATTTTATAAGGGAGAAGGCCAGAAAGAGAAGTGATGAGATGCAATAGAATGTCTTGCCAGCTGTTCCACAATGTACCTGATGATTGCTGACAGGGAAGCTGAAGGTTTCTTTCTGAGCCTTTCCGCTGCTATAGTACTGATCCCTGGGTTGGTTACCCCATAGGTCTGTCTTTGTCTCCATCTCTCTCTACAAAACGTTATTAACATCATCCATAAAAATCATCCATTAAAATTATGGATTAATTGAAAATGGTTCCACAAAACAGTGTCAAGGTTCAGTTAACTGAATGAGCCACAGTCAGTGGATCTGATAGAGGCTGGTAAGGCTTATATAACTTTAATAGCTTCTCCATTTTTTAAGTCATGCTTTTCTTCTGGATTTCAGCAAATCTGTTTCATTCAAATTGTGTTGGTGCAGCTACCACACTGTTTTCAGCAATCTCAACATCAATTTGTTCATTCTTGTTCTGTAAAGCCGTATTTGAATGTACTGCTTACTAATGTTTCTGCAGTTAAACTTTCCCCTTTTCCTCCTTCTAACAACAGGGTAAGTTTGCCTAAGAATTTCTGCTGGGACTTGTGCTTGTATCCGTCTTTTAGTCAGTTTTCATTCCTGATACCCATTTTCAGGACTGTTTGGTATGTTGCTATAGTATTTTATAAGCAACATTTTGCATAGTCATTCATCTTATGCTTTGGCAAAAAAAGGCTTCTAACCAAGTTTAAGTTGACTGGGTGAAATCAAACAAAAATTATGCCAGAGGCAAAAGTCTAGGCCCCATAGGACTGTTCTTTGCATGCTTAAAACTAGGAGGTACAGTGCAACTAAATCTCTACCTCCTGTTTCGTGACATTTTTAGAATTTTAGTCCTTTTCAAGAGAATGACACAAAAATTGTGGAAACAACTTTGCAATTTGTACTTTAACTGCATGGCATCAGCAAGAATAATTTGTTTTATTCAGCCTTGCTATGCCTAAAAAGGGAAGAAAGACAATTTCTTTTAGTGTCTTGCAGTACTAATCTAGCCAGTTGCATTGTAGGATGCATTTTTATTAGGATTTTCCTCAAGCTCTGAATAAATATAGGCAAAGTGAAGAGCTATCACAAAGATGCCCTTAATCTTGTTGCAACTTCTAAGACTTTAGGAAAGCATAGATATGTGGAAGTGGAGAAGACTGTAAAATAGAATGCATAAGGTATAGGTGTTCTGTTTGTTTTTCCTCTGCACATCTGGGACAGCTAGTCCCTGTGTTGCTTTTTGGTTCCTGACCACCTTCTGCAAAATGTCATCAGGGTCATGGAGTTTCAACCTGATGAATTTCTCCCAATTTGATGTGAAAAGTTAAATATAAATGAAGTGAGTGTTTAGTCCTTGCTAGCTTCCCTGCAAGGCAGAAGGAAGCAACATGGTACTATGCAATCATTGTGATATGCATCAATGAAGCATAGAACAGTTAAGCTGTTGAGGGCATGGGGTGATCCAGTGAGGAATATACCCACTTATTTCTCTGTGTCCTTAAAGGAAAACTGTCACAGATCAGAAAGGCAATTGAGTTCACGCATGAAATGTTTGTGCTCAAATGATTCCTGATGCTAATGGTAAGCCCAGCTACTGCCTTTCTGTAAACAAACTACTGAGAAGACTGTTTTTTGCAAGAGTACATGAAATGTTCTTTATTAGACGAGATATAATCATCTTGAATGTACCATATGTATGCTAGCATGGGCGCATGGAGAGAATAAAAAGTTTGGCATCCCTGTCAGGTGAAATTCATTATGAATGGGTAAATAGGTATGTGTCATCTGCATCTTTGGGGAAGTCGTTTTGACAATAGTTGTAGGAAAACATAGCATTCACTATTTGAATAGATCAGCACAACAGCTTTAAATACAGTTGACAATTTTACCTTTCCTGCTGACAGCAGGAGAGTAACAAGCTCAACCTTTGCTTGTCCCATTCCAGGAATTCTGGAGAAAATTTTGTTCACTTCAGCAGGATGAGCACTCCTGTGTTCTCTCCCTCCCTGGGCCCCCTGCTGTTTACCTGCTGTACAAACTTAGTCACCTGATGGCTGAGTGCCAGGTTGAGGTTGTCCTACGGAACTATGTGAAACTACCTGGAAGCATTTTCTTTGAAGTTGAGCATTCCTTCGTGTAAACCTTCGTCTTGAGTAAAACAGAAGTATCCAGGGGAAAAAATGGAATGTTCTCCGTATGTATCTAGAATGGTTGTATGGTTTAACAACAAACAAACTTTTTGGAATGTTGGTGTTAACCTCACAGATCATCCAGATGCACACAGAATGCTTGAATTGCAGTGTGTAGGTATTTTTGTGTGCACTGAAGGGAGCAGCTGTGCACTAGCTAGCATCCTTCAAGCCTGTTGGTTTGCCAAGTTCTTGGAGAAACAAAGCAATATTGACAAACAAGATGTGTGAACACGAAGCCACAGTTTTACTTTGGAAGTCTGCCATGAGAGCAGTGTGTGTGTGGCTGGAAGCCTGCCTGTGTGTATGGATGGTCTGCACACAGCAGATGGCACAGATTACTACAGCATTAATCACAACTCTGAGTGAATGAGACGCAGTGCTGTGTGCCAGGCAGCACGACTGGCCTCCATGAGGGAGGGAAGGCGTGTAGCTGTGACGCCTTAGATCATGAAGGTGGAGTTTTACCATCATCTCAAAGCAGTTTGTTGTAGACTTCTTTGTGGGTTTCAGTGAATCCCATAACTTCCTCTAAAATGCATGATGGTGCAATGCTGTCTGAGCTTTCTGCGAGGACAGAATAGAGTAGTTAAGCTGTTTGGTTGTATGCACTGACATTGCCAGCGTGTTCACTAGTACAAAAGCATTCACTTATGCTCTTGAGACCTTGTTCAGTGTATTTCCTGATGCCCTAAATAATTGCTATCAGCCGCTGAAGAATAAGGATGCTCATCTAAGGGGTACCCTGTAGTATGTAGTTTGATCAGGGCACAGACCATAAAATCGGGCAGCAAAAGTCCTGTTACGATGCATCTTCAAGCTTTCTAAATAACAGATAACCCTTAAGGGGAAGGATGGGGGAGAAATTGGATGATGCCTCTTCTCCTGGAATGAGGTGGAGGAACAAGACAGATGGTTTGATGCAGAGTAGCTTACTTGATGTGGTGATGAAGAACTCCTTAGAGTGATTAGGTGATAAACACGTAAGAAGATTCATATGGTACAAGGTGCTACTTGTCCTTATTTGATGGAGGTGTTGGCTCAGCTCAGGCAAAAGCCAGATGGTAGGTGAACTTGCAAATATGAAACATGAAGACTATTCCAAATAGCTGTATGGTGGTCTTAATCTGCAGTTCCTAACAGCATTAAAAGGAGGACCTGTGTACATCATTTTAGGAAAACTGCTTGTATATACACGTTATAATCTTCTCCTAGTGTATTGTTCAAAGAAGTGGTCTGGTTTGAGTCCCTCTGTTTCTTAAAATGAGGCCCTCTTGCTTTGATGTCATGTTCACTTTGGATGTTTGGCAAAACAAAGAGTTCTCTTACTGTGCCTGCTATGGAATTTTTAAGTGTTTCATAAAAAAAAGATAGGATGTTGCCATTTTTAAGTGCTAGTGATTTAGTAATAAAACAGTAGATACTATTCTTTTCACATTGGTCTTTTTGCAAAAACTGCTGTGTTTGTTCAGTTAAAGTGTACCCTTATGTCCCTTGGCAATTAAGGAATTTATGAATTTCAAAGAAGTAACACTGTGATGCTGTGGTGTTTGGCTTTGGGTAGGAGTAAATGTAACAGAACAGTTTGCAAAGTTAGTGAGACAGGGAGGTTTCCGTAGAATTTCCTGTAGTTCCTAGGGCGCAAAGTCATTCAAATGAACTGCAAAGAAACCTTGAGATTAGAGGAAATCACTATGAATACAGACAAAAATGATCAAAATGTATTCTATGTGCTCCATCTCTCCACAGCTTGTAAAGACAGTTAAATTTAACTAGGTGCAGGTTTTGTGGAATAGCAAATGAAATAAGCTTGTTTGTGGCAAGGCCTTTAAAAAAATCTATTTTTATGCTTTTTAAAAGCTTCTTGTGAAAGTTTTAAATAGTTCTGTTTTCAGAGATCTTTGCAAAATTGCATAATTCATTGGAACAAAACTGATGTGGAAATATTTAAACTATATAGTTGCTTTACCTTGATTTTGTTCTGTCCTAATCTTAATTAGGAAGAAAAGAAAATATTCATGAAAGCTACCTTGCTGAAAGAATTCTTTTGATTACTACCCTTGAAGATCATAAAAAGGGTTTTTGCTAACTCAAACTGCAGTTGATTTTTAATGCTGTATAAATTGAAGGAATTGGTATTTTTCTGGTTGTTTTGTGGTAGCTGTCTATTCCAAATCCTGCTCCTGACAGATAGGATAAGCAAATGTGATTGCTCACTTTCCCTTTTCTAGTTCCCTTGGACAAGAACCTTGGCAATTAATGAAGCTGGGTGTTTTTTTTCCCCTTTTGAAGCTGACAAGGGAAAGCTGTGAAGTTGGGTACACAAGGCATTGTATGGTATCTGTAAATATAAGGATGACCTTCTGCAACCTTCTCTGAAAAAACACTGCATCCTTTTGCTGTCGCCCAGATAATCCTTATCCTGCTTGGCTTCCTGCCACCAGGAAGCTCAGTCCATGTGGCATCAGAGCCCTTGATTAGCAAGAGCAGCCACGTGGAACTGAGGTATTGAGTCTAATGTCCAACTTCAGTCGATTTATACTTCAATGTTTTGAACATGAGTGCAGTTATTGTATAGTTAAGCATCTTCACTAACACTTGTCTTTGCTTTGAGAGGAAGGTAGGCGCTATCTGAATTAATACCTTTGTTCATTCAATAATGTTTTATCACAGAATTAATATGTTTATTTACAATTATACTTTAGAATATATATTGTGTATTTAAAAAAAAAAAAGGTAAATCCTAAACTGTAAAAAGGTCAAAAAAACCAAAACCCAACAAAACCCTTGAATCATATTTACTCTTGCTTAAACACATCCAACAAAGGTGGAAGTGCTTCTTGGCATAATAAAAAGATTTTGCAAAACATGGAATTTTGGCAAATGTTACCTATGGAAAAAAATTGCATTCAAATCTTTGTAGACCATGCTTTGACTTCACTAATTGTTTTTCTACATTTATTTTTTTGGTAGGACAGTGTTTTGGAAGGCATAAGAAGAACTTGGCATCTTAAGATTATTGTCTTTTTGGGTCTTTGCTTTTTTTTTTTTTTTTTTCAGTGGATTAAAATGTAGAATTATGTACTGAGGACTCAAAATACATAACATACCCCTCTTGTGGGGAAGAAGAGGATGTGTGTAGAGTAAACACTAGGGAACAACCCTTAAGAGCTCTCCTGCTACATTTATCCCCTGTTACTGTTTCTTCTATTTCTCCTGAACAAAAGATGTTACAAATAGTTAAGTAAAGAGAGTAGATGAATATGTAGCATTTTGGTCCAAATGTATATATTTTTAACAAGAATTTAACTTTGGTATTTCTGTGGGGTTTTTCTTGTTTGTTTGTTTTGAAATTTCACTCGCATTTTTCCCTTTCTATTCCATTGCAGAAGTATTAGGAAGTTTATTGCTGTGATATGGTTTTGAACTCTTTTGGTTCTTATTTAGTCCCTTCCTGGTGTAAAGAGAAATCTGAGCTCTCTGGTGCTCCAGGGTGGTGATGATCACGCTTAGGTCTGCTGGTCTCTTAGCCACTCTCAGTTCATAGCTCTGAAAAGTATTAGAGGCCACCTTTTAAAGATGTCTGTTGTTGAAAATTGGGAAGTTTAAAAATCTTGGAAAGGTGGAAATTGCATAAATAAGCAGAGTTCCTGAAAAAAAATTATTAATGCTTCAGTAGGTGCCAGAACAGTAAAAACTGGGCTCTGACCATGCTGACTGGGAGAGGCAATACTGAAGAGAGTTATGACCAGTTGTAAGACAAGCTGTCTTCTCCTAGAACTTCAAGTGCCCAGACACAGAGTGTTTGCTCCAATGATTTGAAGACATATCACTGCAGGATCAGTTCTTTTTTTCCACCCAGGCAAATACTGCAAGACTAAGAGCTGTTAAAGTTATAACAAACAAGCATTCCTGACTAGATTTTCAAATTTCTCACTATACAAACTTTTAAGAAAATAAGAGTTGGGTTACTGTGCACTGCTTCTCTACTCCAGTTGTAACATGCTTTCTGGTTTTGTGTTTATCTGTAAATAAACCACATTTCAGACAAAATTGCTATGTCCATATATAAAGCTGAGTACAGGAGAATTAATTCAAAATCTTTTTCCTGGTCTATGCTCATTTACCTCTCCTTTATTAGGCTTTGGTCTCTTGCAAACAAGATAGCAAGTGCAGTGTTTATTTTGTTTTCTCTTAATAGCTGACCTTGGACTCTGTTAGAAAACAATGTCTTGGGCTAAACTTAATGTAACAAACTCAGGCAGTGAGCAGAAGTGGTAGAAAGCCTGCTTGAGCCATCAGTGTGAGAGGCTGGAGCTTCAATGGTGAAAACAGCTTTAACCTCGGCATCTTTATTAGCCTGCTGCAGAAAGGGGGGAAAAAAATGGAAAAAGAAAAAAAACGTAGCTATGTCTAGGAATGAGGTGAATCCATTATTTCTGGTAGGATCTGTGTTGAGCTATGGTCATAAGTTCAGGTGGCCTCCCAAGTTACAGTAATAGCCATGTTACTGCTTCTGTTTTTATTTTCCACTGTGGGATGTTAAAGATGGCATGGTAAGATTTCATATTTTCCCCCTGCTGTCACTTCACAGAATTACTCATTTGCCTTAAATATAAAAGACAGAATTTCTTCTGATCTTTATGGTTTTTTACTGTGACAACACTGAAATTTTGAGGTCAAAGTTACTCTTTTGGGGGTACAGCCTGCAGCTTAGTCCTGGATTTCCTGGTTTCTTTTCCCTCTGCAACTATGTTTTGTCTGCTTGGGTTTCCACTGGGTAGTGTTTGGGGTTAGTTTGCATTTGCTGCATATTCAGGAGTTTCCCACTGAGTCAGTGTTAGTCACCTAATGGGGCTGTTGAGGGTAGGCAGGTCCAAAATGCTCATAGCTGCTTCTGATTGGAGCTGCTCTTGCTAGTTTGGAAAGGTGAAAGACCATCTGATACCAGTACCTTTCTGAAAGCAGGAGGAAATAGGGATGGGCAAAACAATAATCTTGTGGCTTTTAAAACCGTTATGGGTTTCCCATTACAAACACTGTAAGTGGAAGTTTTAATGTGCATGTGGAGTGTTGTCTGTATGATTTGCATTTCCAGGTTTATAGGCACACTCTTCCAATCCCTGTAGTTTCACTAGTGACACAGAAAAGTATAGCTAGGTTTCTCTCAAATTCAGCATTCCTAACTAGTTTGCTTTGTATTAGTATACTAATACATTAGTATAATGTACTAGACATCCATATTTGAAGAAAAAACTAAGGTATTGTGGCTTATAACATTTAAAAGCTTTAGAAGGTTCACTATTGATTCTGTTCTTCTTTATGGTAGTACTTTGGACATATCTGAGAACTAGTAGTTATTTTGAGAATCTTAGTTTGTTGAGAATCTGAAACCTGAGAATTTTGGGGCATGATTTTTTCATTTTCTACTAAAAAGATATACAAGCACCTGACTTGACCAGTCACTGGGAAATTTGTGGTGTATTTGGAGAAAACACACTAAGTGCCACAGGTTCCTGCAATCAGAAAAACCCTTATATACTCAGTTTATAGGTGTAACTTGTTTTATTCAAGCTGAGATGTGGGGGAGCAGGTTTGTGTGATAGATACAAGCTGCTGAATTCTTGCAGAATATCATGTGTGGTTTACACTAAAGATTTTATACATTTAAATATCAACACTTAAAAATCAGCAACATTGAGCTGACATGCCTTACTGTTGTTGACTTAAGCCAAAACTGGTTGGCTCTCCTAATGGTAAGGAGCAAACTTGAATTACAGAAGTTTATTCTGTTCATGTTGACGTTAGAGTGGTGCAAGGTTTGCTCTTTAAATGCGGGGTCCATCCTGAGGTTCACAGTAGAATAGGTATAAATATTGATGATGTGGATAATGTTGTTTTGTATAAAGACAACTGGACAGAGGCAGAGAGAAAGAAAAACGTGATTTCTGTAACTGCAGTTGCAGCTTTTAATACAACTCAATAGTTTACCCGTGGAATAGTGTGTGAGGTCAGATGGAGCTCAGACTAGGAAATAACACAGTGATTCACTTTTCCAAAGCAACTTGGCTTTTTTTTTTTTGCCTTTAAACAAATCTTAGTTGAAATAGAACAGAGCAACGTAAGTAGAATGCTTTCGTTGTTGTTGCTAACTTTTCTTCCTGCTAAATTTTATTTTGTTGTACTGCAGTTAATGAATTACAAAAACCTTCGACTAAGTGGACAATCTCTTAAAACAAAGGGGTTTTTTTAAACATTTATTGCCTTTTGACTTTTTCTTTTGATGGCAGGAACAAAAGGACACTTGTTTTTCTATTCTTACTTGGCCAGAATACAAATCAAAATAGTAAAATAACTACTGCATTTGCAGGGTGGCAGCTTTAATAAATCAGTTAAATACTTCAGAGTTCATAGTTCTTCCTGTTTTCAGTATGGGGAATTCTTTATGAATGCTCTAGTGCTTTACCTTGATTATCACCTTGAAGACTTGAGACAAAGTGTAGCACTGTTCTTTTTATAGTATCTGCAAAAAATTACTGATTTCCTCTGTAAATCACTGGAAATTATTAGAAGAATGCATTTTTTCAACAAAAACAACATTTCACTCTATTACTCTCATGGATTTTTCATTTTTAAGGAAGTCTGCTCTGGAGTGCTATGAAGAAATGAATAGTTGTTACTACGGACTGTTATTAAAATCAGTTAGATGTTGCTTTAGAGTAGTGTGTATCTCCTGCTCCAAAGGATCTGTCACCATACTCCAGTTTAGTAAGTCTCTGAAATAGCATTAGCTTCTAGCTGTGCAAAAGTTTAAGAGTTGATGAACTAACAATTTATTGTGCAAGGCCACCAGGGGCACTGGCTCTGTATATTTTAATGGAAGTATAGATTATTCATTTGAACTGGCTAAATGAAAATGGTGACTGTGCTCTGTTGGTGATGTTATTGCAGAAAGATGCCTTTAGGAAATAAAACCCCTGTCCCATGGATGAAAGTGTGCTTCTTTTTTTCCATGCACTTTCCCCAGGTTAATTGAACCTACCAAACTTAACTTCAGCAGAGTAAAACTGCAGTTTGTAGTTCAAAAGGAATTTAAAACCACTAAGAAGGATCTTGATAACTGACACACCATCTATAGTTTGAAATTCCGTGAACTTGCTTTTGTAGTTATTTCTAAAGGCATAGCACTAGCCTCAATCAATTTTGAATTTTATAAGTATAAGCATCTTTGATCACTTCTGTGGTATGTGGAAAATTATTATACCTTTTTTTTCAAAGGTGTAATGAATTCTGAAAACTTGGTATACTGTGGGGATGTTTCTTTTCAAATGTTTATATTACTCCCCTGAAACTGAGAGCCCTTTCTCCTCAGTGTTATGGTCATAATACACTTGCATCAATTATGTTAGGTCTTTAGTTCGTTTTCCTTCCTTCTGAAAAAGCGCTCCTGGAGCTCTAGGAGTAATAAAAAACCCCCTATTCCTCCTCCTCTTGATCTTTTTTCCCTTGGTCTCTTTTCCTTTGTTTCTTCATCCATCTAGTACTTTCTTCCATTCCTCTTTATTAGCAGAGAGGAGCTGTTGGGCAGAGGGAGTCCTCTGGATAACGGACATTCTAGTAGGGAATTATCTAGTTCTTGAATCCAGGAGCTGTGTGGACTGGTGTTGGAACTGGGCACATCAAATGAGGAGGATGATGTCTTGCATTTCAGGTTGCTTTTACAGCATTTCCTGAATGTGTCAATGTAAATCCCAAATTAGTTCATTGCAAATGGAACTTGCCTGACTAAAACAGTGCAAAAGAAAGGAGATTTAGATTGCTAAACAGGCTGTTTAGTTACACTTGTTTTCAGCCTTCTGTATAAATTATTCTGTTCCTTGCTCAGGATGAAGTCAAACTTTATACTGTTTTTATTCTAGATGATTGTGGGAAAGCACCGTCTAACTCGTTTTTCTCAACTTCTTCACCCTGTTGGAAGAGCTTTTCATTGACAGTGTGTCAAAGCTTATTGAAGTTCTTGACATTAACTACTGTATTAAATATAAAATACTGCATTCTAAATTGTCTCATGTTAGTTTATGTGGCATTTTTCTTTTCTCTGGGAATTTTACAGACATTGTAAGGCAGCTGCAGTTGGAAGCCTGCTGCTGTGTCTTGGAAGCCAGCTGAAGTATCATTCTTTGTATGAACTTTCAAACTGCTATTTGGCTGAAGACAGCACAGTGATTCAAATCTGAGATGTCAGAGTGCACTGATGAGGAACTGTTTTAACTGAGGTGGTTTATCTAATCGGTCTTGTTAAACTGTTTTGATCATTCAAACTGGTCTGACATATCTGTACAGAGCCAAGTCTCATTGTAATCCTACTTAAAGGCAGTTTGTGGACAATTTTCTTGTAAGACTGATTTGTCCACAGACAGAGACCTGTTTCTGTCTTCTGATGTTTTGTTGATTTGTTAGAAACTGAATAGAATCGGCTGAGTACTTTACATTAGCAAAACTAAGCTCTCAAAGTGTAATAGCACCTATATTATGTAATAATTTAACACCTAGTTCCTTTACTATCCCTTTTGTGGTTCAGTTATTCCTGAATCTTAAAACCTCTGTAGTATGAATGCAGATCAGTAGCTTTGATAAGAGAATTTATATGCGTAAAGCAATCTCCTATGGATAAAGGTTTAAATCACTTTACAGAACTTACTTATTATTATTTACTTCCTGACCTCATGAGGAGAAGTTGGAAACTGTGCTGTCCCTACCATCTGCAAACTCTTTGAGGCTTTGATGGCTGTTGTGATTGCCATTCGCATTGACAGGCTGCTGTACTGAAAAGAACAGGAAGGGAAACGTGAAACCTGGGCCCGCGTGCGATACGGTATCGCGGTGCGGGACAGCACGGATCTGCATTGTGTGCGATTACCAGACACTAAATCAGCTGGGCTGTGCCAGAGCCAGAAAGCAGTAGCTTTCACACTTGCTGCCTGTTTCCCACTCATTGTAAAGTCCTGCCCTATCACTTGATAGACCTGGAAAGGAAGCACAGAGGAAGCAAGTGCCACTGCTGGTTCAAAATGTTCCAGGGCGACTGGAAACTTTGAGCAATGGCCTGGGTGAGAAGAACAAGACCTTATTGACAGGGTTCAATCCTAGTTAAGTCTGTTTCCCATCAACTTCCTAAGTAATCACAGCCTTTCTTTTTTCATCTCCTCTGCATTCTCTGGGTCTCCCACTTTCACCTCCTTTTTTATTTTATTTATATTTTTTTGTTTTAGTGGGCTGAGCAACCAAGGAGAACTAGGAAGTTTTCCTCTCTCTGCTAAACCCTGGAGGAATTGCAAATGAGAAAGATGACAAAAGCATTAGGGGTAGCTGTCATCTCCCCCTTTGTGCTCGTGTTTCTCCAGGTTTTCCATTGAATATTCTTTGAATTTCTCTGTTCAGTAGGGTCTTGTTCTTATCATCTGATATGCGTATTCCTCCAGTGATGCTGTGGCACATGTGGTTTGTTATGTTCCGATTAACCAATGTCATAGTCTGGTGGCTGTTGCTAGAGGGCTACAGCCCTGTAAAGATTTGTGCATGCACATATGTACATGTAGTGGGAGAAGTATGTAAGCTGAGACTTTCTTTTTTAGTTTCAAGCTCATCTAGACTGTGTACGACTTTATGAAGCTTTTATACCATAAACTAACCCACTTTTTCTGGTGCTGCAGTTCTAAACATGGAGCAATGTGCCCCTTGTGCACTATACTGTGCCATTTTGCATGGATGTATCCAGGAGTTTGCCATCAATGCAGTAAGCAGCCTCCCCTGTCAGTCTTGTTCTTCTAGGACTTCCTAGTGCATCTAAAATTTTTTACTTTAGTGTGTAACTCTCCTTAGGCTCTCTATGAGACAATAAAAGTTCATTTAATCTGAGGTAAAAAGAAAGGTTTCCCTCTAGATCAACATGCATTTGAAGGACGACTGGAGAGATGTCTGCTTAGTTTTGCACTTAAATGTCTGGCCACGATCGTGACAGAGCAGATCCACATAACAGAGTGTAAGCATGTAAGCACAGGTGGCATCTCAGTGTTTTTATGGTCTTTTTGTAGCAAGTCATTTGTCTCTGGTGGAATGCATTCACATATGAAAGGAACAACCAATTCAAAAAGTCAGTGAGAAGATGCAGACTTTGGGCAAGGGTAATATTCGCTGGATTGGTTAGTGAGAACTCCTGTGGAGGGGTAAACTCTGCTGGGTTTCTGATGGTATGTACATTTTTATAAAGTTGATATGACTTACTGCTTTTGGTAAACCTGGCAATAGTCATGCCAGAAAAATCCTCTTATTTCAGGAAAATATGTGCTGTCATGTGTTTTGAGGAGCTTAATAATTTAAGTTTGACAAGGATTTCAAAGGAAAAAAAAAAAGAAAAATCCCTAAAATTAAGCAACCCAAGTTTTCAACTCTCAATGATATATAAAATGTGAAAATGGCTTGTATTCTGTGGTATAAATATAAGGTGTGCTAGGGATGTTTTTGAAAACTCAGTTGCTCAGGCAGACAGAATTATTGCTGCCTTCAGGAGCCCTGTGCAAGGGAGACGCCAGTGTGATACGGTGCTGCAGGGGCACATTGGTTTGCAGAGTATGCCAAGCTTGCACTATTTTTTTTTAAATGTTTTTCCTTCCCTATCTCCAAAATAGTTCAAATTCAATAACTGTGGTTAGGATATTTTGGAAAGATGTCCCCAGGCACTTTATAATGGAACTTGGGAAGAGATTCAAGAGGCAGGAGTTCTCAACCAGCATTTGTAAGCAAGTTATCTTAAAATATACTGCCTCATAGTCTAAAATTAACTAAACAGAATCTGTAGTATTTTTAGGTCAGTGTATGAATCTGAATAAATCAAAGTATATGGTTGTTACCCAGTCAACTCACTACAAGTATTTTTTCCTCCCTTTTTTGAGATCTTAAGCAGTTTAAATCTCCCAGGCCTATTGAATGTGTTTCTAACATTTTCCTATATCTTACTCTTCCCAGGATGGATCGTACTTGGCTGAGTTCCTGCTGGAAAAAGGCTACGAGGTGAGTGACTTGGTGGCTGGCTGCAGGCTGATGGAGTCGTTTGGATGCTGCAGCTCCAGCCGGCTTCCTCTTCTTCTGTCCTTCTCTGTGTATGTTTTCCACTCCAGGCCTAGATAACAAATCAAAACTCCGGAGAGGAATGTGCAACATGGCCTGTAATCATGCCAGGTTATTGTACTATTTATCATCTAATGTCCACTGGTGGATTCCCTCTTCTCCTCAGGGTATAGCTGCTTTGCATGTTTCCCGCCAACTCAGATAAGCAGCAACCTGCGTGAGCCAAAACTGTAAGGAATTAGGGAATAATTTATGATGCAATGTACCACATAAAGGAATAAGAATCTCCTGTTTGTTCTTTCTCCGCACCTCTCTCTCCACAGTAAAGGCCCTTTTATTTTGGCATTTATATTTCAACAGTGAAAACCTTGCATATTGCTTTCTCTGTTTAAAAAGAAAAAAAAACCTAAAGCAAAGAACAAATGACAAATTAGTACTTTGACAGAGTTACTTTCTACCTTTTGTCTTGGATTAATTATATTCTTTCTTTTAGCACATGATTTATACTTACCTTTTCCTTGAAATAAAGGGAGTTTGATTCCTTCTTGCTGCATAATTTTCTGTGGCAGAAATCACATTTCTTGTGGTCCAGCAAAGCAACAATCACGTTGTTGCCATTGCTATGGTGTGAATTGATGAGTTTGAACTGATGTGCGAATAAATGTAAGAATATTTGTCTTTTAGGTCATGCAAGATGCTTCCAAAATGTACAATAATGGAAGGAAATGGGTGGTCAAATTAATCTCTCCACAATATAGTATTTTCTGGGGTTTTAGTAAAAGCTAATGATCAGTCTAATATTGAGTTTTATTACTTCTCTTGTAATACTGCGTCATAACTTAGTGAAAAGTCTCTTCTCAGCCAGTCCTCTTTCCATGCTTTTGTACCAGGTTAATCTTGCCTTGCTTATATCCTTTCTCCTGCTTTATTTATTGATTTACTCATTGAAGTCGGATTTTTTGGTGTTGTAAATTGATTATTTTTACTATTCTTCATTTGGGGAAGAGAGATACCATTGGCTTCTACTACTTTGAAGGCAAAAGCACATATTACCACCTAGTACACAATGAAGTTGGGAACTGCCAACAGCAAATAAAATTAAATATAACCCTTTCCAAGGGTTGCTATGATTGGGTAGAATTTTTTTTTTCCGTTCCTCAACTCTCCATCAGTTTCTTGGAATTCTTTCCTCTATTCCCAGTTAGAGACCTCTGTTCCTAAATAACTGTAACACAAGAGTGCATGTGATAACTGATTGCCTCCCTAAATGAGATGCTTCATTTGACTTCTCCTTTTTTGAAACTTCAGTCTATTTAAAGGTCTGGCCCTGTTGAGAAAAATCCACTGATCTTACATTCTTAACTAGATTAACCAGTCTGCACACATTTTGGCTTGTCACAGAGTTTGCATTTCACCTGTCCCATGCAGACAAAGGTACCTTTCAGCAGTTTTTTTAATGGTAACGTTGTTGTCATGGATTAAGCATTTGGCAGATTTTCTTGCTCTTGTATGTGCATACCAGAAAAAGGAGTGGGAGAAAAAAAAAGAAAAGAAAAAGAAAAAGCAGGGTTTGCATGTTTCCTTGTTATCACTGGATGTAAGCGGCTCTCTGGATTTATCTGCTGAATCTTTTGAAGTTCTGGGATGACTGCATTTAGCACATCTCACTGGTCAAAAGTTGGAATCACAGTCAGCTAACATAAAGCTCTTGCAAGTCCAATCTTTCAGCAAGCTTTGAGCTGGCAAGATCTGATGTATTGGTCAACCATTCACATGAACTTAAATTTCAGCATGGCTTCATTTGGAGATAGATAATTCACCACTGAAAAGGTCTCTCATCAGAACTTTAAGCCAAAATATTTAATTTTGCTAGAAGAATCACAGAATCATTTAGGATGGAAGAGACCTCTAAGATCTTCCAATTGAACTGTTAACCCAACACTGCCAAGTCCACCACTAAACCATGTTCCTAAATGCCAGATCTATGTGTCTGTTAAATACATACAGGGTTGGTGACTCAACCACTTATCTGGGCAGCCTGTTCCTGTTCCTGAGAACCTTTTCTGTGAAGAAATTTTTTCCCAATATTCAATCTAACCCCCCCGTTGTAGAGCACCTCAGTTAACTTCCTTAGAGTAATTTGTTGCTTTAAAACTGCGAAGTCTGATACTTGACTCAGCAAAATAGTAGTTCATTTGAGTACTCAAATCCAGCCCTTTTTGTGAAAGTGAAGTTATTATGGAAGTGTCTTTTCTTGAAGGTGTTTTTCTGTAAACCTGATGTCTGTATAAATTATTGACACATTCTATAACTAATTATTTTGATAGGTATTTTAATTATATTTTTGAAAATTTATCTTTATAAATTCATTATTTGATGGAAATTTCTATGAGGTGGGCACTTTTCTCAGTGCCTCATGGATCCTCAGAGTGCAAATATTTTACTCAGTTGTGGGAAGTGTAGAGTTTGAATAGTGGAACACAGTATATTGTGAGCCTGCTCTGGGGTGGGGCACACAAGAGATTTTATGCAAGGAAATTGGCATTATAAATTTGTCTTGCGAGTTGTAAAGATGAAGTTATTGAGCTGTTTTTAGAGATCTTGCCACCAGAATGTCATTCTTAAAGCAGTAAACTGCTCTCATTCTACAGTTGTGTGCACCTTTTAGTTTGGTTAAATTTTGTACTTAAGATGAAATGAAAGTATTTTCTGTGTCAATAACAATTGCTTGTGTTACGTATAAAGCGAAAATCCCCAAACCAACCCAAAACCCCAAACTGTGCCTGTTTCTGTGTTCTCACAGGTACAAGTTAACATGAAATGAGAGAGTAAAGGGATGGCCTCACCAAACCAAGTGTCAGATGCATGAAACTATGAGGGATCACTTTCAGAAATAAAAGGCAGGGAGAGCTGGAGTACAGTCAGATGCTTAAGCTTGATTTCATTTGTGCAAGCACGATTTCTGGTAGGTGGTAACCTAAGCTAACATGAATTTTAGCAGCAGGCATCATGGGGCTGTCTTAGAGGACAGGAGGAAACAGGGTCAGTGTTTGAACAATTTCTCTAATATATTAGACACAAATGGTCTTTTCTCTAATGTTAGTCAGAACCGGTGGAGCTGTTTTTTACCAACTTATTTATCGTGGCAGGTTAAAGGAAATTCCCAACCTGGGTTTCAGCCTTAGGTTTGTCTGTGTCTCTTGTAACCCACTGGAGAACACTGACTCATGAGGTCCGCAAAACAGCACTGACTGTTCTGGCTGTTCTTCCAACACCCCAGAAAGTGAATGACAGCTCATTTTTAAAATGCTTTTGGGCCTTGCAGCTGCCGCTCCTTCTTTCCCCTTGTCTTTTTCTTCCCTTCTCTCCTCTCTGCCCACTCTCTCCTTTCCATAGGCCCCATTTCCTGCTGCTACTTTTTCTGTGCCTGTCTCTGCCTCCAGAAAAACTTCTCAAAAACCAGGGAGCAGTGGTTTTCTTGGCATTCATGTATTGCTTCTCCATCTCCAGTAATGCTGTCAAATCTCACTCACTTGGAGATGGTGCTCTAGGGCAATTCATTGTGTTTTCTGTACTGTGTGTGATGTTTCGGCTGCTAGTGGTGTAAACAAGGGAGAAGGGGAAACCACTCAAGGGTACTAAAGTAAATACGGTAGCATCTGACCTCACCTTCCAGTATTATGTTGTGAATTGGATAACTAGGAAGTTACTGTGAATTGTCTGCCCTTAGGAATGGAGACAAACTCTCATTACCTGATAATAGGATTAGGTATATGAAAACTTTGAGTGATGGTAGTGAACACTTTCCTGTTAAGGTTTGCCACTTTTCTTTTGTATTTTATCTCCTTCAATCCCCAGGTGCATGGCATCGTTCGTCGGTCCAGTTCTTTTAACACAGGCCGGATTGAGCATCTCTATAAGAACCCACAGGCTCACATTGAAGGAAGTAAGACTTTGCTTTTATATTTAAGGTGGTATATGTTATATTTAGTCTGTGCTATGTGTTTGGTGGAGAAGGATCCCTGGGAGCAGGAAGAGAATCTGGTTTTCTTCTGCTTCTATTAGATAGCTGCTCTATCTCAGAAAGAAAAGTGACCGTTTTTCTCTGAAGAAGATGTGGCTGAAGTTTGGATACTCTTATGTGTGTGAGTTTTGAAGTGTGGAAAATGTGAGAGGGACCCAGGAAAGCACTTTGTGTTGTGTAGAAATGGTGCCACAGTTCACATACATCTGGGCAGTAGCAGTTAGAAAATGGTTGTGCCTGCAAAAAGCTATGTGAGGTTAAAAATACTGTGTTAGAATGGTAAAATGAGGGGGGGGTGTTGAGGGAGTTATCTTATGTACTCCACTTGTGTTTCCTCATGAACTTCTTAGTGTCTGATGGAGGTGAAGGTTTGGAATCAGCCTGTATGACAGCAGGAATAAGACATAATCAATTCTTATTGATGACAGGAAGAGTGAATCTTTGGACCTTCTGAATTTCTGCACCCAAGAAAGTGATTACCTGCTTTACCTGAAAGAAATGCATTCTCTTGGAAATTTGCTGACAATTTACTGCATTCTCTGTTACTAATGATAATTTGGAAAGTTGAAATTATTGTCCTTACTCTACACATTCAAAAACCTGTTTATTTTATCTTAAAGAGGGTTAACTGGTCACTTGGTGAGAAACAGCTCAAATGTTGGATGGCTCCAGTTCAGCAGAAGGATTGAGCACTTCAACAAGCATATAGTTCTCTATTCTATGTGTATTTTGTAGAGTTGTGCAGAGTGATGCTGTCCTAAAAAGTCCAGTTTAAGGTATTGCTAGCACCAAATATCTCCATGGTGTAAATAAATCATGTCTTTGAGGTCTGCTACACACCATGGTTAAACAGAGCCTAGTTTTATCAAGTTGTAATATATAACACAACATAGAGATTTCACTTATTCTTTGCTTGTAATATATTTTTTTTAATACTTCATTTCTGACGTGACTCTGACATGGTATTTGCTGTGAATAGTTGCTACTTGCTGTACATTGCTCATTAAAATATTTGATCAAGAGAGGCGTAGAATTGAATAAAATATCTTTATGAAGAGTACTGAAACCTGGTTTTCTGTCAAGAACAATGTAAGAACTGTTTCCCATGACTTGCATTCTTGACTCACAAGGTAAAATGAAGAAAATGAAATCAAACAAGGACCTGCGCCTTGTGAGGACCATCTTGTGAATATGAAAAGTGATTTGAGAAGACAATGTAGATCACAATAAATATATATACAAAATTTAAGGAAAAGGATGGAAGAAAAGGAAAAGAAAGCAGATATTAATTTTTGTCCCCACTTCTTATCTCATTTTCCTTTAACTGAAGAATGCAGCAACATGAATGGGAGGAGGAGAAGGAATTGGACTTGGAATCTCAGGAAAGGCTACTCCATGGAAACTCTTTGGAAACAATGGGTTTCCAGGCAGTGCTGGAGGAAGCAAAGAAGCAATAGTGGTTGATGTGAGCAAACCCTAATTTTATCTTTGCCATGTGTGTTCTTCCCTTGAGGAATCAATTTCATGTTGCAAGATGTTGCTCTTTATGGACAGTGGACCACTGTATATGAAAATAAGTAGGGAGCACAAGAAGGAAGACAAGGTATTTCCTAAAGCAAGCCCTCCAGCTATTGCTTGCTAAGGAGTTTTTTAGATTGGATAATATTCCTGAAGCCTAAATGCTTTGATTTGTGTTTATAAATCTGTGCACCAAATAAACCCCACTTCTAGTAAGTCTTTCCACTTAGCCTTTCACACTCTTTTTCATGGGTCAGGAAATGGGCGTAGCTTCATGGCCTGCTCCCTTTCAGAAAAGCCATTTGGACAAGAAGCTTTGAAGACTTGATGGTAGTCCAAAATGAGCACTCCCCTTGTGAGCATTAAGTTTATGGTAATAGTGGGATAGTATCTCCATTGTTTGGCTCAGCTGGAAGCCCACCTTTCCCTGGGAAGCTCTGAAATGGCTCTCTGGACCCCGAGATGGTGGCAGAACTGCATGTCTTTGGTATAGGAAGAGGGAGACGGGCTCTGGCATCTTTTTCCTGCCTAGTATTACTGTTAGCCACAGCTTAACTGGGTCTGAAGTCTCTTGAGAATGTCCTTTTCAAGCAGTGTGGATGTAAAAGCAAATTTCAAGAACATACCATGCCTGTATCACTTTATCAACCTGAGGAGCCTCATGTACCTGTTCTCTAGGAACGTACAAGGCTGAACACGTGAGAACTGTGTGATCTGTTAACTTCCTTGCCATCTTATACTGTTAAAAATAAAAGAGAGAAAGACCTAAACCAGCGTAAGTAATAACAAAGTTCACATATCTCAACAGCAACTAAAAAACGTACTGTGGATTCATATAATAGTCTCTTGTAATAAGCCTGGTATTCAGAACCAAAAAAAAAGAATATATATATTCACACTGATTATATCTGTAGATGATACAGTTCCCAGAGAAGTGGTGACCTTCAACAAATGCTAAACTACACTAAAATTGGAATTTCTTCATTTTCCTGAAGATAGGGCAATGTAGAGATAAATTTATTAAGTTCCTAAACATCAGATGAAAATCTGTATAAATATGGTAAGTAAACATAAACAGTTTATTCATTAGTAATTACAATTTTTATTGGAAAGGTATGTGAATAGCAGGGTGGTTGTTGGAGTATGTTTTTTTAATAAGAGCTAAAAGAGGTCTGTTTCTGTGAATTTCACTTTTGCAGTACCTTCTTGAGGGGTCAGGGTCTGAAAACAAGGGCAACTTGATAAACCATTCCAACTTACTCTCTTAATTTTGACAGGAGTTGATCTCGTGCTCTTAGCTACCTTTTTTACACATGAATTAGAAAGAAACTTTAGTCAGGAAAGGATAAATAACAGCTGTATCTAACTGCATTTGAGATTTTGGTGTGTAGTATCACAAAGCATGTTTTACTGACAGTTAAATTGTTCTCTGAAATTCCTTTCCAGTGTGTGTCTGTATTTTTTAAATGGAAAAACAATAATAACAAATGCAGCAGATTGTACTGTAATGTTATCTAAATGTTCATCTAGTAGATTCCTTAGGCACTTCTGTTGTGTTGTGAGATTACTCACAGTGAGAAACTTAAACATGTGCAATGTTTTGGGAAGGAGAAGAAAGATATTGATGTGTATGCTTAAGAACTTACTAAAACCTTTTTGAGTGAAAGGTTGGAAACCCAAATTAAAAAATTCCTTATTTTTGTGGCTGAAATTCTGTATCTGACATTGAACTTATTAATTCAACCTGGGTAAATGAAGTGTTAGCTATTAAACAGATGATATAAGTGTTGCTAGATAAACCAGACTATTGAAAAGAGAATCTAAAATGGTATTCATTACTCCTACAAGGAAGTGTATTTTGTTTTTAAAGCAGGAGGAAAAAACCAAACCAAAACCATGCTTAGCTGGTGATTTCTTGACTTTTTCCAATAAATGTTTGCTCAGTTCTTAACCTGAAATAGGATTTGGGCCAAGAACGCAATATTGTTCTGAGATTAAAGTGTATTAATTCTGTGTTCTTAAACTCTGAAGACATGAAGCTGCACTATGGGGATCTCACGGACAGCACCTGCCTGGTGAAGATCATTAATGAAGTCAAACCCTCTGAGATATACAACCTGGGAGCTCAGAGCCATGTCAAGGTGAGTAACCTCTAGCACTGAGAACTGTGAATGTGTGGTGGTGATGATGGTCTTGGTATACTGCCTTGATTATTTTAGACTGCAGCATTTATAGCCATTTTAACAACCACTAACTTCAGCAGATAAACACCGCCTTCAGTCAAGATAGTCATGTTTGCTGTGGTGCTAAATCACTACATCACTTTGCTACTGGATATATATTAAGATGTCAGAATAAGAAAGGTTAAATTGCCATTTTCAACAAAATCCACATTTTAAAACCTGATTTTTCTGCCATGTGAAACAGTTTTTACTATAGAGTTTGCTGCTGATCAGTCCTGGCTGAGATATTGTGCAGTGTTCTTAGGCCAAGCAGTGCTTAAAGCATTATTCAAAGTTTGTTTAAAATCAATACATGTATCAGAATTCATTACTTCTAGAAAGGCTTTGCGTTTACCAGTTTTCATGCAGCTGGTATTCTTTTAAATATTGGCCTACAAATAGAGAAAACAGCTCTGCTACTACTTGCTGTGTTACAACATTCTTGAGGTTTTGGTTACAAAAAGCAAGTTGGAGAAACTGGAACAAAAAGGGCTTTTTCAAGACTAGTAACTTGACCCTGGCAAGTCCTGCTGCATCAAAGGATAGAAAATGAATAGTAGAGGTGATAACTTTGAGGTTTACATTTGTTAAGCTACATTGCTGTAAAAACTCAGTTTACTAACAGGTGACCACTCTTTACTTGCAAAATACTCACTCATACTTCGTTATTACAAACTGAAGCTGATGTCCATGTAGCAAATTGTCATTAAAATACATTCTGTATCAGTCATATTCCCTGTCCTTATTGTGAAATGTGAAAGTATTCTAAAATGATAATATTCCCTGACTTCTCTTGTGGTGAGAAGTGAAGGAGCATTTAAATCTCATGAAAATCAGTTTGGCTTTAGTTTGCTACGTCGGCCTTCCTAAAAAAAGCAGCACGTTGTTCCTGTCACTCTGTCAGCTTGAAACTCAGCAAGAAGAAATCTTCGCATTGAAAGATTGCAGTTATTGACCACACAAACAGCAGAATATTGACATGAAGTGAGAATAATTTTGCTTTTAATTTGCTTTCACGATTGAATTATCCTGTTTGCTCTGTGCTAAACATAAATCTGGTTGGGTTTGTTAGCTTAGGTACAGCAGTATAAAAACAGGGCTACACGAGTCCAAGGGCAGCCTCGGTCCAGAGGATAATTAAACTGCTGCTTTGCAGAGTGAAACCTGAGCCAGCAAACTGTGCTGAGGATTTATAGTCCACAGCTAGGTGTCCCAGCATTCCTTTTCTTGAACTGGTTCACTGTGTAGCGATCTCTATGGAAATTACCTGTCCCCCTGGGATGGCATTAGCATGGTATTTACATTCCAGTCCCAAACTATCTCCGTGTCCCTGCTGCAGCTGATCACAGCACTGGGAGGGCGTGAAGGGTTGGTGGTGGTGATTCTGCTGCTACTGTGGATTCTTGGGTGATTCTGCCATGGGATATGGAAAGGAGTATTCCCCAAATATCTCACTGCATCATTAGCTCACTTGGTTGGAGCATGGTGCTAATAATGCCAAGGTTGTGGATTTGATTCCCATGTGGGCCATTCACTTAAGAGTTGAACTTAATGATCGTTCTGGGTCCTTTCCAGCTCAGACTATTCTGAGATTTTTTGATTTTGAGCCAGTGCAGATCTGGTACTGAGTCTCAGCTTTTGGAAATTGAATGTGTCTTGGAGGACAATGAAAATGGCTCTATTAGAAGCTGGCCTGAATTCATTAGGCCAATACTTAGGCAATGTTGGCAGTCCTACTGGAAGTCTATGTGAACTTCTTCGAGGTGTGCTTGCTTCCTAGCATCTCCAGTAATGCTTCTGTTGTTGCAGTTGAGGAGACAGTCTGTTGACTGAGGTGACTGGGACATTGTCTGTGGTGTTCATACATCTTTAAAACAGTCCAACAGTGTTTACCATTTTAAAACAATTCCCAGTGTTGAAATAGGGAGTAGAACTTGGTCATCTGTTCAGGTGAATGTCTTCACCAGAGACCTAAACAGCTCTTAGTATTAAACTGTGGTTGTATTAACTTAGTGGGTTTTCCTGTGTGCATCATGTTTGGGGAAGGAGGGAAAAGAACTTCTAATCTTAGCTTGCTTCACATTCTGGTCACTTCGAACCAGTGACGTCTTCAGGATTTTTTTGGTGGTGTTTGTGTTGGCTTGTGTTTATGCAGAATAAAGTTTTCTATCACTCTCACTTCCAGTTAGTTTATTTGAGCCATGCTGCAATGAAGGAAAATAAAATCATAGGAAGTTGGTCTGGTTTCCTGTAGGAAACCAATGAAGATGAAATTGGTTCTTGGAATGAACCCACAGTAGTCTGGGAAATACTGTCAGAGAAGACTTTTTCTGAATCATAAATAGTGAGGCCTGTGACTCATAAAGTAGGTCACTGAGAGGCTGATCTGATCTTGTACATGGGAGAAAGTGAGAGAAGGCTGAAACTTGTTCCTTATTAAAAACAGTAAACTTAACAGAATGATATCATCAGTAGGAACAAATTATCCAGTGTGCATTCCTGTCTGTTTTGGTGAGAAACAGGGATTAGCTCTCTGCACCATGGCTTCGCCATGGGATGTTCAGAAAACAGTAGCACATTCACTTCATGGTTACTAAATAAACAGCTCAGCCTCATTTTCTCTATCCAGTCTTTATATGTCCTCCTGCTTTGAATTTTAGTTATTTGGGAATTTGGTGAGCTGACCGTGATTTATTTTAATTTAATTTGGTTTCATGGGAGTGGTTGTTTACAGTATATTGATTCTAAACAATTTTCTATTGTGTGTAGTAGCATGCAGATGGCTTAATCCAAATTCTGTTGTCCTTAACTCTATACTCATATCCCTCTGTTGAACGTCTTCAAAATCAATTATCCAAATGTAGGTTAGCTAACATGTTGTAAATGTCTCTTCTTGCACAATCTTTCAGAGGAGGCACACACACAGACGTAAAGTTGTAACTATTTTTTCCTGAAGGGCAGATGATCTAATCAGTATTTGACTGCACTGTAATATTTTTTGTTTGTTTATTCTGAGTTGTACTGAACTAGAGAAGCTGGCAAATATTTTTTGACAAATTTCTGAATTCAAAATTCGGTGTAACCTTAGTAAAAGGTATCTTGCTTTTAGCACTTGTAATTTTTTCAATGCATCTGAGCAATTAAATGTAGGCTGACCTTATGGCTGTTACTATCCTAGTAGTCATGTATGAAATAGCCTAGTTCAATTAATTGTAGTGCATAGGTCTTCAGAGCCCAGGGGGGAAAATTCCGACTTCGACAAAAGCCTATGCTCACCCATGTCCCTTACTGCATTTTGGAGTAATAGCTCGCATGCTGGTTGGTGGGAAAGCAGGATGTCTACAGGAAGGGGAAACTTGAAGTACACAAGCAAAAGTTTCCATCATGTAATTTCCCAGAGTTACAGAATGGTTGAAGGTTGGAAGGGACCTCTGGAGACTGTAGTCCAACCCCATTACTCAAAGTGGAGTCAGCTAGAACAGGTTGCAAAGAACCTCGTCCAGTCAAGTTTTAGATAGGATGGAAACTCCACAACCTCCATAAGCAACTTTTTCCTCATCTGCGCAGTTCTGTCACCCTTAGAGTAAAAATAAGCAGTGCACACACCACCACAATTTTTTTTTCTTACTTTTAAACGGTATTTCCTGTATTTTAGTTTGTGACCATTGCCTCACCTGCTGTCAACTGTATACCACTGAGAAGAGTCTGTCTCAGTCATCCTTTCCCATCCCACTCATCAGGTGACACATCAGTCAGATCATACTCTGAGCCTTCTTCAGGCTAAGCATCCCCAATTCTTCCAGCTTCTCCTCATATGACAGATGCACCAGTCCTTCAGCTTTTTGTAGGCTGACTACCCTGACCAGTTCTTCCCTGACTGTAGGAACCATCTCTTCATAGAACTTCCCTTTGTGAGCTGTTCAGTCACCCATGTCAGGAGGTTATCACTGCCCTCCAGAAACCTTCTGGCTTTCACGTGCTTTGCTGTATTTTCACCACAACAGATACCAGGATGGTGAAAATTACCCATGAGGACCAGGATATAGAAGAATGAGCTTTCTTACATTATCTGAAGAAAGCCTTATCTGTGTCACATTGTAAAGCTTGTTTGCATCCCCAGTCTCCTCGCAGTCTGAGGAAGGGGAACTGTATGGGAAACAGGTCTTCTTTTTCATTTCCAACCATAGTCTTTTATGGGATGCTTCTTTCTGCAGTTGTGATTATGGTTGTGAATAATTGCTGCGGGGAGATGGTGCTGTGCAACTTTGTAGTGAAGAAGGAAATGTTTGGGACATGGCATGGAAGCTGGCATCCTTCTGTTTAGGACACAAGTGAATCCAATAATTAAAAATATCTATTGCTGACCCTCTCCTGTAGGTTTTACCAATGATGTTGTCTTTTTCCCCATCCCCTTCCTATCCACGCAGTTAGTATAGCTGAAGGTCATCCAAGAGAAAGCCTGTGTAGGAGAGGATGGGGTCGCTCTGAGGCAGTCTCTTACGAAGAAGGTACTTCCACCGCACATATGCAGTGAGTGCTTAGCTGTGAGGAAAGTCAAGGCACTAAATAACTTAGCATGGAACTAAGCCACAACTGAGTACTGAAGTCTCCTGATTGCTGAGTTTGGGGTTCCTTTCAAGGTCTGTCCTCATGCTGTTCAATCACCAGGTTTGGGAATATGCCCTCCTTGCAGGACAGCTCTTTATTAAAGCTCCTTATGTTGAAACCTCTTCCATTTGGTTTTTCTTAACTTTAGCTATCTCAGTAAGACTGAAGCAAAACAGCTTCTACTGTTTGCTGCCATTGCCTGTTTGATGAGTTAATTCTGAAAATAATTCTTTAGCACAGAACATGTGTTTTGGTGTTCTGGTCCACGTGTTAAACAGGAATGCTCCCCTCTACTTTGTAGGGTGGATATTTTTTATCACACATAAATATAATTACCATTATAATCTTATTATTACCATTATTAATATTTATGATGCTACTTCTGGTTTTGTATACTAACTGTACTTAGTCTGGTTCTGATCCTGCAATGCTTTCTCATGGCAAAAAATTGCATTTGTTGTTGTTGTGCATTTGGGTTTTTTAAAAATTTTCCCTTTTGTGTTAGTTAATACAATATTGCTTATATGAAACTGTATGCTAAATAATTCAAGGAATTAATTGTAAAGCTTTGCCAGTATTGCATTAATAACAAGGTTTATAATTGTTCATTTTAGCTTGCGTAATTAGTGTTTTATGTACTGTACCATGGTTCTTATTGTTCAGTATGCTGTTATGTTATTGGATGGGTTTTAAGCTTCTTATGAATATCATAGAAGCTCACAGCTTCTGAGAAAACTAATGGATTTTTTGTGTATTTTATAGAACAAACATTTTGGCTGTTCACTGTAACAAGATCTAGTCTAGTTAATTTTAAAGAATATTAGCAGTACTCTGTCAAGATGTAGTACGACATTCACAGGAAAAAATAAGCTTAACAGACCTTAATTTTATGTCATTAGAGAACTTTATAGTTATGCTTTATAGAATATTTTACTGTCTCAATATGATCTCAAATTACTTCTAATTCAGCGCGTATGGCTGTTCGTTAGCCAAAAGTTGAATTTCCAAACATGATTTATGGCATAGGCCTATAAATACAGAGTCTACTGCCCTAAGGTGTCTTTGATTAGCATAGGACCCCTGGGTGGGCCCGTGACACCATGTTCTGTGGTGTCCTAGGTACCTGTCAGTCTCCTGTCACCTGTTTACTGGTGGTGGCAGCCATAACACCATCCTTATAAACACAACCTCACTGGAAAATTGTTATGCTAACCAGCAAATACTGTATTTGCACAGGGCTTTAAATGATGGGGTCCTAGTCCTTAGCCAGGGCAATTGGGCTCTGCTGTAAATACAAAGGAGTAAAAGCTAGCTGAGCTCCCTTCCATCCTGCAGAATGTTTTACTACTTTTGCTCTTGCTGGTATTGCCCAGGGTATGGTCTTGCAAGATGCTGAACTGTCTTAATTGAGTTCAGCACACCATTTCAACTGCTTTAACTTCAGACTGTTGGAGCTGTTCGGATGCTTTCCTGGGTTTTGTGCAGGATACTGTGTCCTTGTGGGAGGGAGTGCACCAGAGGGCAGAATAAGCCTCTCAAGTAATTCTTTCAAATGCTTGTATGTGTTGTTCTGCTGTGTGAAGCTTAAACTCTTTAAATAATCTAGTTCCTTCTAAGTGATCAAGTTCTAGGTAGTTTTACACTTGAAATATTTTGGGCAGCATTTTTAATACAATACGTGCAGTACCTGTTCAGACAAATTCTGTGTGGCCTGAAAGGAAGGGTAATTTCAGTAATAGCTAGCAATTGGAATTATATATGTCTCTTCACTTGGTCCACAAAATATTTACAGCAACTTTGTACAATCTTTGTAATTGCAGCTCGTATTGTCAGACTAAATAAATTTAAACCCAAGTGTTAGTAAGGAACTGAGTGCAACTATTAATTTTGTTAAACAGATTAATGGTTAACTATATGTATTATGTCTGCAAAAGTTATGAATACATAAAAAGAACAATGGAATATTGCACTCAGTGGTACTCGTATTTATTAGCAAATACAAGCATTAACAAATTACTCTCCAAACCAAGTACTATTTATGTCAATACTAATAAGAAAATGAAGGCATTATGTTTATGGGTATATTTTAATACTACAGAAGAACTCTCATGACTTCTGCTGCAGGTTGGTATTGCCTCTGTGCCCTCCTATTCCACGTCTCTCATTTTCTCCTTACCTGCCCCCTTCCTCCCTCCTTTTCTCTCTACTCTTGCGCTGAGCTCTAGAGTGTTCTTTCCCCCTCTGTAGAAAAATACACAATAATTCACAAGCTTTTCGGATCGCATTGACCTTATTTATAATTTGTGTGAAAAGCTTGCTAAGTTTTCGCCTTTTTTTTCAATCTTTCATTTTGCTGTTTTATCTTATGAATCATTTTCAGGGTAAATTCTGAAGCACATTCCTAGAAATAAAATATAGGAAAGTGTATCAGGAAAGCAACTATACTAAAAAAAAAAAAGAATTGGGTACTTCATCAGGGATGTGAAAAGGACCAGACTGAGCCCTGAAACAGGACTTTTCCATATGGTTTAGTAATTAAAGAACAGAATGTACGCTGTCATTGCTCTGTAACTGAAGATTATAAATTCCTTTAGAGTTTTTTGCAGCTTCAGTGGGTGTCTCTTGCATGATATTTTACAAATGCAAGCTAGGGACTTTTTTCAGCTGCTGTTCCTGTGTTGTGCAGTCACATACAAAGCAGGCCGAACGCTGTGATGAATGAAGTGGTGTTTATCTTTGTGACCCTGATGACGGATAAAGTACCACCTCCTTCATCTCATGCTTTGTGTGTGGTTTCTACTTTAAGGCTCTGTGATTTGACTTCCCAATTGACTTCTGAATTTTAAGTCTGGTATAGTGAAGGGGCAGAGCTGGTGAATCCATGTTTGTCCAATGCCATGGCCCCAGTTAAGTCTGGATACCTGTTGAAATCAAGCCCTCAATGAGCTCTGTTGCTACGTAATTAAATTACAACTTTTAAAATAGTTGCTTTAAAGCATACTTTAGAGTTGGCTTATAAACTGAAGTTTATTAAATTGGATTCCCTTTTTAGAGAAGAGTGGTTTATCATATAATTCTACTTTTGCAATAATGAAATCTCTGCTGTAATTGTAGCTATTTTTCTTTTAGTGCAAAAGTAATTGTTGTAGTGGTTTCTGCTTCTGGGCATGAGCAGGGAGGAGTGATCAAAAAGTTCCCTGAGAGTTTTCTTCTAACAGCTGCTGCAGGGGAAGAGAAAGTTGGGGGAAAGGGAAGGCAAAACCAGCTGTGGCATTCACAGCGTTGTATTTCTTGTGTCAAATAGATGGCAGCAGAGCGTTGCACACAATGGAGCAGCTCCATCCTGTACTGGGAATGGGGGGGGAATGACACTTCAAGCTGACTTATATCAACTGCAGCCTGGAAAGACTTGTTGTTAGGCATAAAATAGGGAAGAAAGCTACTATTGATAGTGCAGGCGCATAGAGGATGAAGAAGGGTATGAGATGCTAAAAAGTACTGAATTTCTGGAGTAGTCCCAGGTGGCAAAACTTAATCTTTTAAGGTATGTCATCCACTCATGCAACATGATTGAAATCAGCTAACGTAATATGCATGTCAAAATAAAGAGACAGAAAGAAAAAGAAAGTATTCACAAGTTGCAACTGAAAGTGATATACAGCTGCCTTGGGGTACTGTAGGAGTTGGCCAGAAAGCCTATTTTTTAGTTAAGCAAGTTAGAGAAAGGAAATGTCAGTCCTCAATCAGGCAAGCATTCTTTGGTAAGGTTTACTTAAATGTCAGCATTCTTAGGAAAAGAGCTGCAGTCTGTTCTGCTCTGATCCCCAAAATTAGATTTGCTATTAAAATGGGTCAAGCTGCAGATCTGTCTCTAGAAGTGTTTGATTAATAAAACTAGTCCAGGGTTTGGCTTAGTATTTATTAAGTACAAAATTAATAGCTGCAAAATAGCTGCAGTCATTGTAGGCATTAACATATTTTTGTTGTATGCTCATCTGCATCTAAAATTCTGTAGTAGTATGATCCCAAAATAAAAGGTGGAATTGAAGTCTTTGATGTCAATGATTGCTCAAGCCCTTGGATTTTAAGATACCAGAGTAGAAAGAGAGAAAAGAAGTTGAGACATTATTAGTAGTAGTATAGTGTGGCTAGTCTAGAAATTATGTCAAGGCTAGAAAAGTCGATATGGGGTGCTATCTTAAATGTAGAATACGTTTGATTTCTCTTACAGCTTTGAGTGCAACCATCCTGGCTGAGCATGAACTTTACCGTTTATATTTATGATAGACCTCATTAAGGTTTTACTTTCTGTAAACATGCTTTTTAACCCAGCTGCCTGAAAAACTATTGCAGCAACCTGGGGATACCTGGCGGATTTCTGTTTTGATAAGAACTTGTTTCTCATATAATGTTTCTTTTCCCCAGGTTTGATATTTTAGCGATCCATCCACCCTCTTCCTCAAGGTATTAAGAAACCCAAACCACTGTGTAATTTATTTGTTACAGGTTTAAAAAACATGTATTTGATTCACTTTGAAGTTTTGCTAGCTGCTGCAGTTTACTGAGGTTGGAGGGTAATGCAGGTCTGCAACAGTGTAGGTGATTTTCAGTAACATTCATCATACACTATGGAAAGTGTTTATAACTCTAACTTTTGAAGTTTTTTCGTTGTGATTAAATTACTGCTTATGCAGAAGAATGAGTGTGTCTGTGTTTTGGTTTTATTCATTTGCTTATTTTATTATTATTTAATGTCTTAAAGTGGCAATTTTAGGAAAAAATCTAGACATAATTATGTGCAATATCTGCTATGTGAATTCTGGTCAAGCACTGCTGTTAAATGAAGGAAACGCATGTGATTTGTTAGATGAGTAATAGTATAAAGCTATTTTAATACAGTTTTTCCTTTTCTAAGTATTAAATGAGTTTGTTATATAATTTTTTAATTTTCTTTTCTTGTGCCTCTGAGCACACTTTCGTGGAGACATATTAAACTCTTGGAAGAAATAACATGATTGTGTTTTTATATTTTTACAAGCCATTTACTAAGTTGCTGTTCTAAACATTAAAAGTGGAAGCTATGAAAAATCTGTGACTACGCAATAATACATGCATTGCACTGATTGTCTAGATAAATTAGGTTGGCAAAACTAATGCAAGCTTTTTAAAATCAGCAGTTCCCAAACTCTCTTGGTAATTCTTCTTGAGGCTAAATGCTACAGACTGCTCTTGAAGCCAAACCTCATTGAAAGGTTTGCAAGGGGGTTTCTGGGGAGGGAGAGGTTGTTGTTGTCTCTTGCCTCTTTTCCATTGAGGTAAGGATATTAGCTTGAATGACATCACTTAATTTTCTCAATTTTGAAATGGAGTATTTGCATAACAAAGCAGTATTTCTTTTTTTCCCCTAGTTTCATTAGAACTGTCCGGGTGTATGTGTGTGTGCTTGTTTCTAGTCTTCTTGCTGAGTAACGCTAGATTTGTTCTTTGTTCTGTGTAAGTTTGGCTTTGTGGTTTATGCAGCTTTAAAAATGCATGTATATCCGCTCGACTTCCTTCATCTGTGGAACTGTGTGTCTTAAAGCTTCTTGGTATGTTTTAAAGGCATGCGAAATAAGAGAAATAAAGTATTTTTTGCAGTTAAAAATGATTTTACTAATTTTCTTAGTATGTAAAATAGCATAGAGATAACTTAAATCACACAAAACATTTCTGTGAAAGAACTGTTGCAGTGAGACGTGCACATTTAAGAACCCCTGTAATTTAGAATGACTGTGTGGCCAGGAGTGACAGAACAGAGATTAATTCCACTGTTACAATAGTCCATGGGCACAAGTTTCTATTTTTCCCTGAACATTTTACAGATTGAATTAGGATGAAATATTATTTGTTTGTAAGTTCCAGAACTGTAATGAGACTTTTTTTTTTTTCTCCTACTTGATTGCTGTCAATAAATTTTGTGGTTAGGAAAAAATGAAAGTTGTTATTTTGGGATGTTTAGGATCTCTTGATGTGGTGTTCACTTTTATTTTTATAGCAAAGATTTTGAGGGAATCTGTATAGAATATTATATTTTAACTGTCTCCTGTGACTGAGATGATTGTTTACTTTGTAAACAGTGTGCATCTGGTATTTATTGATAATCCATCTGATTTAGGAACCAGATTAGTTTAAATACTGTTGCTGCAGTTTAATTTTACTGTGTTGATGCTGTGTTACATTTTAGCAGGCACAAAACAGTTATTCAGGAAATTTCTTGGGTTTTTTCAGAGACAGTGAAGAGCTTTAACATAGGAACTTACCCTGTTTGTATGAAACACTCAGGCCTGGAGAGAGAGAACATCTTGGTCAGTGTTTGTGCTCTAATATGCAACTTATTTTGTTGAGGCTAGGTATGTTTTACATAATAGCTGATTATTTGGAAAAAGCTTAATTTAAAAAAAAAATCCAGCACTGTCTGCCATTGCATTAAGAACTCCCCAACTTTTAACAGTTTTTATCACTCCAGCCTTTTTGAAGTGAAGCTGTATTGGGCATCTTTGGTGATAGACTTGGGCTCCAAAAGACTAGCTAGAGCAACAGGAGTAGTCTGGTGATGTATCTTCCTATACAGCTATGCATACTAGCTTTCCATTACCCTATTTTTCATTAAGTATTTACCAGATAGATTGGCTTGCATAATTGCATTGTGAATGTCTGAACTGCATTTTTCCTGTAAGTATGTGATGCTGAGAAATAGCATTTTAATTTTAGCCAGACATTCTTGCATAATGTTGCTTCATGGTGATGCAATTTCACTGGCATAGCATCAGAACAAAGACTACAGCATCAAACAAGGATGTAAAAACAAATTAAAGGATGCTAGAAGCTTTAAGCACTGCTTTAAAGATTTTAATATGCTTAATATTCTTAAATTTTTTTAAGCTCTCTGTGTGTGTTTGTGTAACAAGCTGTGAGTTCTGTGGAGCTTTTCTAATTTTATATTGGTGTAATATTTTTCCTTTGACTTGTTTCTAAAACTCCACTGTGGCAAAGAACATCCTCCAGAAATGATGTATTTTAATTACAAGGCATATGAAACCTATGTATTTAGTTAGCTGGGCAGTAAAATTTAATTGCAAAGGTCTAAAAAAATGCTCCTGAAAACATTGCATACATTCAGCAATGCATTCAGACAGACCTAAGTCTTTGGAGCTAGTAGAGATTCAGTTAGTTTACTAAACCCACATTATCTAAAATCACTGGAAAAAAAAATAGTTTAAAATTTGCATTGTGTAAAGGATAATGTAAAATGCTAATTTTTTTTTAATGGTACTGATCTATACTGTAATCTGTTCCATGTCTAAACTTTAATTATACTGGCAGTCATTGCAAGTTTATCTGAAATAAAATGGTATATAATTCTTCCTGCAGATTTCAAATGCTCCAACTTAATTGAAGCAATACAGTATGCAAATAGCTGATAAATGAGAATTATTTTCAAAATTACTATGCAAGGAATTCTGTAAAATGCTTCAGGTTTGTTTTGTTTGAGTTTTTTTCATGTACTAGAGGTTTCTGAAGCTGGTTGCAATGCTTTTAATGAAAAAAAAATGGGACTGATTAACTTGTCATGAGGTGTGATCCGAAGGTGACTCACATCACTGGCAGAGATTCTTTATGGCACTTGGGAGTATTTCATGCCTGTGGGTTTTGTTTCTATCCTCTGTCTAACACTTTGATTTTGTTCAGCTATCAGTATTTCTAGGTGTTGTGCATTTTCATTTTGTCCCATTTAGTTGTATCGTCACTGAACGCCGCAAATTCCAGCGAATGGTTGCACTTTATAACGCTGCTGTGTTTGCTGCATTAATTAGCTCGGAGTGATAAGAAATATGTGTTAGAAGTTTGGACTGTAAATGCTGGATGCTAACTAAGATTTAAAAGAACTTCATACAAGTCAGTAGAAGACAAACTTTGGGTGGTTTTTGGAGAATTGCATACTGTTAACTGTGTTTAAATTATGTAAGTAGTTTATTACTTGTAATTCGTTGCCTTACATTTGTGGTTAAGGTACTGAACTAGAATTCCTCTGTAAATATTAGTGTAGGGTATTCTTTATTTATACTAAATAAATCAAAGCAAATGATTTGAACTTTCTCTCCAATGCTTCAATTTAAAATAAATAATTGAAAATCTGATAATTAGCATCAAGACATATTGAAGTCAAAATTTCCCAATAATGACATGAAATTGATCAATACAAGTTATTTATGATAGTATCAGTGTAGATGTAGTAATCTAGGAACAGCAATAGTGTTGCAATTTAATGTTTGAAAAATCCCTGTAGCGGTATCTGGTATGAAAACCTGTCCTCATTCACAGGGCAAGTTTTCCATTGATTCTGTGGTTTTCTTAATAAAGCTGAAATATTTTTAATCCATGAATGGTTTGCTTTAAAACAAAAGAGCAGGGGGGAAAGGAAGTAAAAGAAAGTTTAATATAGTGAGACCCATTGATAAAACAGAATTGCCTGTAATGTATTATCCTCTCTGTCAGCAAATATTGATTAAAGTTGACTTTGCTTTTGTGGGCAAATGCTAATATTTTTATAGGAGGGGTATCTTTCTTAATGACATGTTACATATGCATATTTACTGTTAGATGTTAACATGCTCACAAACTGCACTGTTAATAAAGTGAAATGTGGCTTTCTAATGCCATGGAGTTTAAATAATTTGAAGATTTAAAGGTCACAAGAACAATATATTGAAACTGTAATAACATTTCAAGGCAAGGAAGCAATTGAAACTTAATTAAATGTAGTTTAAATTTTAATTTATGGTTAGATTTTTTATGTAAGCAGACACTTTTGGTTTTGTGGGGTGTGGAAGGATGAACATTTTGCCTTTAATATTTGAAGAGGAGCTTTTTCCATAGTGTCATTAAATGTTATGAAAAAATGTCACAAGTAATTTTTAAACTTTTTGAAGTAGCTTTCATTCATATTCCTGCGAGTTTGAAGAGAACATCCCAAAGTGCACATGGATGTGAGTAAGCTTGGCTGTCACTAGACCTTTGCTAAGGTGCTCTTTGATTTGTTTGTGTGTTAATCTGCTGCACTATGTGGCAGAGAGGCCTCCCGCACAGAGGATACTTCTCCACGCATCTTGCAAAAACCCTAAGTGGGCTCTGCTGTGGGTTTAGCATCTCTTCTGGATGGCAGTAGCACACTGTAATGTCAGACAGCAGTTCAAATGAAGCAGTTAAGTGGAAATGTGTATTTGATTCACTTTCACTAATACACAATTAGGCACCTTACTTAGGTTTCTAACATGCTTTTTCTTGGCTTTAATTGGACTGGTGTTTGCACAGCACTGGTGGTGGTTCATGTAGGTTTTTGATCTTCATGAATTAGTGCTATTTTTTTGCTTTCTTTAGGTTTCAGCCCACCTTAAGTAATCTGTACAACCTGATTAGATTTCCATAAAATCGGAAACGATACACTCATTAAATTAAATCTGCTCTTTTAAGATACCTTTTTTGTCAGTACTTCATAAAATTGTGGTTAAAATGTTTGCTATAAATGTAGGTGGATTCATTTGAAAAACTCAAGCACGGATGTTGTTTTTTGTAAGCAGAGCCTATAAATAAGGGGAAGCCTGAGTGTCTAGATTTTGTTTTTCCCCAGTCTATGGTGGCCTGTTCACATTTTCTTTCCTTTACTGAAATTGTTATTAGTACATGTATTACTGTATTTGACCATTCTCTCACATAACTAGAGTTAGTTTTAAAAATCTTTGCTTTAGAAACTGTAATTGAAAATAAGAGGGCAATAGGGAAATAGCTATTTTTGTCAGTGACTGTAATTTAAAGGATCTTCATAAAATGGTAATTCTCCCACAGGATTCTGGTTACTGTATTTCTCTTAACATGGAAATGTATAGTAACTATTTATAAAATGCCGTCTTTTATATGAGACATTGCATGCCTGACAGGCAATGAAATCTGGAGGCTACACAATCTGCACTCTTGTTTTTGACTGTTAATCAGATGTATTTTATCTCCTAACCTTTATGGGTTTTTTCCTTTTCCCTGTTTTTCTTCATTATAGTGCTGTGTGAGAAACTATTACACAAAAGACACGTGAAATTATTATGAGATAGGATAACAGAGTGGTCTGTTAACTGTTTATTGAATTGTTATTTTTAGATACCACATTTCATCCATGTGGAACTGCACTGTCATAACACTTAGTTGCATTGTGTGGCACAGATTAATTACTTGGAATATCATCAAAGGTATTTTCTTTATGTTAATAATGCTAAAGATTTAAAGTATTTGTCATGTCATTGCTAAATGTAATGATAATAGCACAAGTGTAGTAGGTTGGGTGTTTTATTATGTACTAAAACTTACCAACTTAGCAAGTTAAAGTACAAAAGCCAGACTGAATAAATTAATCTGTATCATCTTTTTTTCTCATTTTCTGTCACTTTTTGACTTTTTTGTTCTTTTGATTTTTGAGATGGGTGGTAAACATGGGGAGTATGTGAAAATATTACACTTTGGAACTGATTTAAAAGGCTTTGACTAAAACCAGCTGTTCCCACCTCCTAATCTTCAAGTTGCTCTTGAAAAATAGGCCAAACCTTATCCCAGGGGGCTAGTGGATAGAACTATCGACAACAATAATAAGATGTAAAAATACAAAATTTACAGATACTGAAAGCTCAGTGGTCTGTAGCAGCCAACTTTTGTTTCTGGATGGTTTTGCAGGTCTGAATTCCGTAGTGGGAAAGGGTTACAGGATATGCATGGGAGACAAACCACCTATTTGCATGTTAAACAGTATAATGCCAGTAGGGTGAAATTTGGGATCACCACTATCCCTGCCCGTGGTGGGGGAGGGGTTGGAACTAGGTGATCTACAAGGTCCCTTCCAACCTGAACCATTCTGTGTTTCTACTTTGACAGAGAAACTGATGTTCTTTCTACATATTCCGTGCTCTCAGAGCAAATTAGGAAGATGTTCCATCATCTCACATTTAGGACTAAGAGACTAATATCTGAATACTACCTTTTTTAAAATAAAAAATAGTAAATGCACTGCAAGCATTAAAACAAGACTGACTGTAGGGATGATGATTTCTGAGTGGTGGTTTCATGCACAAAACGCCCACCAACATCCTGCTGTACCTTTTCCAGGATATGCTTGATCACTAAATGATTCTGTTGCCAACAAGGTGGTTTTAAATGGAAATGGAGACTCCTTGGAGCTAGTGTTTTGAGTCAGTCTTTTTGAATCCAAAGCACTACTTTAACTGCCCTGTGTGTTTATACATAGAGTCCTCCACAGCTTAGATTTCTGTGTTTGTCATTTGGAATTCCATCTGAATCTAGTTGCAGGGACCAATGAGATAATACAGGTAAAAATACTAGCCCACATCAAAAAAAAAAAAACAAACAAAAGAAAACCAAAGAAACCCCCCAAACAACCAAAAAAACCCACCAAAAGGAAAAAAACCCACCAAACCAAAACAACATAGTCCCCCAACAAAACCACTATGAAATAAAATGGGAAAATATAAACAGCATCGTCCTGCAGTTTTTTCTGTCTAATCAAAATCAGCTTTCAGATAAAGCAGTTGGCAGAAGCAGTATAGTGAAAAGATCATGGAGAATGGGAAATGCTTTTCGCAGGGTGTTTGTCCTCTGTCAGACTGTTAAAAAAAAAAAAAAAAAGTTGCGTCAGAAAATTGTGCAGTGCGTTACAGGCACATACTCTGTTACAATGATTTGTGACCTCAGCTCATTATAACTAAACCAGCACAGAGTATGCAAAAGCTGAAGCTGGCATAATTTTCACAGTTATGTGAATAGCATCTTCACCCTGAGCTAGATATTCCTCTTTGTGCCAAGTCATCTCTGGGAATATTTGTCTTGTTTGCTAAAGGCATATCTGGGCTTGACATGAACCTCACCTTTCACAGGATGAGCTCCATGACAGCTGTATGCCCATAGATCATCAGTGCAGAGGTACAGTACTTAGGAAGAGTCAGATCGTGGGCTATGATATTTGTTCCTGGAAGATAAATATTCTCGAGGCAACTTTAAGAGCCAAATTTTTGCATTAAATTCAATTTTTAAAGTGAAAAAATGTGTACATCTCTGTCAAACGTAGATACGAGTTAGCTGTAGGCTTATGTAGTCCTCTGGCCAGGACTGTTCAATTGTTTTTGTATATATGTAGATATGAGCAGGGGAAGAAAGCCATGAAGATGCTGATGATTGTGTATTAAATACAATCATAGAATCAGAGTGGTTTGGGTTGGAATGGACCTTTAAAGGTCATCTAGTCCAGCCCCTCTTCAATAAACAGGATCACCTTCAAATACTCCAGGTTTGGTTGAATACTCTTAAGTGCCACAGGAATCTTTTCTTTATTTTAGCCTACATGGTTAGTGTCACAGAAGATCATGGAATTATTTTTTCCTGGATGTTGCTCAGAAGAGGATGATCCCAAGCATGCAGAAACTTGTGTGCTACACAACTGGTGTTGGTACCCAAGCAAACTGTTACTTCAGCTCCTTCTACAGCTTTTAACACTCCCTGTCTGCTGTAATACTACAATGATTTTGGCTTTCTATTTAAAACAAACCAAAACAGAAGCTACAACCTCCTGTGGAGTAATACAGAATGGTATTTTTCTCATTGGGTTTTTGTTTGGTTGGTTGTTTTGTTTTGGGTGTTTGTTGTTGTTGTTGTTTGGGTTTTTTTAGTAAGAAGTTACATGTAAAGCTAATATTCTTCATTTTTGTTTTGTCTTTAACTTGATTTTAGAATTTGTAAATGGGAAGGTGTGCTGCACTGGATTTAGAGTTGCTTTGCCCAGCAACCAGTGTTCAGGGTCCTTCGTTCTTTGCCTATGAATTGTACATTTTTTAAATTAAGAAAAAAATTGTTACAGTATGTTTCTCAAAGTTGAAAACAAAGTTGAGTGTAAATTGTTTACTTGCCCTCAGGCTGTCTCACCACCTACTAACCAGCATCCTGCTTCATCTGTGACGACATAAGATCTTTACTGAGAGCTTGACAGTGGGTACAAACTGCCTTTCTATTCTTTTACCCTCAACCAGGAGTGTCTTCGTGCACAACATGTAAAACCAGAACCTCCCCTCTTCTAATCTATATGTCTAACGTTTTTCAGATCCTTCTTTCAGAGACCCACACTTCTGGGGCATGTTCCAGCATAGCTGTAGCTAAGACACTGCTGTTCCCTGAGCTAGCTCATTGAAATCAAACTTGCGCAGAGCAGAGTATCCACCTGTCTCACTTACTCCATAGTGAAAAGCATCAGCATTTAACTGCATCACCAAGGTAGGATGGTGTGTTGCCTTGTCCCTTGGGGCTGTGCTGCTAGCCCAGATATGTAGTTTCATGTACCAAGAGCTGTAGCTCCTCTGTGTCACTTGCTAGCCTTTCATGTAAGCTCTGTTGTTGTGGCATCCGACGTGTGGACCTTTCATCTTGTACGTGAAGTGAAGAAAGCAACAACTTCCATTTATGGTTTCCTACTTCAAAGCACGAGCTACAGTGAAGAGGTTCAAAGGTGGGCTGGTCTCAGAAGTGCGTATGCTTCCCTGCCGGAACGTGTGTGTTACTGCCATTTAGTTTTAATAAGTATTGCATGGGTGACTTTAGAAAGTAACTTGCATATTCTAATGACTAGGTTATGTTTATAAAACTGCTCTGGAAAAATAAATGCTTTAGACTTTTTCAAGTGTTGTGTTCTGTGGGAACAATTCAGACTTTGCAATGTGATAACCGTTTTCACTGTGTCAGACACTATTAATAGCATGTTCCAGTCATGATGTGGCTGTACCCCAAGCTCAGGGGGATTGATGGGTTTTTTGGTTTGCTTTTCAAAAAAATAACTGGTTTTGTTTTTATTGCTCTGACTTTTAAGTTGAGGTGTTTGGGTTTTTTTTCCCTGGGACAGTAGTACACATCTGGCTTTGTGTTACAGGTGCATGCTGGTTGCATTAGTGCTCCGTTTGACGTGTTTCTGATCATGGCCAGAGCCTGATCCTTAGACAAGAGGACAGAAGCATGGTTTCTCTTTCCATTTCTTGCAGCAGTGTCAGTAGGAGAACTGGTATATATCTCTTGAAGAGAAAGTAAAACACTTGTTTTATTAGGTGATGAAATGGTTTTGTTTAGTGCACCAACAGTAATTGCTAATTCACGCAGTCAAGATGATAGCAGCTCTTAGAAGCACAGGCTTAAGAGTAACACTTTTGGTGTAAGCATCTGTAGTGCAGAGTAAGCATGAGTTTGCTTAAGGCCTCTGCACTGAGCTGTCATTTCCTTTGCACTTTTGAGTAGTGTGCTAACTAATACTCTGAGTTACTGGTTCATATTTTAATTATTGGCTATTTGTGAATCATACATATGAAAACTACAAGTTAGTGTCGTTAAGACTTCGTTGGTTGTTGTTTTTCTATAACATCGATATTGCAAATTTTATGAGTTAATATGTTGTTAAGAGTCTACTTGGTCTAGGGAACTGTGCTAGGATGTGGGAAGCCTCTGTAACTCAGTTTATCACAGTTAAACTTAGGGTTTTTTAAATACATTTTTATTTCAGATTTGTTGTCTTGTGAGAATAGAGAAATTTTAAAAACAAAATTATTATTTTACATAACTTTATTTTAAAAAATAATTTTAAAAAATCCTAATTTGCTCTTCATGATACCCAGTTAGAGAAACAGTCCCTTTTCTGAAGCTGAAGATTGTGCAAGCATTCATAATAATAGTGTATTGTTGTATCGTGGCCAAGGCTGCAGTGCTGTTTTTGAAAAATGAAATTTTAAAAGTGCCTTCTGAATTAAGTGACACTACCCCTTCTTAAGTGAGCAAAGCATTTGATAACCATAAAAACATAAATGTGAAGTTTTTACTGTGAAAATGAAGCAATTCTAATAGATGTTAAAATACTTTAAAATACCAGACATAAAATTTAGGTGTGAAAATAAAATGTTTTGGCCCTTTTGTAACCCTGTTGACTTCCTACAGTTAAATGACAGTGGATATATTAGATGCCCTAGGTAGTTTCATCAGTACGCATTAAAAGCAGATAGTGACTACTAAACTTTTTCATGGTCTTTTGTACAATAAAACAGGAAACAATTTGGTTGGCGACATAGAGGTGGAATGCAGTACAAAAATGAAATAAGATAAAACTCCCTGTGGAGAAGCAGTCTGCACGTTACACCCTGAAGGGATGAATGCTGATACTGTGCACGAAAGGCTTCTTTAGAGAGTCTTGGAATTTCTAAATATTTATTATGGCAGTATATAATGGCTGTGTTACATAATGTGTTGCTGTTTCCTGCTTTCTATATCCTGAAAATACTTGATAATTCAACCTTAAGCTTAAATACTTGAAGTTTCATTAGAGTTCTGCAGATAGGAGACTTGGAGCAATCAACACTATTGAAAAAAGTATTTAGGAACAAAAAGGAGATTAGTAGAGAACATATTCTAGTGGCTAAAATACTAGGCTAAATGTAGCTGTCCTGGGTTTTAACTCTCCCCTTGCCATTGTCTGTTGGGAAGTGAGAGCAAGTTAAAGTTCTGATAATCAGGGTAGTGCAATGCGCACTTCTTAAAAATACTTGAAATTCGTAGTTTAAAGTCCTGTTAGGATCTGTTAGGATTTTTTTTGCTGATTTATGGTGTATACAAATAGACTGATAATTATTTGCGTTGGCTCTTGTGTTTGCAATTGCTGTACATCTACAAAAGTTGATTCAGACTTTGAAGAACAGAGCTCCTGGTTTTCAGGCTTTTTTACTTCCATTTCTCTTAACATCTTCTCTTAAAATTCTTGGAGAATCTTTGAGTTTTCCTTTCCTTGATATTTGTCGGTACCAATGACATGGTAAAGTACAGATGTTGAGCTATTAACAAAATTCCAAATAAAGTGCTCACTAGAACAACATGTAGGCAGCTCTTGGCTCATGAAAATGTGATATGCTGTGTGGGTCTTACCTAAATGTTAAGATGTTTTCTTAAACGTTAAAATATTTTTGAGGTGACTGGATCATTAGCAAAGAAAGGAAAAAAATCTTTTTTTATGAAAAATAAGAGTTCTTGGTATCCTGAATAATTAAATGAGGGTAAACAAATCTTGACAATTGTTCCTAGAGTTGGAAAAGCTGTCACTTCCTAAAGATAGGGATTTGCAGATAAAAAGTATTGGATGTATTGTGTGCACATATTTATGAGCAGCCACCTCATGCTCCAAAATTCAATTTCAAAATAAGCTTTTTTTTCAATTTCATGAATCCAATCTGTGCTATCTTGAGGTGCAAAGAGTGTTTCTGAAGTTCCTGGAGATGCTTACCATGTCATTCCAGCTGGGTGTGGGAAAATGTAGCTGAGACAGAAGGTGTGCCAGCACCTCCCCACCTCTGTATTCACTCCTGATCTGGCAAAGAACAAACTTATCTTTAGCAAGACCCAACTTGGTTTCCGTGTGCCACTGCCACCAAAACTCCCTTTGTCCTCCTGTTGGAAGTTCTAAAGCCACGAGAGCAAAAATGTGTTAGGAACCTTCTCTCAACCCATCTGGGACGTAGGCAGAGTATTTTCTCGAGCAGCTGCTGCCTGCTGTTGCTGCTAATATTGTTATTTCTTTGGGACGAGGGTGCAGTGAGCGGTGTGACTGCAGCCTGAGGTGTGGAACAGGTAGCTGCCTAATGTCATGATTGGATTCAATGAATAGCCGTAAGAATAGATACATAGATTCTGCAAGAGGGCTGACCTAGCAAGATAAGGGACTGTGATTTTCATTTTCCAAACCTCCAGACTGCAAAATCAAGCTTCCACGGATGAGTTGATACATTTTAATTAATTCTTTGGCAAGAGCGCAGCTAACTGGAAAGACTGTGGCTAGAAATACCCTTGAATACACTTCTGGTGGTAGGATTTGTCTCCTTATTTTGGCTAGTAATAAGACACTTACTGCTTAAAGGATCAGTAGAACAGTTTGGCACTTGGTAGCTCATTGCCTGGAACTTTAAGGAAGAAAACTCAAACTTTTAAATCTAGAGACAGATTTTAATTGAGCAGTGGGGAGCTGAGTTGCAGGACTGCAGAGTTACAGTACTGTTTGGAGGGTACTTTGCTTTTTCAGTAGGAAAAGAAAAAAAGCTTAGAAATTACTGCAAACAGTCACAGATCCTATTCTACTCAATTTACCCTTGTTCTATCTATTAATAGAAAAGTGGACTGCATCTTCACTGTCTATTCAGTGACAATTCTGTCTTTTTGTAGACTTCCAAAAGAAGGCGTTGTTGTTATGGATCTCCATGAATGAGGAGGTGTTTGTTACAGGTTTTCCCTGGCTGTGACACCAAGGTGAAGGTCTATGAACACAGCAGACACCATGTTCTTAGAGCAGCTGAGATGGGTTTAGTAAATGGATGAGTGAGCATTTTTTTGTTTTATACCTGTGTGGGCAAACTGGAGGCTGTTTTAAATTTGATATGCTAAATCCCTTGGGTATAATCTGATTACTTTTGAAATTTTATGATGAACTGGCAGCTGTAGCTTGCTGTGATTCATTTTTCTCTGGCTGAATGTTAGTGTGCTTGCTGCAAAGCTACCTGAAGGACAGGGGCTTGTTATAGTGGGCATCCTGAGTCCCCTGAGGTGTTTTTGTGGGGGCCAGTAATGAGCAGCACAGCTTTTCACACCTACCTGTTTGTTAGTGATCCCATCTTCTGCTGGACCCGAAGAGGCATTGACAGTATCCAGCCATTAGTCTGGTGTACAAGAAACTATTGTATGTTGCTATGATTAAGGTGGCTTGGGAAAGCAGTTCCTAGATACCTGCTTTAAAGCCCAATCCTTCCTTAAAGTTCAGGTGACTAAGGTCCTGATGCCAGTCTACCACGTGAAATTTGTACTGGTATTTATTTTTTTCATGGAACCCTTTAACGTCATGCTGGGATAGTGGTTCCCATGGTTTTTGTACCAATGGGCCACTGTTTACCCTTTGCCTTTTTCATGGAGAACTATGTGTATTTCTGCTGAGTTTCTAATTAAAAATGCTTAAGTGAGATCTGGTCCTGGAGACCATTATCTTTGAGCTTGTGGATCATCAGAGACCTATAAACCATGGTGTGAAAATCAAAAGTGCTAAGGAATTAATTCAATATAGCCAAGCAGCTCTATATAATAAGCAGCAGCAACTGCTTTGTCGCTTGGCTTCATTTAATGAAGATGTAATTAGGAGCTTTTTCCACCCCACTGATCCCTCTTTTAACTGTAACACACAGATATTATGTGGTTATCCTAAACTGTAAAGCATTAAAACTTAATTTTTCAGCAGTAAATGTGAAAGCTTAATTAAAAATTTCGTATTGTCCTTTGTCTTTAATCAAATATAATGACCTGCTATAGTCCCTAAAGATATAAACTACCAATTTATTTTGATTATATAAATTAGGACTTCAGTTCCTCCCCTGTGCTTTCTATTTTGGCAGATGCCATTAATACAGTTCACTCAGCTGCAAAAATCAAAACATTACTTACTGTTTAAGGAGCAAGCTGGTATGAAGACAATAGTTCTCTGGGAGTAGATGAGCCTGTACACCTTCCTTTCATTAGAAAAATGCTTTCTTTTAGGTCTTCTGATATTACTCAGTTTATGTCAGGTTACTTTTTTTTTTCCTCTACAAGTAAGCAGTAAGCTTGTAACACTATTAATGATCTGCTCCACAATTTACTTAAATGTTTGGCTCTTTGAGTAAAACCACAACAGATGCTTGGGAAAAGTAAAAACCAACCAGCCAACCAAAAAAAAAAAAAACCCCAAACCCAAACAAACACTCCCCTCCCTCTCCTGCCAAATTATATATATGAGAAGAGGGAGTAAAGAGAACCTCTGTGTATGTAAAGGGAGATGTGGGAAATTTAAAACAATTTTATGCTTGTGATTTAAAAACAAAACATCACCTTGAAATGTACTGGCGAGTTCATTCATGAAAAAATGTGGCCAAGAGAACAAGAAAAGTTACTGGCAGGTATTTTGGATCATGGCAGATGAACAAGAACATATAAACTGCTTAACAGGACGAAATGATACTGAGGCATCAGCCAAAACTGTTGTGTTTAGACAAGTATGATTTTACTGTTAATACACCAGATGGAATGCTGTATTAAAACTGCCTTTAATGTGCAAAGTGAAAGTTATGCATGTTTAAAGATACTGTAAAGAGATTTCCATTTTAACATCTGGAAAAGAGTAAATTTGCCATATGACAAAGTGTGTTTCTTGATGGTGCTTGGAAGCAACTGTCATGCTGACTCAGTCATGCAAGCACAATAAATGCTCCTCTGATTAGGTAAATACAGTTCTCTACCTGATGTTATCTCTTCACTCTATGAACAAGTGAATATTTCATTCCCTTGCCTTTCTTTACTTTTCCTTTAAACAGTCACTTATGCTAGTAATAGTTTTCTTCCTCTTCCATGCCTTTTGTTTTCAGAGGATGGAGGTGTAGGAAAGGGAAGGGGCATGATGAGGGGAAAACCAATGTTTTTACAGATTTTATGTGGTCCTATCCTGTCATTGAATCTCACATCTCACTGAGATAAAACGACAGTGTTGAAGCACGTATGTAGCTGGTAATAGAACGTGAGACAAGGTGGGTTTCACACTGTGGCATCCATAGGCTGCTGCCTCAAGGATGGTTAAAAGGTGGCAGTGCCACATCTACAGAACAGTTACAACCAGAAGCAAAGTCACGTCTATTTTGGGGTGCTTTGAACAGCACTACAGTGCATTTTCAGGAGGCATTCTGCCCACTGAGGAAAAAAAGCTTGCTGCTAGAAAACATGGGGCATCATTTCAGTGCTATGCAAAATGTTTCCATGTTTTAGAGGTATTTTTCAAATATACATTCAGATGCACGTTGTCTGTTAGCACAGACAGCTTGTTTCTGCCATACTTGGGTGGAACTGCTGGTGGTGCTGGAGTCTTCCCCCGTACTGTATTTTCTTGTAGCCACATTTAAAACAGAAAATATAAAGACCAGTGTCCTGCCAAGCCAGTGCTTACATCGGGGGAGTGCCCCAGTTCTGCTTTGGAAGTACTCCTGCTGGGGCTGCTAGAATTCAGCCTATCTATTATGTATACCTTGAAGTAATCTTTCAGGTATTACCAATCCAGCTACTCAAATTCATATGGTTTTAACCATTGTTGTATTTTGTCTTTTGGTATTTAAGACCTTATTGTGTATTGTTCTTTCTCAGAAAGCTTCTCTGCAGTCTTGAGAGTAGACATGATATTTTTCTGATTTTTTAAAAAATGAAGGAATCCCTTCTTTTTTATCATGGGATTCCAGGAATGGAGTGTGTAAAATGCAATAATCTCTCTTCCAATTCTCTTTCATTTACCACCTTATTTCGTGATGGAGTCGTGCACTAAAATTGGATGAGGATGTCAGACAACCTCCTGGTTCTGAGGTATTTCAGTAATGCTCTTCTGTAGACTGGCATAGATAACACCCCTTGTTTTTGTCAGATTGAGGTGATATTCCACTCAATGTAACATTAGGGGGAAATAATGTTTTAGAAGGATCTGCTAAACTCGTAACAGATGCTCTACGTACAGTCTAACTCAGTTCTCTACGACTAGAGCACATTTTTTCCGTATATTATTGTAGTGTCTTTTAAATTGGCTGCTGTGTACACAGGTACATGATGAATATGTTTCATTTGTTGCCAAAAAATGCTAAGAATTAAATTTTAATCACTTCAGGTATGTTTTTTCCTCCCTCTTTTATGCAAAAAATGCCTGTCAAGTTTATCAAAAAAAGCTGAGACCAGCTGAAAAGGTGTGTCCTTGGCAGAAAAATTTTGAGAGCTTTTATTGACATGAAAAAATTAAATGTAGTCACAGCTCTGGTCCTAATTAAACTTTCTCAAACAGCAATTTGTATTACAAGTAAAGTAAACTTTTTTAAAAAATGGATGTTCATTTGACTATATTAGCATATCATACCTTTGAGCTGACTTCAGTTAGCTTGCTGAGGTTGTTGCTTGTGTTTTCCAGTTATAAATTTAGTCCTACAAGCATACTGTAAGATAGTGTATGGTCTTAGAATCTTGACATAGGAAGCAGCGACTTCTCTAGACCAAGAAAAAAGTGAAGACAGACATGTACTTGTTTTGGCTTTTCGGGGTTTTCATGAAATTCTTTTTTTAATGAAAGTATATTTCTTGACGTCTTCAATGTTATAGTATGTCTGTGACCGTAAAATGTTTCCTTTTTCTTAATTCACTTTCAAGGAAGAAAGCAATAGAATTTAATAATAAATCTTAATAATAGATAAATAAGAATTTAATAAAACTTATGTCATAGACTGGTTAGCTGCTTCCATTTTCTGATCCTTTATATAAGTTAGCCTTTAATTGTTGAAGTATGGACAGTCTCATGCAGTTGAATGTCATGAATCTGACTTAAAAGACAAACTTTGAAAATCCGAAGCATACAAAATTGGAGAGTGTGGGAGAAATCACAACCATAACTGAATAAAACTTTGAAGACTTTAAGTAACATTTTTCCAGTGAGATTTTAGTATTCCTCTGCCTTGAGTTGGAATTTTAAGAAAAGGAATAAAACTCAGGGAATCTGATAATATGTAATTCTTCCTGGAAATAAACAGAATGATGTTCTGAAACCAGGTGAGATCACTCTCATCTGTACCTATTCTAATACACATGCTCCTGAGTTTTTGGGGTCCTTTGACTCTTCTTTGAGGACTTAAAGGTAAATAGTTCTCTCATAGATGGTGCAAAATTTCAGTGTGGTGTAGCAGAAATTAGTTTAGTCACTGCAGAGGAGTGTGGAAGATGGCTCTGTCTCCTGCTGGAGCCAGGAAAGGCTGCTGCCTCGTGTACACCTCTTCTTTCAGGGCTGTAGCAGCCCACGTGGCTCTCCAGCTGTCTGACAACACAATGTGTGGGCATGAATACCCTCCTGGGGAGGTTTCTTGCTGCTCCCCAACAATCTGGAACTTTAGACTGCTGCTGCCTGTGCCTAAAGCCAGCTCTGGTTCTGCCCCACTGGAATACCACAGAGACTGAATGTAGCTGGAGATGTTTTGAGAGAGGCCTCGCAGGGAATCCAGGGATGCAGCAGAGATTTTTTTCATGAGTCCTGCACACGTGTGCCATGTGCATAAGTTAACAGCAGGAGCTGCAGGTGGGAGCTGTATTCATTTTCTTTGTGCACTGACAGCCTAATATAAACATTGTGGTGTAAAACCACAACTGTTAGCTTATATTCCAAGATCAGTGAGCCTCTGATAGTAAATGTGCATAAAGAGAACCAATAAAATCTTGGAAAGGCTCATATAAAATATTAAAAAGACAGCCAGTGAACAGTTCAGTTTTTCACCTAGCTGAGGTAGTTCGGTGTTCCCTTGCCAACCTTTCTTCTTGTCTTTTAGAAGGTCTTTCTGAGATGGGGGAAAGTACATTCAACGTGGTGGTGAGAGTGAAGCAAAGTGAAAATGTTGTTCTCTTCAGCAACTTTTTTTCCCCAGATATTTCAATCTGTTTTCATTTGCAAAATCCTGATGGAATGATCTTGAAAGAATTATGCCTGTTGTTCTTGGCATTTTGCAGTCCCACTCCATGCGGTGTGAAGAACCTGCTGCTTCTCCCAAAAAATATGAAATAGAATGGAGATTTATCTTGGATGTGCTTCAGTGTCATTCCTCAAACCTTATATTTTATGAGCTCTCCCCTTTTCCCTCTGATTTCCCTCTCCTCCCTCCCACCATGCACCTTTGCAACGACCTTTGTAGGGCCAGGGATTTCACTTTCTCACTCCTTTTTGCATGCAGTGAATACGTGGCTTCGTATAGAGATAGAAAGTTTAACATGCTTCAAAATAACAGTTTGAAAGTATTTTTACACTATACTGCCAACAGTTCTGCCTTCTGACACAGCCAGAGTCTCAGTGTGTTACTGCTTTTCGGGGTTTTGTTTGGTTTTGGGTTTGGTTTTTTTTTTCTTTTTTTTTTTTTGAGAAGGTCTCCTGTGATGACACAATTTGGTTTGCCTTAGGATGCTTTTAATTAATATGCAAAAGAGTAAGAATGCAAATAAATATGACAGTTTATTAAAATACATATATATACTTTACACCTAATTTAACTGTGTTTTACCGTAGAAGCTTCTTCTGATTTGAAGTCTCAACTTCAGAACAGCCAAATTTACCTTCTGGTTGAGACCTTAATGATGTGAGATTAATTTCATAATGGCTGTCCTTCTGGACATGAAGTACATTTTTTATCAGACTGTCATGTGTTCTGAATCTTTGCAGTTTTCTTTTGGAATGGCATAAATGCTTTGATTTGCCTTATGAAATAATTGTTGATCTTTGTCATTCCTACCACCTTTCATCTAGTTTAGTGATACGAATGGGTTGCCTACTAATCTTAAATAACAATAATAAAAATAAAGAAATAAAACAGCCACAAGTTTAGCTCCTATGCAGCAATGAGAGGCTCAAAGAGCTTTGGCTTTGCTTTTGAGCCAGACTTCTACATGAATACATGTAGAGCATTCTTTTACCTTTTTTAAATAGATGAAAGCATCTTGAATAGCCATTAGTTGGTTACCAATGTAACTGTCCTCTTGACTTCCCCATGGCTCCTTTTCATGGGAAATAAAGTCAAATCAGGTATTTGTTGCTGTGTTGTTTCCACAAGTGTTTCTGTGGTCACCAATGTTCTGAAAATACTCTAGTCAAAACATCCAGCTAGAAGGTTAGCACTGTTATTGAACCCATGCTTCTTGCTTGATATTGCATATTGTGTTATGAGTTGTATCTCAAAGTCTCCAGTGTCCAGGAATAGCTGCTGTAAGAACTTGCCAAAGCTGTGCCCAGTTAATTTGCAAGGTAAGAGGATTTTTTTTTTTTCTCTTAGGTTGATGTTTTTCTGTGGGTGGCTATTTTCTCATTTAGAAGATGGAGGATTCCGTCTTTTTTTACTGCATTTTTATTTTAAACACACCTCAAACAGACAATTTGGAATAATATTAAGAACTGTCTCAGGTTTGTTTAGTTCTCAGTTTCCTGTTGACTGAAGTCAGCACCCTACAATTCATTCTATTAGGTATTTTTGTATTTTTTGATTTCCACAATTAAAAGGATGATATTTTTCTGTGAATCTCACACTCTGAATTTTGATCCCACTATTGAAAGCCACCCAAAAGTGATTCAAACATCAGTAGGAAATACTATCTAAAATTCCTAGAGTAATCTTCGAGAGAGGAAAGTGAATCTAAGAGTTAAAGTAGGTGTCTGGGAAGGTTATGGATTTGATCATGCCAGTTAGCATGTTTATGAAGCTGCTTAATGCCTGCAGGTCTTGCTGAGTAAGATTCCGGATTATGTTTCCATGATAAATTTACAGAATTAGTAAAGCAGATACAGGACAATTTAAGGTAGCAGCTTCAAAGGCAAGAGATGTTCCTCTCATTGCATAAGCTGCTCTGCAAACTTGCTTACATTGCACATTTTTACAGCTTTACACGCATCAGGACTCCTGTATCTGTGAGCAAGGGCTTCTCTGGGACTTGCAGAGTCTGCTGGGACAGGGCAGATTCCAGGCTCAGCTGAAGCTGAAAACTCCTTGAGTCACATGGGGAAACTTATGGCTGAGATAAAGAAGATGGAGCAACCCCAGAATTCTTAGTTATTCAAGGATAACATAAATTTAGTAATATTTAGGTAACTTAAAATGCTTTCTTGTAATTCTGAAATTTCTTTTGTATTCTCCTGTGGTTATTTTTTTTCCTTATTGTAAACTAGTTAAATTCATTTGGGATGGGGCTGCTTCTGTTTTCTTATTAAGCATGACTGTCATCATTAAATATTACTTGGCTTCCACGATGAAGCTTATAATTCACATCTGTAAAGTTCTTTGGCAGCCAGGGACAGAATGGTAAGTATTCCCATCTATCTTTCCATTTACATTTTCCAACTGTGATTTTTCTTGTCTCCTGAACCAAGTAGTCTGATGGCCTATGATCTGGAAAAAAGCAATTATTGTCACTTATAAGAGATTATAATAAACAAAGGATTTTGAAACCAGTGACAGATCCCCAGCTTCCTTAGTAAGGTACATCTTGTATTGAGACAAAAGTGATCTGTTCTGTCACCAAGTTCAAGATTCACGTTTAACATAAATGGAACAGATTATTTAAATGAAAGGAAAAATTAAAAATCAGTTTATTTTGTGAAATTATATTAGGCAATCGAAAGGCAGCAGCACTAAATCATGTTGTCCATCTTCCTTCTGTCCTCCCCCTTTTTTCCTGATTATAGAAAAAATATAAATCCGCACACAAAAAGAATCCTGGAGAAATGGAAAACAAGGCATTAACAAGCATTTCTGTTTGGGTCCCATTTGTAAATTGAAGATAATTTTTTTAAGTTGCAGGGCATGTTCCACCCTGTGTTTTCTTCCATGCATCAGTGATGTCTAAATTTGTTCATTATGTGTGTTTGTAACTATATTTGTAACATCTGGCTGGCCAACGTGCTATTTTTGAACATAAACACAAAGGTGGTAAGCATATTTGTTATTTATCAGTTCGCTTTTTTTAACCTCTCTGAACTGTCTCTACTCTCTCTACTCTCCAAAAGCTTTTCTTTTTTTTTTTTCCCCTTTTGCTCAGAGCACATTTGACACACAAACAAAAGTGACTTTTGTCTTGTAATGGAAACACGCCAAGCTGTTTGACATACTGACAGGTGGGATATTATTTAGTGCTGCTGAAATTTGGGTTGTATGGGGTGCTTTGTTCCTCCCAGATTGTGTTTTGACTTGCATGTTTTTCACTGCCATTGTAGCATTAACCTTCTTTATTGGACTTGGAATATGCCTGCAAGAGTTAGCTATATAAATGGCATCAAGGGCTTTTTTCCTACATTGTTAACATGTTTCTAAAACAAATTGTACAACAGGAGTTAAAAAGTTTTCCTTTTGTATGGTTTTTTTTTCCTCAGTAAATTCCCCATTATATTTAGGTGTACATGCTTTTTTTTCTCCTTTCACACTTAGTGTGGAATATACCATCATAAATAAAATATTTAAATTTCATTTTCTTCAGCAGCATTTATTAAAACTGCCTCTAAAAGTGCAGTCTGAGAGTAGGGAAGGGATTTTAAATTATACAACTTCAACACTTGTTTGCTAAATATTTGGAGTTTTCTTGTCTGTTTGTTGGAGTTGTTAAGCATTTGGCTTGGGTTTTGTTTCTGGCAGAGTACGCATTTGTTGTCTCTGTGCAAGAGCACCCCAGCAGGAAACGAGCTATGATGTCATGTTTATAACAGTATAAGTAGAAAAGAGTTGGTGGCCAGTAGATGACTAAGGAAAGGCTGTCATTAGTTTTATGCATTATGTGATACTTTTAGGCTGTTGGTGTTGCTATATTTGCTGTTGCATATCATGATTGAAAAGACATGTCAAAGGCAAGGTCTTCTGTAAGTTAGGAATGCCAAAGGTAAGAGACCAGTTCACTTAGTTTTCCTGGAGTTCTGAGTCAGCTGCACCCCCACTGGACAGCAGGACAGCCAAAAATCCTGCTTCTGTGAGACTGATGTACCTTTAGGCTTGCCCAGGTGCCCAGCGTACGTTACGGGCTGCAACCCCTGCCTGCGTGCCCTGGGGTTATAGCACATCTGTCCGAAGTACTTCTGACCAGGAACTTCTGGTGAACCTCCATTTCACGTCAATAAAAATTTGTATGCCCATACTAGGGCTGGGCTCTTGTGTTCCTTGTTTCAGCATTGCATTAAGCATAGTCCCTGTTTTTTAAATAACCTTAAGTTTTCAGGCAGAGAAAATACTTAGAATCATAGAATGGTTTGGATTGTAAAAGACCTTAAGGATCATCTAGTTCCAGCCTCCTTGCCATGGGCAGGGACCCCACCTTTCACTAGGCCAGGTTGCCATCTAATCTGCCCTTGAACACTTTCGGGGATAGAACACTCACAACTTCTCTCAAAATGGGAGAGGATAGCAAAGGATAATTCTTGGTATTTTTAAATTTTGGGTAGTTTTCTGTTAAAATGAAGAAACCATGAAGTTTTAGTTCAGTGATTTTAGTGAGATGCTAATGATCTGTTCAGGGTGCCTTGCGTTCAGGTTCTGTTAGGCTATGTCATAATGTTATAAATGCAAGAAATAGATTCAAAGAACAAAAAAAGTGCTCAAATGTTGGAACAAGTGGGCAGAGAGAGGCCGTCTGAAGATTCGGGTGGATATTGAACTCCTCTAAGACTGTAGAGGACATCTGGATAAAGTTAGCTTCTTCAGATTTGCAATTATGAACAATAAGAAAAGCTTAAAATGTGACAGCAAGAACCCAATTTTCTGACAGTTCAGTAAAAGTCCTGATTAAGTAAGGAAAATTAGAAACTTTGATTTGTGATACAGGAAGCAGACAGGAATAGAGAAACAGAAAACCTGGTCTCTCCTGGATCTGTGAACGTGAAGATCAAATACTGTGTAATGTTAATACTATGGATTTATCCAGGGTTTTCAATTATGTACTGTATCTGCATCTTGAAATAAATTAATACATTATTGAGTTAGCAAGGCATTGGAAAGAGGTCCCAGGCAGGTAGGTCACTAGATTAAGAAGTTGGTAGCAAGTGAATTGGTGATTTCACTAACAAACTGTAATGTCCAGATTCTCTTTATTTGAATTGCCATTAACAAATTTGAGTTCTGTGAAATTGTCTAATCTCTTTAAAATCCATTTTTACTGTTACTTTAGGTATCTGTTGTGTAGCTTGTTTTTCACAGTTGCAGTCCAGGACGTGTCTTGCCATAACATGGCACCTTTGGTTTTCTGATACTTTTAGGATGTTTACTCTGTGAACCTTTTTATAAATCCTGTTTGTCTAAGAATTCAGACTAAATGTAGACAGGTATTTTAGTTATGAAATTTCTATTGTTAGATTCCTATTATTTTCAAATATCTGGACCTTAGCATGGTGTATGTGTTGATATTCTTCTTTCAAGATAAATTTAAAAGGTATTGCCAAATATTAACATTCAGAAGCCGACCATGAAGTTTTTCAACCTTAGCATTGTGACTCATTCAAAGTAAATTCTGTAATCTGTTAGCAGGAACTACAGTTTTTAAATTTAATGATGTTAATGGTGTTATAATGCCTGAAAAGTACTTCACCTAGATTTTAAATCAAATTTAATGTTTAAAACATTTGAGTTGTTACACTCTTCCTCTGCCGAACACTTGTGTGCTCTTAACAATGTTTAGTTAGCATTTACTGTTATTAAAATCCACAAAACAGGGGAACACTCCAAGTGCATTTCAGGATGATTACTGCAAATAACTACATCTGGCAGTCTTCTGTCTTAATTACCTTCACCTTATGTATGTTCTTTAATAAGTCTTCCTTACAATGAGGTAGGCAGATGAATGAATTACCAGGTAAGAAGCCAGTGCTTGAACTTTAGATGCATTTCTTAACTTCTGTGTGCTGCCCTTGTATGATTGTAAGTTACTTAAATTGGAATGAGTTGGAGGGAAGCAATTGGTGCATACAGCGACCTGTGAAAACTGATGTAGCAGAAGTTTGTATTTGGTTTATGCCTTGTTTCTTTTTTTTAATCCATGTGCTTTGTAAGCTGGGTAAAAATCTCAGCATATTGCTGCCATAAGAAATCTTTTCTGGCTTTCATTGAAATAAATTCATTACAAGAATCAGCTGATTATAATTTTTAATGAAAACCAGAATCAAGTGGGGAAAAAATGGCCACTGAAGCTGAATTCAAAATGAAATTGTTGCACTTACAGATAAAGTTGTGGAATGAAGCAGCTGGGATGTCTGTTTGTTCTCCCATGTGATCTACATTAAGGGAATGGGACATATGCTGTATAGCTATATATGTGGTATATATGTTAGCAATCAAAAGAATATTTAAAGTTACCATACTAATAGGTGATCACAAGACAATCATATAAATCTGAAAAAGTAAATTATTTCCTTGTGTCCACAAATGCGTGCAAAGATTTTGTGCAATGCGTACAATGCTGATAAATAATAAACAGGAGCTAAAAGTAAACTAGAACTTTGGAGTTCATGTTTGCAAAAGTACAAAACTTCGCAATTCTGTTGAATGCAGGAAAAGCTACCGACTTTAAGCTAGGGTAATATATTAAAACCAGATCAGAAAGCATTCCATAAAAAACTAATTATGTGTCTTCTAGTACTTATTTTGTGAATTATTTCAAGGAGGACTATGTATGTATTTAATTTATGGCAGCATGTTTTGGGCAGGAGAGTTGACTTGGAAAGGCCATCATAACAATGGAATGGGTGGAGAGGCCTGTTGAGAGTAATTTCTTTTTTGTATGTTATTTTAAAATTGAAAACTGGAAAATTACAAGCAATCAAAATATGAGTTTCTTTTACACTCATTATGAGATGATACAAAATGTTTTGCGAAACAGTATAATAAATTGAAAATATGTATTACTGTGGAGTAAGAGAGCAATGAAATTTCCTAGTCTAACATGCCCAGTGACAAATTTAGTATTAATTTGAAATTGTCAAATTTCTCTAAGGTGAGATTCCAGACTTTGTTTAATATATATATAGCACTTTTAAAATTTAACCTGATTCTCATCTCAGCTGAAGACTTTCTGAAGAATATCTAATACTGTATCTGTACTTCCCAAAAATATCACTGCTGAGAGTGACACTCTTATGTTCATGGTATTTTCATGAGACAGCTATGAAAAATGTGGCTTCCAGATCAAAGCATAATGTCAAAATTAGTAGTTTTAGAAGTCTCAAAACTTCAAGGCCACATTTCAGAGACAGAGGCATTCAGCCATACAGACCTTTAGAGTATTGAATAAGACCACTATGTGGCTTAACAAAATAATTGCAGTTTTAAATCCTGGACAACTGAATAGCTGAAATTGAAACAGAATCTCTACTATGGTCTTTCTGCTTTAAGTAGCCTGAAATGAACTTCAGCAGTGATAGCGGCAAGCAGGAAACATTGAGAAATGTCTTCTAGTAAAACCAAATCTGATTTGGCATTTGAAATTAAATGTTCCCACTCATATAGATTTGAGTAAAAAAAAAGGAAAATCCTGCTCAGTTAAATTGAACAGGTCTAGTATAAGGGTAAAATACCTTCTGGGGAACCAGAGGGAATTTGGGATGTCTAAACTTAGAAGACAGAGGCAATGCCATCTAGATGGTGGAACCACCTCCTGTCTTGCTGGAGAGCTTCAGCCTACCCACTCTGACATGCCTCCCCTAATCTTTGTCTGAGGGAGCATGAACCATTTCTTGATCTGTAGCAGGGTTTTCACTACGTTTGGTTGTGGGTTATGCTTTCTTTGGATTTGTTGATTTATCTCCACTTCTCTAATAGAAAGACCAATTTCCAAAAGAAGATGTAGTTTTGGAAATCTTAATGAGTGGACTCCTTGCTGAAAGAAATAAATGTCCTAATACTAATGACAAATATGCAAGGATTTTTAATACACCAATTTTTTGTCAACCCAGTCTTTTCTCTTGTCACTTGTCTGAAAAAAACAATTGTCACGTTTTACTGCCTACTTTTTTTCCTTAATTGTGAAAAAACAAATTACAGTGTTGTGTGATGAAGTGCAGTAATATGTATGGCAAATCCCCTGATGTATTTTTTCTCAAGCAAAAGTCAAACAGAGAGGTATGCTGTCAACACCTTGGAAGTTCAGATGTGAAGATTTTTTTTTTTTTGTTAGAAATCAATATTTGAACTTAATTAGGATTTTTTTTTTGTTCTTCTGATTAGGCTTTTTCTCTCTGGAACAGTCCAATTGCTAACAGAAACAGGCAGCTTCTTACTACCATCAATGATTCACAGCCCGTAGTGCTTTAGGGCAAAAAAACCCCCCCAGGAATCACACTGTGTACTTGATTTGTTCTTTATCACGATTTTTCATGAAATCTTTTGAAGGAAAAGATTGGAAGCTGAGCGGATCCCTGAACCTCAAAACAAGCTCATTAAATATACCTATTTAGGAAAAATCTTTATGTAAGGCAGCTAATAGTTTGAAAATTAGGTAAGTTGACAATTTTCTCTCTGCTTTAGTGTAGTAACTATAGGCTACTAACTAATCTACAGCCATTTCTACAGCAGGATTTTGATGAAATGTGAGTCGAGACCATGAACTTTCTAAGGTTTTCCAACATGTTTTTTTGGCAAGTTTATTACCTGCTTGAAGATGCTATTTTCTGTTGCTCTTGGATTAAGAAAAAAAATAGATAGTAGTAGCTTTAAAAGGAATTTGATTTAATATTAACCCCCTGAAATGTTAGCTGTTTCTCTATATTTTTCTTAGAAATTTTTTTTTTGTCCTTCTTTTTGTTGTGTTTATTTTTCCTTGACTGGTTTGTCTTGTCATTAAACTGTGGAGTTTAAACCAATGGAGAGACAAAGTCTGAATAGAAAACGAACCTGTCAGGAAAAGTTAAAACCACCTGGTGGCCTGTTGCTTCTGAGCATAAAACATAACTTTCAAATTATTCCCAATAGAATTTGAGGAAAATGTTTTAGAAATGATGACTAGAAGCACGTTTTAATGTAATATTTTAAGTGACTGGCTTTTCACCGAGTCTGGCCCTGTAAATGTGACGGATCAGTTCTCAAACACCTGCATTGAAGTGAACCAGTGATACCTTTCAACAGCTTAAACCACTGGCCAGGTCCTGCATCTCAGACAGCAAATGTAAGTAAAGGTCATGATGTCATCACTCTGCTGTGAGAGTGCCTGGATTAAAATGTTCTGCTATCCAGGGAGGGGGACCCAAGGAAAGAGAAAGGTGAGGGAGAATCTGTCTTCCCTAAAGTAGGATTTTGCACAGTGAAAATACCACAGTCGTCATGCCCAGACATGACAGCATGCAGCAAAATTGCTACATGAAATCAGACTTACAATGCACAGTGGGCTGAGTGACAATAGGGTAATTGTTGTACACCGAGAGGCTTAGAAATGGACTTCTTGTGCTTAATACCTGCAAAAGTTCCTGTGAGCGAGGCATGCATAAAGACTACGCTATGTGCTAGGTTATAGGTTATTACACTCTAAGTGCTATGAAATTTTTTTTGCCAACGTGCCAGAATGGAGGCCTGTTGCACTCCCTGCATCCTTTCTGGCATCACGTGTCAACTGAATGTCCCTGTTAGCCCTTTGGTAACCTTCTGCCCAAATCCTGACTAGGGCAGGTTTTTAGTTTTGCAGCTGCTGGCTCTGAATTGGATGTCCTCTGGTTACACATGCAACATGGATTTGCTGTTAACCTGTATGTGTCTGTCTGGGGAGGCTTGCATAGGCTGAGGTGACAGAAATTGTTGACCTTTAAAGGAAGCAGATTGGGAAGGGCAAGAGGTTGTTGTTCAGGTAGTTATTGAATTTTAAAGTTGTTCATGATATGCAGAGAAAACAGACAACAGCATGTTTAATTGATCTGGTTTTTCTCCAAGTTATACAATATGACTCTTGGGATGGTTTTTGTAATGTAGATATTATACATTAATACTGTATTGTTGTTGTAGCTACTACTAGCACCACCACCAATAATAATAATAATAGTACTAGTAATAACTGTAATACTTCCTGTCAGTTGTCCTAGAAGATAAGCACTTGTTCTGCCTGGTTTAAATCTGAACTGTATAGGTTGTACTTACAAACTGCATAACAAAGTCAATGTTTTGGTGATATGGAGGTACATACATGCACACTTTTAACTATTAATGTATGCGTATGTTCTGAAACTCAAAATATATTTTGCTTGAAATTTGTTAAATAATTCAACTGGATTCGTTGCTAGTTTAATTCAGACTGGTTCTATTTTGTGACACACAATCTCAAAAATTATTTGCCATTCCTCCTTACTCAAATTAGTTAAGCCTTTAGCATGCCATCTTGAAAATGCAGAACACAATGATTATTAAGTAGTGGAGTAAATATTGAAGGATTAGATAGGAAGCAGAACATAATACCTGTTTTAGTATCTGCATTATGATACTATATGAACAAAATGAGTCTAGTTGTGGCCTTCCTCTCCAGTTGGGTTAGGTAGCAAAGATCATGAATGGCTTGACAGAGCACAGTTTGCTGGTTTTGGTAAGCCTGTGTGTCATTCATGTACATAGGGTCACTTTTTGGTTTCAGCTACTTCAGCATAATTTCAGAGTGACCAAATCAAACTAATTTTCCTGTGAAATTATGCTTATCTATCAGTACTACAGATTTTGCACTATTTTTTTTCTCTGTTTTTCTGAAGAGGCTCTGTAAGTATTGGTACCAATGTGTTGAAAATGTTTTTATTAGAGAAGCTTTATTTTTCAGTGCATTGCTATGCTATGAATCATTGATGCTAGAATTTACCTTATTTTTTCACTCTTGACTTGTGCTGAGGGTTATCTAGTTCGTTATACTCTCAGTGTTTGAAAAGCCATGCTGTGATTTCTAAGCTATAAAGTATAAGCTACAGAGATGTGAGTGAAACAAACATAAATTTAGCTGATATGGACCTTTCTCATATTTGAATATCCCAGCCCCAAAAATTACACCCAGTAGCACTCAATTTTTTTTCCCTTCATATTCCTTGCCCTTACTAAAAATTGCATTGAGGGCAGAGTGGAGTTGATTTTCACGTTTGTTACATTAAAAAGAAAATACAGATGGCCTTTTGCCAAGAAGATGATTCTCCATCAACTGCTGACCTCCTACCTTTGATCTTTGTTCTATTTGACTTTTTTTTGGTATGGGGCTCTGCAGAAGTTTTATCACATGACTGCTGCATTTTTTATCAACTGGGTATAAGCACAAATATAATTATCATCATAAATATCCAAAGTTACTTGTTTATAGTAACATTGTTCTCTTTCCCCGATATTCTCCATGCTACAGGAACAGAAAGAGAAGTGCTGAAAGTGGCTTTTGTGTCTTTCAAGCCTGGCATTGGGTGTTCACATATTTAAAACTCTGGGCCTTTAAGTATGCTTTTATTTCCTAAGGAAGCTTAAAAAAATCTGTATTTCTCCAAGGAAAACTACATGAGGCAGGTTTTTGCTTTCCAGTCGAAGTCATGATTCCCATTAGTTGGATTTTTTGGGATGACTAAAAATGTTGTTCGATAATGCCTTTAATGCAGGTCGTGTTGCTTTCTTCTGTGGAAATGTCTGATTTCAGTATTTAAATAGCACAGAGTAATTTTGAAAAAAGTACTCAGATACACAGACGATTCTGAAATAACAGCTGTTAACTATACTCACTGCTGTTCACAGGAAGGTGTCATATTCTGTAAAGTGATTGAGAAGTCATGTAAACTGAAATGCAATTGATGAATTTTTATGATGGATTGAATATGTTGTTAGCTTTTTTCCTTCTCGTGTTGCAGGCTTATATTTTAAACAGTAGGGCTGATATCTTTCAAAACTCTTCCTTGGCTGTCAAAAACCAACAAAGTCTGTGAGAAAGTACAAAAACCCCCATGCTTTAATATCAGCATAAATTATATGTTTCAGTTTAGTCAATAGGTAACTCTCACCCATAGAAAACAAGTTAGCAAACCTGCAGGCTGAGTCTTCTATTTACTGCTCAGCATTTTACATTTAGTTTACATTTGTAATAAAAGATTCCATCATTTCAAAAGTAAGTGTGATTTTAAAAGTTGTACCATAAACAGAGCTATCAGACAACTGGTACTGCTTTTTCCAAATATTCCATTTAAAAAAGTAGAATCCATTGGTGTTCTTCTCCCCACCTTTTCAAGATGTAATTTATTACCATTTTACTAGTCCTACAGTAGATGTATAGTTTAATAATATCTTTTTTGGGTGAAAAGGGAGGATAGTTTTGCATATATGCTGTATTGAGTTTCTGCAGAGGTCTTCTCACTGTGATATGGTAATCTTGCTCTGGCTTTAAGAATAAAAGCACTGATTTGAAATGGAATAGTGCAAATTTTAGAGCAGGAAGCCAAGAGATGTATGTTTTTATATGGATTCTGACCAATGTCAATTGCATAAGAGCAGTAATCTGGGCCATGACTTGGGTATCAGTTTCGTTACACATTCAAACTATTTCTGAATTTTATTTATTTTTTATTTAATCCTTGGAATTTTCCCAAGTGTAACAAAGCCAGGCAATTCATACTCTCTGCGTATGCTTCACCGGTAACTGAAACACGTATCGGAATTAAAAGGCTGGTGTAAGGCCAATTTTTTAAATGGTTTTGTTGGGGCTTTTTTCTCACCTTAAAAAGGATTCTGACTTCCCTTAGAAAGGGAGAAGAAAAACCTTCCATGCCTTGGATGCATTATTGGCAATCCATGTTATTGTTTGCTGGAAAAGCATCTCCCTGCAGTGAGGTAAAGTTTGTTTTAAACTACACTGGGATTGGAGCCACTATAAACTGACAGCCTAATACTGTTGTATGCTGCACATATGTTCTTCTCATGACCAAAAATGATAATTTCGGTGCTGTGACTTCTTTATTTGTATATATTTTTCCAACAGGAAATTGTTATCTTAATTGAGATAATTACTCTTTCTTTTTTAATTACAGGATTCCACTTTTTACAGACATATAATATAAATTGGAGGATTTTAATTACTGAGGAAAGTTGAGGGTAGTAAAATGTAAGCAAGGAAATTCCTTAATTTTCACTAATTTTAAACTTCATGAAAGTTGTTTCATTCTTGTCCGTGCTGCTGTTTTCTATATAACAGTAATTTTGGGGGGAAGTTTAAAACAACTATAGTATGGATGATAAAAGGAAAAGGCAAAAGAACCTTTATATTGTAATTGCATTTATCAAATAGTTGGGAAAAGCTTACCCATTTCCTCTCCTAGCAGCCCTAAGCTTGTCTCATGCGGCGTCTGAGTTCCAACTGTTCCTGACTGCCAGTTCAGGGCAATATTCTCCACATTTTTACCTCTCTTACTGTGTCCTATATTGCCCTTTGGAGATCTGAGGAAGGAGGGAGCAAGGGAGATTGGTGGTGATACTGGAATTCCTGGAGAACTGTGGCAACCAGCTAGGGGAAAGCTGAAGGATGAATGTAAATTTCAATGGAGTGCAGGATAAAAATATCCGTATTATGATGTGGGGAGAGTAGAAATGGTGTGCAGGCGTGCTGTGCTCTAAAGACCCCCCTGTGTAGTCAGCTGGTCAGCAGTAGGGATGAGGGGAAGAGAAAAATGTATGTGCAGAGAGGTGGTGACATGCATGGTGCTCTGGTTATACCCAGCTCATCCATCTGATCCCTCATAACCGTGCCAAGGTTATTCCCCAGGGTGGGATGCTCAGAGACATCATCTCTGCTCATAAAATTTTCATTAATCCTATGTTTTGGAGGCTTGAATGTTTCAGGAACAGTGGTTCAAGTGGTTGGAATTAGGAACAGGAAGAGTGGGACAGCAGTCATCTTTCAAGTGAGAAGAGGTACAAAGACATTAATCTGGTTCAGGTAGACCAACACCAGACACTCCTCCTTAAATCTGTTCACTCTGCAGGCTTCAATGGTTTGCAGATATTGTCACCTTTTACTTAGATCTGCTTGAGTCTGGGCTTGATTTGGTGAGATTTTCATACACCTGGCTTTACAAAAATTTTCATGAAGGTTCTACTATCTCAGGTAGTCCCACTGAGCTCAGTGCAGCAGTGAAGATTATTTGTATGACTAACATCTATTGAATCTGAATCTGAGAGTTTGGAAACTGTATTTTTATGAGCCAATGAAATACTCAAGCTTGTTAATTATAAGCCAGGGCTAGTATTTGGAAAGATTTAAAACTCAGCAAGAATAGATTTTTGCTAGGATCAGCAAATCCACATTTCTGGTCTGTAACCCATATATGTTGTTGCTGCAACTTGAAATTCTATAGGCAATGTAGCTTTTCTAAAATGGCTGTAGTTTTGAATTTTAAGAACACTGGAGGGAAAAAAGTTTTTCTAACTTAAATTTTGCAAAAATCCTGAACAGTATCTAAAGATTAAGTTGAGAAGAACAAAACAAACCCACCCACAGCCTTAGGCAGAATGCAAATATGGAAAATACTAGCTTCAAAAATTTATGTCTGAGAAAGAACAGCTGAAGACGAAACCTGACAGTAGAGCATACAAGGCAAGCCTGTGTCTTTGTGTGAATGAGAGCACATTGGTGTTGTGATAAGAGAAGATGTGATTTCAAATTTTTTTCTGAGTTTTAGCATCTTAAAACTCTATTTCAGGAGGAAACTTCTTTCCCTGTGGCCAGATTTGGTACAAATAATCATCTTTCCATGGAAATTAGGTGTGTGAGTACTTGGAGAATCTAGAATGTAGACTTGAATAATGAAGTAAGTAATTATGTTATTCTGTAACAGCATTATTAATCTTCAAATTTTTTTCTCATGAGTAGTAAAGGTAAGTTTGTACATTTAAGATTTTTTTTTTATTCCCATGCTTCTTGGCATACATTTATTCTGTGGAAAATGGCTTAAAACAATTGCTTTCATAGCATCTTCAGCTCAGATTGAGTTCAATGTGTTGGACATAATGTTTATTAGACTCAGGGTTCTGAAATTTCTGACAGGCCTATGTTTTGAGAAGACAAAAAGTGTTGTTCTTTGAGAGACTACAAAGTCATTATTCATTATCTTGGAACTGATCTGGCATCACTAAAAGAAGTGGGTTTTTTTGCTTTTTGTACGTACAGATTTCCTTCTTTTTTTTGTAGCTAACTTCTCTTTTTTCTCCAGTTCTTGTAAAGACATGAAATAAGATTTCTCTTCATCACACAGGTACTCTGTCCTTGGAGATACTCAGAACATACCTGTGATTGGCCCGATAGAAGTTGGTCCTGCTTTCAAAATATTGCAGGTCTTTTCCAACTAGTATTATCCTATCATGGATGCAGTGGAAATTTTATACATGAACATGCACAGACCCTTAGTTCTACATGAAGGATTAAGAGTGTAACAAAGAGCTTAATCATTAATTGTTTGGCTTAAGAAATAGAAAGAATGTGGGCAGTGGAGTTACTCTATATAGAGTACATGAATCAAATGTACTTGAAGGGAGGAGATCTTGGTTCTGCTGGTGTCCTAAATTTTTTCTAATTTGTCCTAAAAGGACAGATTTCCATGAGGTTCAGTGCATAAAACTGAATTAAAAAGAGGTCAAAATCAGAAATGAAGTGTGAAATTAAGAAATTAAGTATAATAATTCTATCTTGTTGGAGTATGCTATGCATGCAGTTCAGTGGAAGATAACATTCAGTTAATTTTGTGTCTGCTTTGTGGACTGAATGAGCTTTCTGTGGCCGCTTTTCCACTGTGGGCTTCCTTCGCATAAGATCAAAAAGAGACAATGAGGGAAGATCATTTTTCAAAGTGAGGATTACAGTTGTTTCATTTTACTGAGATTTTAATTATATGTAGTTGTATCTTTGATACTGCATTTTTCTCATAATTCAGCTGATTACATGTCTTTATTAAGAGCATATAATATTTTTTTCTCCAAGCCTTAATTCCAGAAGCCCCAGCAGACATCCCAATGGTTATGCCACAATACTGGCATGTAATTTGTTAAAAGTGTCTCTGTCTGGTTAGGGTTTTAGTTTTTTTGCACAATCTCTGTACACTATGCTTAAAATTTTTCTAATTTCATCTAAATATGTGCTAAGATGCAACGTAGTTTTGTGTTATAAAGTTGCTGTGAAAAAATGTACTAAATTCTTAATCTATCATTTTTGGCCTTTGTTTACTACTTATTTCTTCAGTAGTTATTGCAGTGGTAAAACATTCTTGTCAGAATAAGCAGAGAAGTAGCTTTTCTTTAGTTGTCGGAGAAGAAACTTGGGATTGATTGTAGGGAGGCTTGTCTTGCAAGGTGATGACCCAGCATAATATTGTTATCAATGAAAACTTCTAACTTCAAAACTAGGAGCTGAAAGATGTGTGTTCCACTAGTGTGATGGAAAACCTGCTTAGTAGGATGCCTTGCTTTTTTGTGTAACACAGTTTAGGCTGAGATAGCTGTCAGAATATATTTTTCCTGAAATATGTAGCCTTCTTGAGAGCTGAACTTTTGCTTGCTCCATTGGTTTATCCCTCAAAATGTATTAAATAGTGAGATGGCAAAATATTTAGAGATTAAGTTTCTGCTTAACCCTTTCCAATGCAATTTTATGCTGTGTTAGTAGGAGGTACATTGAGAAGAGAACAGACACTGCAGTTGTGTGGGTCGTCTTTTCTCTTGTGGTTTTTTTGGTTGGTTGTTTTTTAAAAATCTTCTCTGGCGGCGCAGAAATCAGAGTTTTCTATAGTCCTCTAGCTCTGAGTTATTCAATTTTTAAATTTTTTTTTCTTTTAGTAATAAAGTGAGTGTTTGCATTTTATGTTTAAGAAAGGGTATGCCATATGGGGTAACTCTTTTTTTCCTGCAGCAAACACAACTCCCAACTCTGTGGAAGGAGCTGAATCAGTTTGATAGCAAAATGACTGACTGTCCAGGAAAAAAAAAATCTCATAAGGAAGCTGTCCAGTAGGAACAAGACATAAATCTGTCAAGTGCATTGCTGGTCACCCTGACTGTTACTTTTAGGTTTCAGGATTACCTTTTAAATCTGTGAGCTTTGTTCACAGACCTCTGCTTTGTTCCAGTTTTAATGTGTCTTTAGGGCTGTATTTCTCACAGGATCTAATCCTTGAGAATTCAAGTCCATGCTTTCTGTGCTTCCATTAGAGTGCCTGGACAACCCTCCGTGATCTACATACCAGAATATTCCCCTGAACTATAATGTGCTGTGTCTAATCAGTAAATCTAAGTCCAGTCCAATGTCTTGGCCTTTAAACTGTGATGATTCTAAAGTGGATTTAATTTGGGTCTTCTAGGCCTCTTCTAGGTATTTAACATGTTTGCATTTATAAGAGAAAATGGAAATGGTTTGTCTTCTGATTTTGGCCCTGCAATAGCTATGGTATTTTATGTTGAAAGCTGAAATTTTCATGATCAAAAGTCATTTGATGCAAGTACTTCAGGAGGCTACAGGTGTAACCAGCTCACAGGGGCCAGAGGACAGAGTTCCTACAAAAAGAGTTTGATTTCAATCTTAGTGGGTATCTCTGCCCTTCTTTGTGTTTCCACAAGTGAACGTCAATCTAGCACAGGACCTTAATGTCATTCTCCTGTTCAGTTTTCTCCCCTCTACCTCAGTGATACAAGTGCTGCATGACAGCAGTAATTTTTTTCCCTCAGTAGAAGAACCAGAGCTTCTCATTCAAGTGTAGTACTGCCTCATAAAGTACCTACAGAAAGATATATTTTATGTGGATAAATTGTGTCACTGTAACCAAAACCAACAGTTACTGGTGTATCTGGTCCCATAGAGAAGTTTGCAAACGCTGGGATTGCTGCACTGAATTTGCCCTCTCCTCTGACTGGTGATGTTCCATATTATGGGTAAAAGTAGTGGTTGTGACTTTTCTTTTGTTCGTCTCATAAAAAATAATAATAGAGAAGTAGCTGGAAGAAAAGGAGAATTCACCCTGCCAAGTCTCATTGTAAAGGCTAAGTCATCTTTCATACCTGAGCGTAGGAGACCGTCATGGGGACAGATCTGCAGCTGCTGTAGCTCTCAGCATATCTTTGTTCTAAAACAGAAGTGGTACAACTTTCTTAGAGCTGATCTAGGGAACACAAGGTCAGGTAACAATGGAGATGTGCTGTCATGGACTTCTGGTTGGGGCTATCAAGTGTTCTGTCTATTAAGTCTGATATCAAGGTTGTTTGTCCAAGGATTTTTGGTTCAAATGTTAGTAGCTTACTTTCAGTGCTTTGTTTTTATCCATCCCACCTCATTTTGAGCTTGTAAATCCATGCTACAGCAATATTTCAGTTCTGCTTTGGGGACATGCTTTCAGAGCCTTTCTAAACTTCTTTTGAAATGGGAAGTTTCTCTGGACCCTGAAGTACTCTGAAACCAGAAACAAGCCAGTCTCTATCTCAGTCTCTCTCTGCTGTATCTCTATAAACACATAACAGGTTCTTGCTATATGTTTTTGAAATAGATCATGTTCTTGTAAAACAAGATAATGTACTGGAAAAGTAGGGTTGCTGGACTTCGCTGGGTGTTGCAAATGCTGTAGCTTTTTCATATTTACTCCAGATTCTGTGTCAAAATAGCTTCTAAAAGGCTTAATGAAAAGGACACCAACCCCAGCTTTTCAGTAGCTACAGGAGTTATATGTGTGGGTAACACAGCAGAAAGTTCACCAGAAGTTTCTTTACCTTTGATTCTCTGTAACCTGTTCCCTTTTCCTTCAAGAGCACTCCCGCTCTTGCTGGCTGAAGGCAAAGTATAAAGTTCTTCTTCATTTTCAAGTCCTTCCTTTAAACCAAGGGTGTCTACAGTGAATTGTTTAATGTATTGGTGAACACGACTTTGGATGGCATTTTGAAAGCGGTGTTATTTATTTCATTTTTTTTTATGTGGGTTGAGGTTTGGAGAGGGAGGGGTGTTTTCCCTAGTAGACCGTAATATTCTTCCAGTCCTTTAAATGTGACATCTCTTGATGTCCACAGTCAAATTGTCCTTTACCCCTTCATAGATGGTGGGACTATTTAGACCTTTGTGGTACTGCCAACTGTACAGTGAACTCTCTGTTACTCTGTGCAATATAAAATCAAATCAATTAGTTGTCTGGTTTTAATAACAATAATCGGTTTAGTGGGGATTTCTTTTGCCTAAATAAACAAAGTTATTTCAAATTAGGCCTGCACACAATCCACTGTCTTCAGATTTCTGTTCTTCTGTTCTGGTTTTCCATTTTTAATGGAGGTAATTAAGAAAGCTTAGGAACTAAAATTGTTGAGCACTCCCTTTTCTTGGTAAGAACACAATAAAACAAACAGTGTAAATTTTCTGAATGTTAGCACAATATGCTTTTAGTTAAAGTATAGGGAGGACTGTTATTATTCTACTCTTCACTTGCACTTCTACTTAGCTTTCCTTAAATATTGACATGCTTTTTACTAACAAGAACTTCTGGCTGGCTACTAATTGTGAAGATGGTGTCTAGTAGGGTTTTTCCTTTAAATAATTCCTAATTAGATTTTCAGAATTCTACTTGTATTTCTATATTCCCTGTCTAGTAATCTTTCAATCCCTTTACAAATGTTCTAAGTGTAGATATTTAGAAATTACTTTGATTAAATGCAGTCAGAAAAATGATTTCTGAACGATTTGATCAGACAGTAGTATGTTAAAAGGCTAAGAAAAAAAATACTTTGAAAAACTTGCTTATAAATGTTCATCCACAGAACTATTAAAATATTCTGAAATAATTCCTGTTGATTTTGTGTTACTATTATCTCTGTACAATAGTCAGCATTACCAGCAGAAAACCTAATGTGAAGTTAAATGTTTTTGTAGAAGCATACATCTGGAGAAACTTTAATTTTTTAATCTAGAAATATGTCTTAATTCACATGTAGTGTAACATGCATGTTGATGCAAAGACAGATGAATAACTGCGTGTTAAGTTAAAGCAATAGCACGGTTCCTTTGGAGTCAAGCAACAATGGTTAAGTAATCTATTTCTTCAGTTTTCAAAGGGTTTGAGTGCCAGAGCTATAGAGACACCAAGACCAGGACATTGTGGAAAAAAAATATTCAGTGTGCCAGTGTATATCTCTAGTACAACAATCAGCCTCATTATGTAGGTAATGATTTATTTATATATATTTATCTGCCTACTTCTAACTAAACCAAAATTTTATGCTATTGTATCAGAAGGACAGAAACCTTGTATAAATTTGTATGTGTATAAGAACTATTTAGACAACTTAGATGACATGCTAAGAGAAAATTATCTTTTCTTAGTGGAATTTTTTAAATAATAAATACAGTTTAAGAATATATTTATAAAATGTAAGATTTGTGCAAAGGGGAATAGTTTTTTTGTATGTCTGCATGACATCTGTACTTAATGATTTTATTTCCAAGACTGTTTAGCTGAAGCTCAGAAATTAATCCCAAGAAATCTTTTTTTTCCTTTGACTTGCTTTCTGTTAATAAAAAATGAAGAAAAAATTATGCCCATGTGTTTCTTGCTTGTGGTTAGTCCAGTCATGCTTTTTCCAATATAGACCTTTTTTTAATGCTACACCACTACTAACTTTTTGAATTGCAGAAAATACTTTCATAAAGCATTGAAGTAAGGGAGACTTTTTAGCAGTTTTCTGGTTCTATTTCCATATGTACAGGATATTGCTTTGACGTATCAAAGACTTGGTTCTGCTGCAATCAGAAGGAGTGTGTACAAAAAGTAACTGGGGATGGGTTGGTAAAATACAACTGGAGAGGGCTGTGCAAGAGATTTAGGTTGCTTCCACCAAACAAGTGTTACATTCATTCCTGAAAGTCTCAGTCCTGGCTCTTTTGCTAGCTTTCACCAGTATGGCCTGCTTATCAAAGCACTTTATCAGTGGGGAAGGGATGTGGGTTAACCACTTCACTCAACTCGAACTTCCCAGCTAGCAGTCTGTCACCCAACAGCTGTTTTTCAATACGTACACTATGTGCTGTGGAGCTGCCTCAGAACTCATGACAAGAACAGCATTGTACTATGAGGTTTGTTCATGTTTGGGGTTTGTTTCCTATAAGCTTAAAGGGAAACGAATCCAGGCGTGACTCCAAGGCTTTTTTTTTTTTTTTTTTAAAGCTGTTTTCCCCATTACAGCTCAGCATGTGCATATGTGTGCACATTTAATATATGCAAAATCCACACTGTGGATTTCAGAGCACTGGTACGGGGTTTTTGCTTGCTGGTAAAACCCCAGCCCTTGGCATGTCCCCTTTCTGGACAGAGTTAGCACGTGTGTTTCGAGTGCTAATGTAGCAGACCAGATCAATCAGTATTTCTATGAGTGGTACATCTTTAACATAGATATAGGTTGTGAATGTGTGTGCTTACATTTCTATTTATTTCCATTCCATTTTAAAATGTAGTTATATTGGAAATAGAAATAGATTCAAAGGTAGACGGAGTTCAAACAATTTTTGAGGGGCAGGTTCGGAGTGCTTTTAGAGTGGGGAAACTAAGGCCCCATTTCTGTCAATGTTTGCTTTTTTACTTAAGCACAAGTTAAATATCTAGCCTTCATTGGAGTGAACGTAACCCTCTGAAAATGCATTGGTTTAGTGCAGTTTTGGGGAAAGTGGTGGAGAAAGACTTAATACCATGCCTGCACTTCAGAATTGAAGTGCGATGGTGAAACCGCTGAGTTACCTACAAGCTGCCCCTGGGCCTGGAGACCCCAGAAAACAGAGGTCCAGTGTGGGGAATGCAGGGGATCCGCACAGCAAACCTAAACCCGAGTATCTGGAAACCTGTGGGGCGGCAGGGTAGATTAATAGACCACCCAGTAGTTCAGAGGGTCTTGGGTGGATTAAAAAACAGAGGAACAGCAAGGGTTTTCTTTAGCTCTGTGCTAGAGGGAGGTGTGTGGGATGGAAGTGGACACTGGGTATTTATTAATCACCTCCTGTATTAGCCAGAGGTTAATACAGAAGCGTAAAATCCAAGCAAAGTTCATGTTATTTGTTGAAAATACCTTCTTCATTCTCAGTGGGTGCCCACAGCACTGGGGGGCTTCACTAGAGTAAGGGCTGGTGTGTTGCTCTGTCCCCTGCTGTTCCACTCCCCATTTCTCCCCCTTACCCTGTACACTGACTGGCCTTGAGCTCATAAATGCTCTGTAAAACTTTCAAGCTGCCCCAGTCCTCAGGAGATTAATAATTGCAGAAAGAAAGTCGCAGGAGTGGAATGCTGTTCTGCCAGGACAAATCCCACCAGGGTGGTGATGAGGGCAGGTTTGGCTCCAGTGTCCCTCTGAAGCTTGTCAGGCTTTTATGTCTCTCTGCTGGGTGAAGTTCGCTGGCTGACTGCTGATTTTTGGCAGGCGACAGTGTAACGCTTCACCTTGCAGACCACAGGCATCCCAAGAGAAGATCATCCCTGCACCACTGTGAGTGTTTTGAATCTCGTGATGCTACAGTCTTCTGAACACTTTCTGTTCAGTCACCTTGATGGCAAAGCTAAGTCTCAGGCTGTGGTTCATGGTTCCTCCTGGAACAGTTTTGTGATGACTTTCCAAAACTGTCTTTCTATGTGAGGAAAATTTGTCATCAGAAGGGTTTTCCTGGGGATAGAGGAGGAGGGAGGAGCAGGGAGTGTTAAATATTCAACTTGTTCAGAATTTCAGCATTTGCATGGGGATACCATTGAAGTCTAGAAACAATTTACTTTGGTTACTTTGACAGAAGTGTGACAAATCCTGTTAATGAGTTATATATCAGTCGCTGAACTTGTGCAAATGTGTTCTGTTACCAGACAGTGTTTTCATTCCTTTCCTTACAGATAGCAAATTAGTAAGAAATGTGAAAGAGTGGAAAACTTTAATTTTAGTACTGATTGCTGGATCCATTGTGCTTATAAGTGTAATAAGTAACATTCTTTTAATGTCTTGGATCCAGAAGACTTCCAAAAAAACCACCTAAAATACTCATTTTATATTAATCCAGGGAACTCATCAGAACTATTTGATATGACTCTATAAACCTTGTATTCTACAAGATGGGGAAGAAAGTGCAAATATGCTTCCAAGAGCTTGAAACAGTGACTGAGGCTATCAGTGACTAAATCAGGACAAGATGGATTTACACAGCTGCAATGGAAATACTTTGAAGGAGTTATTACCTAGGATACAGTGCTCTACAACCTGTACTCAAAAAAAGGCCTGGGCATCTCTAGCTTTTGAAGTACCTCTTACCAGAAGGATATTATATCTGCTGTCAAATTGCTACCTAGACACTTCCTGAAATATTTCTTCAATACAGTTTATTTTGCCCAGTGTAACTTCCCAAAGTATTTGTGGACTATATCCCTCACAGCGTCCCCCATCCAGCCACTGCAGTGGCATAGCTGCTGCAGTAGATGTGATTGGACAGCCCTTGCAAGGACGTGGTCTAAGAAGCAGCTGCGCTATAGAAATTTTTGCTATCTCTAGCTGACTTAAAGAGTTTCACATGGTTATCAACAATATTCATTAATTTAGTATGCTTTTAAATTTCTGAAGGAGGCGTTCAATTTAATTACTTTAAATTGTGTGGACCAAGAGAAATAGTGGCCCAGGGTGAGTTGTTAGCAGACCTCATGCCAAAAGGAAGTCACTTTCTGTGGATTGCTCTACTGCTCTTTATTTCAGATTGTCAAACACATTTTACAAGTGTGTATCATACCTCCAAAGCAGGAGGAGATAAACGTGAGGCAGGTGAATATCATCGGTTCAGAGGAACAAAGTGTTACCCATTTTCAAAGGTTAGCAAAACCAGGAAGAACAAAGAATTATATATTTTTACACTAGTCTATATGTTTCGACGTTCAAGACAGGTGTAGTGATTTGAATGTGGGGATTTCCTTTCATCATTGCGCTTCCAAATTAATGTTTGGTTTGGTGGTCCATGTATTTGGTGAGTTTAATGCGCATATAACCGACTCTAGCTAATGATTTTTGTAAAAGTTTAGTTCAGACTAGATACACATATAATGGAACTAAAACTGACAGATACCCTAAACTTTGAAATAGAACCATAAAGGAAAATATCCCAATTGGTCACCACATGGGGAGTCTAGATGACCCAGATAAAGGGGCATTAAGACAGGGCCATCTTCACATGAGTCACAACAGTCTTTCCTCTGTACAGTGAGCCCCAGACAGGAAGTTGGAAGTCAGAGGGGCAAGGAAAAAGGATTATAGACCAGGACTCACCTCAGAAGTCAAGCTTGGTTTTTAAGTTAATTGTTTGACTGAAACCTGTTATTTTTTAATAATATGAGGAAACAACTGGTGACTTGCCACAGTAGAGATGGAGCAAGATTTTTCTGCTGAGACTTAGACTGATATAACTCCATCAGAAATTTCAGAGAAATAGAGACTGTGTCAGAAAGATGAATGTATTTTTAAATAGCTATACCTTAAAGGATAAGGGCAAGTCCCAATGATCGGGAGTCTTGAGTATTTAGAGGGCCCGGTGACAACCTTGGGAAGTAAGTGGGATTATAGCAGGCTAATATACCTTGAGCCATGTCCACTGCAAAAAAGTACAGTGATGAAACTTGGTGAACCCTGAGATTTAGGAAAATGACCTTTGGATCCAGGAAATAATTTCTTCTACCTCCCTGCCAAGCAGATTGTAAATAGAGAGTTTAGTTGTTTGCTGGTTATAAGATGTAGATATAACTTGTTTATACCTGATAACGGGTATATATCATAAATAAAATTATGGCCTGCCGTGTTTTAGTCCCATGTTAAGTTATCTCCTTCTTTATGATGTATGAGCTAGTAATTGGAAAGGATTAAATCTGAGAGCAAGTATTAATTTTTTTCCCTGATAGATTCATTCATCTAATTTTGAAACAAATGCTAAATCCTGCATTTTCAAGCTGTACAGACCATGCAGGAGGTTGTTCTCAAGGGTATTTATAGCACAGTAGAAGTCTTCAAGAGGGTTAATTCTCTATGATTCTGCATGCTGTATAAAGATGGCTGTGGGTGGTGATAGATTCCTTTGGACACGTGTGCTTGGATATTGCATCAATACACCTAGATTTTTATTAACACCTTGTTAACTTAAGAGCTGTCCAGAAAAGATTAATATGTTTTTCAGAAAGGAAAATTTATTGTTTAATTTTACCCTGCTGATTTTTATTATTGACAAGTTGTGAGAAGTGGAGGTTAAACTGAAACTTTTTTATACCCCAGAGCATGACCATTAATTTCTTTTTAAAAAGCTTGTCAAAACACAACAATCTCATCTTTCTTTTTGCAGGGCAAATACATTAATAAAGTGGTATATTCCCCAATGCATCACCAGTTGTAATTTATTATAAACTATGAATTATTTTAGCTGTTAAAATATTACCTTGCAATATAAAGAAACTGCTAAAAAAATTAAATTAAAATAGAGACAAAATTCTTTTTTATATTGTGTTGAATGTCAGAAGTGAGCTGTGGGTGCTCCTGAAGGAAGTGGAGATTGAATACAGAATTTCCTTTGTATCTGGAGCAGCGAACAAGTGATGATTTGTCTAGGCCTATTGTTTCAAAATTATTGTCAAGACACAAAGGGTTGCAGAGTGTCCTTTGGAGAATCTAATTCATTTTGTTACTCCTGCAGATGTGAAAGAAGTTCTTTCTTTAGCAGGTTACCTTTTGAAAAGAGTAACACTCCAAGCTTCACCACCTTCCCTTTAGGAAGTGCTCTCCAAACAGCCGAAGGGAAACAGAAGAACATTTTTGCTGCTGTGACTAAATGGAGGTCTTGTTCAAGTATTTGGCTTGCTTCAATATCTATCCCCTCCTCACCCAACTTAAAGGTTTACCTGGGCTGCAGGACAAAAATAACACTGAATTCCTTGCCAACCACTGCAGCCTTTCTTTTAGCTGCCTGCTGCTGGTTCAAGTTAGAGCTCTCCTGGAAGTGGAGGCTCTGAGGCTCCATCACCTGTGCTCCTTTCACAGCACCTTTCCCAGCTACAGTCTGTCTTTTGGTCATTTCTGCTATTTCATTTCCTGTTAAATGTAGCTGTTGATTGATTCATCCAGTCAGTCACAAACCCTGTTTTGTAGCTTGGTTACTTTTAATTAAGATTTGCCAGTAATGTTATGACTAGACTGTGTTGCCTCTATGTGAGATAAAGGAGTGTTGCATGTTCTTGCATTCTTGACCTCAGATGCTACTTTATTCATATTGTAAAATAGCACGACTGCCTCTGTGTTTAAAATGTCCCCAGAAAATGCATGTCCAAAGTAAAGGTGAGCCATTTGAGTACTTCTCAAGCTTGGTTTTGTCATAATACCTGAACTCACTATCTTTGCTTATTGTTCAGTTATGTCTCACAATTTATGATGCTTCTGGTAGAGACAAAGGTTTCCCTGCAGAATCTCAAATTCTGAAATGCAAGACATCTTGTTCCGCTTTGGTCTTTTTTTTTTTTTCCCCTTCTGCCTGTGATCCTTTCATGGCCTTTCATCTTTCCTTTTTTTGCCTTTTGTCTTTTCCATCAGCTTCTTCCCTTTTGTTTTTTTCTGTTGTTCCTTCCACCTTGGTGCTTTCTACACCATCCCTGTACATTATCTCTCCTTCCCAAACATTGAGACTGCATTTCCGAACATCATCAGGTTAATTCTCACACTTTTGATCAGTGCTTCCCTCCTAGCTTTGCTCACACGCTTCTTCCAAAGCCGGGAGGAAAGTGTGAGGAGGTCAGACAGTCCAGAGAGCAGCATCCTGAGATACGGTCAGGAAAATGGCTTAATCACAGGACATCCCATGAAATGCAGACCACTTGAGAACTCGAGTCACAGCCTTTAGAACCTTAAAGGGTTGTAACATCTGTAATTGCTTCTTGTGTGCGCACAGTTTTGGTAGCTTTCACTTTGGTTGTCTGAATGCGGGTTTAATTTCTGCCAGATACTTCAAAGAGCTCTCTGCAAACATGCTCAAAAGGGAGAAACCCCTCCTCATACTTATTAACTTCTTTTGTTTTTTTCTTGCTTGTTGCTTCCCCATAAGCTTCTAAATATATACAACATTTACAGGCATCTCTATTCTTCTTTCAGTCAGTGTTTAGGTGCATTTCTTGTTTAGTTAAACATGTATTTTGCTTCCTTAAATGTATTATTTATCTGACAAATTCTATTGGTTTATTTGGAACCCTTACAACCTGAAGGGCAAACACGTATTTTGGCATGGCAGTAGTTTAGAAAACATGTATTATTTACCCATCAGAAAGTAATGGGTCCTGAGGAGCCATTATGGTCCAGCTTGTAAATCCTTCTCAATTTGCATATTATTGACCCAATAGACAGTAACAACTCTTGGGACCTGTTGTGGTCTATCCATATTCATTTGGTTGCCATACATGTGTGTAAAGTCTGCTTGCTGGAAATCCTTACAAATACTTGATTGAAAAAAAATATATACAGAAAGTTATATTTAAAAATTAAATTGCTTGGTCAGTTTTAATTTCCCTCTTTCCTTCTCTCCCATAAATACCTAGAGACACTTTTAAGGAAAATTGTTTGTTTTGGAATTACACAAGCACCCAGAAGAGCTTTATCCTAGTAATTATTTCTTTTTAAAAAACCCAACACTTATGTAATATAATACACAGTCTGACTTTTGCTGAATTTTAAAAAAAATGTTTTAATGCCAAGTTTCAGGCTAACTTTTTACAGCTGAATAATAAAGATTAAACACATGAGTGTATAATGGAAATGTTGACACCTCCAAGGCTAGTGGAACTAATGATTTTTGTGTAATGAGACTTTTTAGGGCTAGATGTTTTGAATCTTACTCAAACCATTTCTTTAAAACCAAAATCACTGCAGATAACATGGAAGTGTTGTGTGTGATCCAAAAAAAGGTGTCACCATCACCAGAACTGTCAGGCTCTGGCATCCAAGAAAAAAAGCTGGTGGTATTCCTGGTATTTTGAGTATACTCAGTGTGTGTCTGAGCCTACACTCCTGATTTTGTTACACTTGTATCTGCAACATTGTGGAAGAGGATAAATAAGGGTTAGGGCCCCTCTGGTACGCAGTTGTTCATAACTCCATGCCACAGCAATTTCCCTGTGCAGCTTATTAATGTTTTGAAGACTGGGTAGGAAGTTTGTTTTTAAAGTGTGAAAAAGGGCAGTGAAAAAAGGAGAAGGCGGCTGACTTTTGTGGTGTAAGGAGTGCAAGCCTCGTTCTTGCCTGTTACACAGAGGTGAATATCTGTTTTAGCTGTGTCCATTGATGTTCATCTGGGAAACAGTGCATAGCATTTGTTAAGGAGCTCTTAGCCTGGATGTGCCAAGTAGCTCACAGAGAGCCGGGCACCACCGAGAACAGGGCACAGCTGGATGTGCTGTCCAAGCTGCAGTGAACAAGTGTGCCTGCTTCTCTCAACCATTTGTAAGCCAGCACTCTGCTGTGTCTGCTCAGGGTTTTAAGCCAGGCAGAATTTGTGGTCATCCTAAAGACTCTGGAGGGGGCAGGGAAAAAAATCATCCTTTGAAACTCACTGTGTTTTATGATGTTGTAATAATAATGTATGGGAACACCGAATCCTGTAATTCCTGAAGGGCAATAGGAAGCTCGATTTTTAAAATTAACTGTTGGGTTTTTTTTAAAAGCAATGAGCTCACCCTTCTACCTGAATCTGAACGTGCATATAAACAGATTTACGTATTTATTTAAAGAATCTGTGTGTGCATGTGTGTGTATGTATGTTTTAAACTAATTATATTGTTATTAAGGATTTCTGTACATTGTTACTCACTGCCTTTTTCAGTCTTAAAGCAATTTTTCTGGGACTATATGCATGATAGGCATTCTCCTGAGCTTCAGTGGTCTAGTAATATGTACTCATAGAAGAGTGAAATGAGAGTATAGCAAAACATTCTATACTTTCTATTTTTATTTAAAATTTGTGGTCAGGTAGTCAATCCTTCCTGCAAAGCAGAATCTGTTCTTTATTACATGTTTAAACAAATGACAGATTTCTAATGGAAAATAATAATCACTTTGTGATGGTTTATTAAACTTGAAGAGAGAAATTTGCAAATCCTTAGAAGACCTTAAGCCTGGCTAGCCTCTCTAGCTGTGAAATTTAGCTTGAAGAAGAAAATGTCAAATATTACAATCAGTCACTCTTGCTGCCCAAAACCACTGCTATTGTCTCAGGACTACATGTAAAATCATCAGTCTGTAATTATATCTCTTTCCACAGAGCACGGTAATCAGTGTTTGCTAATCTCCATTATACATTCATAAATCAGTTTTAAAAAGAGGTTGAGGACATTTATTTGCAGGCTGTTTATTTTAAAGTTCTTTACAGGTAATCCACAAGAAGATGACTTCTGCCAAAGCTGGAGAAGTCTATTACTTTTTCTGTAGACTTTGCTTATCATTAATAGAAAGCAGCATGTGTACATCCTGCAAACTCATTTCCTTATTTAAAGTGGGCATCCTTCCTTTACTGAGATATGCTTCCTCTTTTAATACAGGACTGAGGATGAAGCCTTTGTAAGTCCTTAAAGGCACATCCCTTCCAAATGACCTTTTGTCCCATGCTAGTAAGTTGCATTGTTTAGTCGACTCCCTGTTCAGTGCAGCTACATGAGCTCTTTGGAAATGAAGAAAAAAAAAATCTTTGCTAATGAAATTGGGAAACGTGTCATATTTTCCCATTATAAAGCATAAATGAAAGTACAGTTGAGTGTGGTGTGCCTTTTGGTAGCCTGTGGGGAGCTGAATTCCAGGGAGTAACAGAGCAGGGCTTATTCACGCAGCTGTCAAAGGATGGTTGCTACAGTTGGACAGAACTTGCCCTATGGATTTCTAAGCTTTTAGTGCAAATAAAATAATGTATTTATTTTCCTTTGATCCCGATGACCAAGAATTGCCCAAATATATTCCACTATATACAGAATTTTAGATCTATTCCTTAACTGTATGTAAGCACCAACATGTAGTCAGGTACTACTGCAATATTTCTCTTGAAAATTCACATGCATCTTCCAGTACACATGTTTATTTGCATGGATTTACTTTTTCTGTATTTGTGGCCTTTTATTGGATTTAAGTTTAACAGAACGTTATTCTTTCTGTGAACTACTTGTGCTTGATTTTTCTGACAGTATCACAGACCAGTTGCTGTGGAGGAGATATGAATTTCCCAGGCACTGGATTTATAGCATTATTAATTTAATTGACTAGAAGTTAGGTTGTAGGTAGTTTCTCTTTAATGACAGATACAGGATTTCACAAATCAGAGATGAATGAAAATTAAATGAAAACTTATTAACTCCATTTTCCATAAATTTGCCAGGCTGCTACTGGTGGTTTGATTTGCTCATTTGTTATAGGGGGATTTTTCTGAGGTTTTCATTCTTTTTATTTTTATCCTAGGGGACGTATCAGTAGGTAATTCATAAATATCTTCTTTTAAAAGCTTTTTAAAGGGTCTCTCCTGGACTGAAACATCAGTGTCTGTTCTCAGGCCAGGTTCTCTGGGGTTCCCTAGGACTCCCAGAGCCTTCCACTATGAGATGAGGATTCTCCCTGGCCCAGATTTGTGGAGATACTTTTATGTATGCCTGTCGTGAGTGATATCATCAACTGGACCCTTCACACCTGTGATACATTAGATGGTGGTAACATGAATGGGCAAATACCTTAGCCTCTCCTGACCTGAGCCCAGGGAGGGGGTCTCCATAACAGTACCTTGTTAGCTACTGGAGAGGGGGATTTTGCACTAGAGATGAATCAGAGAAAAGTCTTAATTGCCTCTTACCAAAGGTTATTTTGTTGACTATATAGTCAAAACCACTTGGATTCAGAAACCCAGCTGAAATAGTATCCTGCTGTATTCTGTATAAAGCCTGGTGCTTAAGCTACTTGCTCTGGAAGTGGGAAACCTGCATGATAAAACTTCCTCATCCTAGAGGACTTCAATTCCCCACTTACCTGTGAGAGTACACCAAGGTGGGAGCCACTGCCAAGAATTCAGGATGTTTGTCACAGGGACCAAGACACTACAAGTGAGGTGTGAAAAAAGAAGAAAATTAAAAACAAAATGGTTGCAATGTGCAGTATAAAGAGAAGATGAAATAAAATTAATTCTTCATATTCTTCAGGGAATATTGAGAACCCCATGGGACTGATGGTGAAATCTTATTCAATTGCAATCAACTGAAATGCTATAACTGAGTACAAAGCTCTTAACCTATTGCTCCTAGTGACTTTCCTAAATCTGCAATGGACATTCATGGCACAGCTGAGTCCTGGTGCCAGCCTTTCAGAACTATGTTTAAAAAAGTAGAAAATGAGAATGGAAAAACACATGCGTGCCTCTGTGAAATTTGTGCAAGTTCCTCTGAGCCCTGGTGGAAAAGGATGCAGTTTGGAAATGTGACTTGCTATGGCCTCAGTGCAGTGATTAGTTCACTGGAGTTGTTTTGTGATCCACCTGTATGTGACAAAATAGATGACAGCCTGCTGGAGTGACAGCAATGCACCTTTTGGGACAGCTGCCTTCTGCACATGCAGTTTAAAGGGGACCTTTGTGACAAGGTGGTTGGGTGTGATTAAGTCGTGGGTGAGATCCTGACTTGACTGCAGGTAGTGCAGGTTTGCTGTTGAAGCAGGATTGTCCCTTGAACAGGTTTGAGCAAGGGTTTGTTCTGGAATCAATTAAGATGCTGGCAGCAAAGGAAGTCCATGTGCCCTTCTGTCCCTTCTTTACCCCCAAGATGTTGAGACAGCTATCTTATTAGACCCTGTTTGACTCATGAGTGTCCATGTGCAAGGCGAAAACCAACTGGCTAAGGACCTTAACACTTCAGGCATTCTTTGCTCTCATGCAAAAGGAGAATAAGAAAAAAAGGGGGGGAAGATTTTTTCCAAATCTTAGAAGTATGATAAAGGATCCTTAAGGAAAATGTTCTTTAGAATTCCTTTAAGAGGGACTCATGTCTTCCATCATATGCTTAAGGGGAAAATGTTTTGAATTCTTTTAATCAAACAAATTGTTGTGATTTCTGAAGTTGTATTGCAATAATTTTATTTTTTAGATTTAATGTAGAAGATATTGTTATTTCTGCTTTCTATTTCCTGAATGGAAGAGCCCACTCAGACCAGCTGGTAGCTTGCATGAGTAAAGACTATTAAATTTGACTTAGTGCTTTAATTATTGTAGGCAGTTTGTTCAGCATAAAGAGAACTAGAGTGTGGGATGATACTGTATTTGGATCTTATGCTGTGTGTATGTATAAAAGTAATATTGATTTGTTCAAAAATGTAATATTACCATATGGACTTGGCTGTAAGCATATGAAAGTTTCAGAGGAACTCCCCACATATCTAAAGATAAGAAAATTCATGTTTTCAGAATGCATATCCTTTAGAATACACATCCAAGTTATTTGAGCTAAGATTGCCAGTGCTTGCAACATAAACTTCAGCTTTTAGAGTTTTGTTCTACAACCTGGAGAGGTATCACTTTGGCAAAAACAAGAAGGCTTTTCCCATTTAGATCAGGACAGCAGGGAATAGTTGTTTGTGCTCCTGGTTCAAGAATAGGAGCCTTGGTGTAGAGTGCATAGGATGCTGCACTAATACACTGGATTTGAACTTGACCCAGACTGATGAAAATCAGTACTTTTTGTTTTAAATGCTTCCAGGGTCCTTGTGGACTATTTGCTTAATTCTCTGGGATGTTAAAATGTAGCCAACTGACTGTCTTGGCTCACAGGGGCTGTTCATTCTGTTGGCTAAAGAGATTTATTTTTTTAAAAGTACATTTATGAAATAATGTATTTATTTACCAAGTGCGTTGTGCTGGCTCTGGAGAATATATTCCCTTTGATATGTGTCAGTAAATATTTTAATGGTTCATGCAATCACGTAGAGCCTTGTGGACATTTTTATCTGAAGAAATACACGCATGCTCTGATAGTTAAATTATGCATTTGTTGAAAAAATAAAATAAAAATAAAAAAGAAAAGCCACCAAACCTCTAAATATATATCTTAGGACAGGAAAGAAGCCTCAAAAAATATTAAATAATAATAAGGTTGATAATACACTTTAATTGCAATTTGTATTGCCATGGTAAAAAGAATGTAAAGTAGCAAAAGCTTCCCAAATTTCTTCTATTTCAGCCTTCTTGGAAATGCTAAGTCCATTACTGCCTCCCTCCTCTTCTCGGGGCTCTACTGCAACTGAAAAAGCCCAAACCCCTGCAGCTCTCCCCTCCCCTTGTGGGTGTTTTTTCTATTTTACTGAGAGCTTCAGAATGCAAACAAACAAACAAACAAACAAACCCTAAAAAAGCCATTAAAGCTGTCCTGTGATTTGGCACATTTTGAAAGTGAACAGGAATGTAATTTACAATTAAGCTTGATTTTGATATGCACAACGGGACAAGAGTCATTCTTATGACCAAGCTTTAAATATAGTCTGCATATTGTTTATCTATCAGTTTACTGAAATCAGTTGTAGACTTTGAAATGAAGAAATGTTACTCTTGGAAAAAGGCAAAAATACCAATATTAAATACCTACTTTATATATAGAAAATGTAACATAAAGATTTTTTTCTGTATGTTGTTTGTCCCTGCATGTGAAATGCTGGGGACAGACATGATCCAGGTATTGAAAGTTATTTGAGCTTCTCTTTGAAAGACTGCACCACACTGTTTTTTTCTTTGCCCCATGGCATACTTTGAGTCTTTTTAAACATGAAGGATCCAGCTGAGCGTGCAGGTCAGGAGCTAGAAAGCTTTTCTACTACTGGTTGTAGTTGTCTATGTATTGCAGCTGCTTTTTATCAGAAGAGGGCTGCAGCTAAACGGTCTTAATCTCACTTTTCCTCTGAGGGTTTCTAGATTGTCAGGTGTTGACCACTTGGCTACACCAAACATATCTTCCACTTGGGAGCTGCCTTCTTAGGAGCCATTGTTGGTTTGTTGAGGGGTAGATGTGGCCCTTTCGTCTGCTTTGTGTTGTACAGAATAGCACTTTGTGGTTGAGATCTTGTTAGCAAACGTAAGAGCAAGACTTCTGTGTGGCAGGTGATGGTCTGAATCATTACAGACGTAAAACATATGATTTATAATAAAATTGGGCTGCAACTTGTAATGAGGAGCTGATAAAAACTCAGAGTGCAGTAGATTTGACTCTCAATGTTCTAATGAATTTTAGTAACATATAAACTAAATTTTTCCAGCTACTCATTGCTTTATAGTGTACCCAAACTGATTAGTATCCAAGTCAAACTCAGATATTTGTAGTTTTCAGACTTCCCTTAATAAATGTGGGTCCTCCCTTAGGAGAAAGATCCCTCTATAAACAATAAGGTTAATATTGAATGTTTATTCTTCAATCTAATACACTTCCATTCTGGTCAGCATCTTACATTTTTATGTTTTTAAAGCGAGAATGCAAAGCAGAATGAAAGAAGGAAGAGGAAATCCTGTGCATGGCAGGGTGGAGTGTCAACCCTTGTTTGACTGGCTTCTCTCAAGTTAAAGCAGAAGGAAAAAGAAAAGAAATGTGAAAAGGAGTAAAACATTTGTTGCTTTGCCATTCTTATTATTTTCAATGCTGAAGGAGGGAAAATGGTCACGGTCATGTTATTTATTTTCTGTACACCTTTTCTAAGTGTATTTTTGACTGTACTGTCAGGGAAGCCATTATCTTACCTTGGACAAAAAGGTACTCTTTTTTTGTGCTGTCTTTAACTGTATCAACTGATATGTTTATAGAGTTACAGATTTGCTACTGCTAACAGCGTGGGAAAGCAGGCTTTGCTTGGTCAGTTCAATTATGACTGCAAAATCTTTGTAAGAAAGAAGTAAAATGCAAGGACAGAGGAGTAGCTTAAATTGCTTAAATGATCTATCTGACATAATTTAGAATGGTCATTGACAAGAATATCATTAACCTCAAAGATAGAGCTTCTGATCACATTTCTGTATGTTTTTAATAGCATGTTGCCACTTATAGGTACGTCAGGCTTTTTATCCCTGCTCCTTTGTACAATTAACAGAATGGTTCTTTCTGTGTGCTAAAGCAGAAGAAACTGCAGTCTGCTGAAACTCCTTAGGGCTGTGGTTATAAATAGACTTGGAAGCAGCAACAAGCTGGGTCCACTGCCTCTGTCTGTAGTGGCCTTTTCCAAATACTTTAAAACAAATGATTCATCAAATAAGGAACACTAAAAGAAGAAATCTGCCAATTTGTAGAATTTGACTCCTCCTAATCAGAGCAAGGCAACAGGATGTTGAGTTCCTGCCCTGCACCTGATTAAAGCCAAATGCACTAGGAACAGCTGGGAGTAAGAGGAAGCACCAAGCTCTTCTCAGTTGGGGGTAGGACAGCAAAAGAATTTTTTTTAATCCCTTCCACCTTTGTTGTTCTGTTTTCCTGACTCTGTGACAGATAAGCACTTATTTCCTCTGGTATTTGGACCCCTTAGAAACCATGTAGAATGTACAGAATATAGGAAAAAGCTGCATGTGTATGTGCCTGACCTAGGCAGTCAATTTTGGTCACAATGTTATTCAACATTCCTCATCATCAGTATAGCCAAATTGCTCACTTCACAGACTCTTGTCATGCAGATGCCAAATTCTCCAAGTTCTGCCCACCCACCTTCAGCAAGTCAAAACCTGCAAGAGCAGCATGGAGAGGAAGATGCATTTTCCATCTGGATTGCTGTGGTAGTTCTCACTGCTGCGAGCTCACACAGCGTCCCTCCATGAACGTGCTTCTCTTTCTTTTTTTTAAGGAAACACTGAAAAAATGTGAAACCTTTGTCAGTGCTTTCCTCCCATGCTCTAGAAACCATAAAAAACACAGCTTTTTAAAGCTTCAGAGTACACATATGCCATCAAATAAGTGTTAAGCAGTTATTTTTCCCCATGCAGTTGTAGAATGTGTTGCAGAATACAGCCAAGAACAAAAAAATGTCTTGTAGCATATACTGTAGATACAGTAACAGTTAAGCTGTGCTTTATTGCTTAAAATACAGCAATTACTACAGTGTCAGAAATCTTCCCAGAACCTCAAGACCTAGCTCCTTCTTTACCAATTCTTGAAGTAACTTATGTGATTATTCCTGGGCTTTTTGCACTCCTATCACGATGCTACTTTATGTGTGTGCAGCTTCCCCTCTGTGCCTTGAGTCGATAGAACAGGCTGTTTGCTCGTGCAGTCCCTGGGTCTGATCCAACCAGCCATGAGGTCGGGAGCAAGACTTCTCTTGGCTTCCCCAAACTTTGGAACAGGCCTCCTGCTGCAAGCACTCTGTACTGTGGCATCCACTCCTCGGCTCCTTTCTCTGTGGGCATCAGTGCTGCCAGAGGGTCAGAGTAACAATCTTCACTTTAGTTGCTTCAGAAAAGCAGGCAATTCAGAAAAAAAATCATTTTCTTTTTAAAGATGTCCCTGAAACACTGTTTTCCCACCTTGAAATGAAGGAAAATGTGCCTGTAAAAGTCTGTCTGCATACACTTTTCTTCTCTCTTTACTAAAGTTCATCAGATACTCTGTTTCTACACCTCCCTTTTTTGTTCAGATTTTCAGGTTAATGTTGGAACTGTTTTGTGAGAAACGATGTTAACAGTGTACCTGACATATGAGTACTGGGGCTGTTGCCTGCTTACCATGGCACTCTGAGAATAGCTGCTGCCAAATTTCATGACCTACAGGGCTGTGTATTTGAGATCTTGGTATATGTCAACCAAAACAGTGTGTCTTTACATTAATCAAAGAAAAGTGATACTTACGTACACAGTTGAAAAGCCAAGGGTCTCTGCAGATATTGAGAGAACAAAAGGACAGTTCCATGAACTTGTGCTATAAAATACAGACCTCAGGCACATTATGTTCCTCTTTTGACTTTTCTGCGGGATGCGGGATTTTGGCTGAGGCTAGGATGACCTTCACATGGTGTTTCAAGGGAAAAACAGGTCAGCAGGTGTCTGTACTGAACTGCTACTCTGCATTCTCATCTTTGCAAGCGGGGGCTTTGCCTGTTGGGAGAGCTGAAGTCGGCAATTTGAGCAAACAGGCACTGCTTGAGGAAAACAGGCATGTTTCAGAGGATAGCAGGTATCATTCTCTCTTTATGAGTTTTAGCACCTGTTGGAAAGTGACAAATTGCTCTTTTTTCCTTTGAAAAGTGTAGCCTAGCTTGACTATTAATTTGTAATGTGCTTTCCTAATATAGCTTAGGAAACTCTTTTTAAATTACTGTTCACACTATATATGACAATACAAGTTGTATTTATATAGACTAAGTCAAAGCACTGGAGCAATTAAACTCCCACTCATCACGTAATGTGTTTTTCCTGTCGTGTAGTGCCAAAAAAAGGTGTTTGAATGTATCTAGAGATGCTCTTCTTTTCTCTGAGCTAATGGAACTTGCCTGCTGCTATTTTGGAATACAGTCATTATGTATTCTTAGATGTATCTATATTTAAAGCCCAAAACAGATATTGGATGTTGAAACAAATTGTGGAAACTCATATGTTAAGTTTGATTCTCCCTCCTTCCTTTGGTTCATTTGTGGAAAGAGATTGCTTTCAGAAGAAAATGCTCTAATAGTTAGAGGTTAATTGCCCTTCATTGAAATTGCATTTTTTAAAAAGGATGTGAAAAAAACCCTGTGAATAAGTTTATTAACATTTTCCATTAGATGATGTATTTTAAGTGGTTCAGTCGGTATTCTATATTTTGCAAGGCATATTATGGTTTGAAAAACTTACTGTTAACACATTTATTTTCCTATTTAACTTGGGAAAAGATAGTGGAAAAATTAATGGAGAATATTGCAGAAAAATCTTTATTTTTTAGCAGATTTACACAGATTAATTCTTTGATTTATGCAGGTGTCAGAATACGACAAGTGGTCATTTTTGGGGGTGTGCTGGTGCGCTCACATGTGAATGCAAATATGTGTGTGTGTCTCTGTACATTCTCCCTGGGTTTTATTCTACCATGTACCCCAGAGGTGGTGTGTTGTTGCTTTCAATAAATTAGAATTAAGACCCTTTGTGTATTTATATGTAAAACAATAGCTTTAATGCTTTTTGGCCACATTACAGACATTCCAAAGTTTACTTCATTTCTATTCTCCAGATCCCTTCATGCTAGAGAGATAAAGCCAACAAGGAGAAAACCATTTTTTTTATTATTTCACTCCTACAATGCTTGATTTCAAAATGAGCCAAAGGAGTGTTTCTTATGACTTATTTTCCTTTTCCCAACAAACCCGGATGGCTGTGTCTGTTTAGAGGAGCCCTTTATTCTTGCAAAAAGCATATCCTATGATGTTGGTAGAGACACCGTAGCAATGAAACTAATACAAATGAAAGGAGGAACTCATCAGTACAAGAGAGAGGTGTCTTGTGCTTGGGAAAACCTTTCATTTGCTTTTAAATTATCTAATGGCATGCTTGCTGTGTAAAAAAAAAAGCTATTTCCAGTGTGTTCCTCTCTGCAAATGAAATTGCAGTTGATGCAGAAGAATTGACCTGAACCATAATAAAACTTTACTTGCTTAAGCAGGATTTGGAGTAGATCTGGTGAACATTTTGGCCTTACAAGGCATTGTGACAAACTTAATGAAGTTCAGGAGCTTCTGTCCTGTTCATCTACTTTTTCTTTTTTACCCTAGATGGAGGAGTTTTGTGATGTGACTCAGGAGATACATGCAGAAGCATAACTTTGTGACACAAGCCTGGAAGGGGAGGGAGGGTCATCCTTTCTGCTTCATCTAGATTTTTTTCCCCCCCTACTTTCATTTTGGATCAATCCAAGTGAGGTCACTAATTCAATAAAGATGCTGATGAGGGTAAACTGTCTTCATCTTGCAGCTTAATCCGGCAAATCACCTCCAGAGGTTTGAGAGCGCATCTGCTTGTGAATGGATGATTAGTTGATGCCAGCAGAGCCAGAAAGAAAGAACAGTCTGAGCAGCTGTGTTTGCTGGGGTCTTATTTCTGTCAAATTTGCCTTCCTGGGAGGCACAGCAAGGACTTAACTGTGTCTCATAGCTTTTGTGTGGCACCCCAGCAAGGAAAGCTCCAGTGGCTACTGTGATGTACCTTTGACTTCTGCTCGAGATCTCCGCCAGGAGAGGGGTCATGACCACCTGGACTTTCCATCTGCAGCTGTGTAAGTCACTGCTGCTGTGTTGCACATGCCTGGGGTCCTGAGCCCAAGGCCCATTTTCCAGGTACCAGTGTAAACCTGTCTTTAAAGCAGAGTTACTGTGTAGGAACTGCCTTTCAAAAAGATCTGCTCAGCTCACAAATCTAAAAGACAATGAAGTTTCCCAATATGCTATTTAATTTAAGAAAACCCAAGAAAACATTACTTCCAGTTACCTAGTTTCCCTTATGGAAATCCTAGAGAAACAACACTCATAGTTTCATTAGCTGGACCTCCCCACCCCCCATACCCACAACTGGAAAGCCTTATAATTTTTTTTTTTTTTTTTTAAGGTATGTGCTGAGGAATCATTAGCCATCTGTCTGAATGTTTTCTGGTGTCATTAAAGAAACTACTTATTAGAAATAAGATGGAATTATAATACTGAGACATTTCCTATTTCTTTCTTTTACAAACATTATCAGACTTCCAAATAGATTGGTCACTCACAAATCTAGTATTTTGTTCCTTAGTAACTTGCTATAAATTTTGAGTTGCTTTTCAGTTTGCAGCTGGAATTGATTGCTGTTTCAAATTTCTTATGTTAAGAAATGGTTTAATCAAACTAGTCGAATACCTCTTTTGACTGTAGGCACAGCACTTTTGTGGAATACAGCAGGTTTGTGCTGCTCCACTCAAGATGGTGAGTATGGTTAAAGACAGGCTTGTTGGCAATGCTGAGTGCCCCTAGTTATGGGAATGTGGAGTAGGGATACCCAGGGTGTCTCCGTGAGGGGCTACACAGGACCCCCAGCAGGTGCGTTAGCCAAGCTCCATCCTCTGCAGGACTGGGCATTTCTGTCTCTGAAAGCAGTTTAGTCACATCACAGTAGAAGAGAAGGTTTGTATGCTGGACAGTAGGAGCTGCAGAAGAATTTAGAGGTTGCAGTGAGTGCTGGAGTATACACAGGGCAGTGACATGCCAGAAAAACTGTGAAGGTGGTATACCCTGACAGGATACTGCTGAGTAGAAATAAGAAGTCAATATTGCTTCTATAACCTAATATGGAAACACTTCAGGTCTTCCACTTTCCAGAATATGTTGAGAGTAGGAAACAACTCAGAATCACAAAAGTGATTATCAGGCCTGGAAAACAGCCCTTCTGGTAAATGACATTAGGAGACCACTAGAATTACCTCATTAAAGCAAATGTGGAGGAGCTATTTGATCCTGCTCACACAGGGTGTAAGATGTTTGGTATTACAGGGTGCTTAACCTCACAGGCAATTATGTGGAGATCCAGTGCTGAAAACTAAAGTTAAACAAATTCAAACTAGAGAAGAGGTGCAAATTTTTAAAAGTGAGGACGATTAGCATTTGAGCGGCTTACCAAAGGAAGTGAAGGATTCTCCATTACTTGCAGTCCTTAAATCAAGATTGGATGCTTGCCTAAGAGATATAAATAACTACTAGCTATTTATACAGCTTGATATAAGAATCACTGGGTGAAGTCATATGGCCTGTGTTATGCAGGACTTTATTATACTAGGAAAAGAATAATTCTAAGTAGTATTAGCTATATGTGTATAATTGTTACTTCTGAAAATAGTAAATACAACAACAAAGAAGTGTTCCTTCTCCTTCAGTAATCATGTTTTCTTTGGATTTATGCATGTATCAGTCAGAATAGCTGATGCTTCTTTCAGTTTTTTCATCTCCAGGCTTAAATAATACCAGCCATGTTTTTTTATGGTGTGAAATTTTTTTCATACCAATTTGCTTGGTATGAAATTAACCTGGTTTTGGTGTTTCTGGTTTAGCTTCCAGATTCTTACAGTAGCACACTTCATGCTAAAGCATTTGAGTTATAAACACTGAAGTACTGTTTAACAAAAAAAACCTCCTGGCAAAAATAAACAAACAAACAAATCCTGTTTATCTTTGAAGTTAGATTAAAAATTAAAATAATACCTCCAAATTTTATATGGAAAAATCAAACCATAAAACTGATTCTATATTTCCTTAGATTGTTTAGAAAGCCTGAATTAACTGTGGTGTGTATATGAAGTATCTTAGCCTATGGATTTCACATACATATATATACATAAGAGAAAAACACATCTTAAGATGTTTCATCTGAAAGGACAAGGTGGCGATCACCTGGTTTGTTTCCAGGTAATGGTGTTAGAAATCAAATTCTTCTGAAACTGTATAAACAGAAGACCTACAGAGGTCTCACTGGTTTTAAAAACCTATCCTAATAATCCCAGAACTACAAAGACAACTAAAATAAAACTTGCATTTAAGTTACAGGCAAAGTAATTCACTTTGAAATTTATAAAAACTAACTCTAACTTCTGTAAAGGCAGCCTTTCCAAAAGTACTTTGCCAAGGCTTAGGTGTCTTGAGCCATCTGTAGTGGATTACTTTCTCTTACCGTAATTCAGCAGCAGGGTGGTGGGAAAGCCGTGGTGACAACGACACTAATGCAATAGCCGTGATTTTTTTTCCCTTACAATTTATTTTGGCAATCTTGCAAGAGGAGGGCAGCAGATCTAAGCTACTGCAGCTACGAGTATGCTTGAGTGCACCTTGATGTCCTCTCTGTGTTGTGTCTTCTGTAAGGTAATAATTGGGTGGGTAATAAAAAGATGATTAGGATCATACCCAGCTTTTGCTGTGCTTTAGCTTCCAAAATTACTCTGTTAGGGGTGATGGGCATAGTAAAAGTTGGCAGAAACTATGTCTGGGCAATGGAACTTCAGAAGAGATGAGAAGACACTGGCTCTGGCTCCCGGCTGTGGTTTGCAGGACTGCAGGGCGGGCGGTGTTGCTGGACAGATGATTTGAACCAGCGGCTGCTCCGCTCACAACCAAACACTTCAGCTAATTCATCACAGGGCTCTTGGGCGCTTCAGTTGCTCAGACTTAAAAGGTTAAGGCAGTAAATAGTTTATTGCCACCGAGGCCTGTTGAACATTGATCACTGTTGAATTCCCTCTGTTTAGATGTAACTTCTTTTGAAATATGCTCTGTAGGTTTAGTCTGAGAGCAGGATAATTGCCGTGAGGGCTTAAGGTTTGAAAGCAGACACTTGTACAGCCAGAATGCAATAGGCTGCCAAGACAGACTAGTGTGAAACATTACAGCATTATATTTTCTTAATTCTCAGGATTTGAATGAAGCAATAGGAAAGACTGTTTTTTGAGGCATGGAAGGGTAAAGTCATGTGGAGTTTGCCCATTTCATACCTATTATTAGAACCCTTGCAATAGGTCTATTTCCAATCTCTCTGGAGTGTATGCTGCAATTCAAGGCATTTAATGGTTCTTCTTAGCCTAGTGTTGAGTTCCTTAATCGGTGTGCAATTAAGATTTTTTTCAGTGTGTGAATTGATATGGTGAGGTTACACACATTCCAGAAAGTACTCCTGCTGCTCATGTAGCTGTATGCATTTTTCATAGCCTGCTTATGTACAGGATTCTTACTCTCACCACGGAGTTTCTGAAACGTGGCTGGCAGTATCCTGTCAATGCATAGTGCTGGTTGTGTGCCCAACCAGCTTTTTGAGTGTCAAGTTCTGCCAAAACATGATCTAATGACTCCAGGCTTTGGATCTAGATTTACTGATTTCTCTGACTGGGGAGAGGGTTATGGGTATGGGAGGGCAGCTTACAGTGGAAGTTTATAACTACAGAACGACACCAAGTGCATGTGTTTAACCTTTTTTGATCATGTGTGATATCATGATAGCATATGTGAGCATGACACATTTTTGGTGGTCATGTTCTCCTTAGAAAGGCGAAGTCTCATAAACTTAGACCCTGACCCAACAACCATCAGCTCCCCCAGGATGAAAGCCGGTGTCCATGGAGAACTTCTCAACTTTGCTCAACCTGTGTATGCACTTGAGGTCCACAATTAGCTCTGGTTAAACTGAGGTTATTTATGTTTACATTGTTTATTCATTTTTCAGTAAAAGCCTGCAGATACAGACACATAAAGAATAGGACAGAAAAGACATTTTAGAGGAATTTGAGCTTGTTAAACTATATATGATTGTAAACTTTTAAAGGGGGGTTGCAGTCTGCACAACATGCTGACAGATTTGGAGCTGTTCATCAAAGACAATATTTGCAGTCTTTTGTTCCAAAAATAAAAATGTTACCTCAGTTTGCAAAGAAAGGGAGATGAAATATATTTTCATACATCATAAATGGACTTTTGGAATAAGCTCAGATCAATACTTTCGTCAAACTATACTGGAATATCGTAAGTCCAAATTCCAAAATTTTAAATGTATGAATTTGTGTGACTCTAGGGGATGGTGCTATGCAGGGCCAGGAGCTGGACTTGATGATTGTTGTTGGTCCCTTCCGACTCAGCTGATTCTGTGATTCTGTTAATATTTTGATAATGTTTTGAAGAAAAAGAAGAAATTAAATAATAAAAATTGAATTCCTGTACTTAACAGGTTCCTATAAAGTTCAAGACCAAGGCAGTAAAGTGAGAAGGGAAAAAAACCCTGGTGAGCAGTCATTCAGTTTCTCTGTATGTGGCCTTACACTTTACTGAGAAAACAGTACCTCAGACTTGCCAGCTGTGAAACTTTTAGTTCATCTTTACCATAGAGCACATCACATTTTTTCCTCATTTAGACAGGGCTGTGAATGGATGATGGATGAGCTGTAGACTCATTGTGTTAGAAATACCTATGTAGTTTTAAAAGCTCAGCCCCTCCTTGTCGAGGCAGTCACTCCCCTTTGTAACAATAGAAGAAACACCATGGAGTCATAGTTCAGCTACAGCGAAAGACTTCATTCAAGGATTTGATGAATAGCAAAGGGAAGTGTGAGAAAAATAGTGTGACAGATAAAAACTTTTTGTTATCCCCTCCTTTGCTGTCTTGAACTGTAACATTTTCTATATATGTGTTAGGTGAGAATCCCCAATGCAGGCAGAATAATTTTCAGCTGAGAGAGATTTTGAGGATGAATTTGCAGATTTTTAAAGAGACAAAGAATTAATCTGAATTAAAGCTTGTACTGTTTGAGATGTGCATTTTAGAGCAACTGTTGCATCTCATCTCTTTTTAAAACAGCTTTAGTTTTACCATTTCTAGCGAATCTGAAGAAAATAATAAATATTTGAAGTAAACTTACGAGATGCAGAGTATACTTGCTCTACTGTGTGCTGAAATGTCTTTACATACAATTTTATCAGCATACTGATTTTTCAGATACAGAATATCATACAAATACATGAATTGAATGGAATTTGAATTTTGAATTTTGTGGGAAGCTCTAATTTCAAAAGTGTTAGTGGTTGTTAAAAGTTGATGAGAGCTAAAGTCTTGGGGCAGTGTTGGAATATACAAGACTCCTAGGATCAGATTGCTGTAAGCTTGGCATGGTATCTAATTAGATCTCATACCTGCATATAGTAAATTCCTGTGATAACACATTGCACAGTATGTGCTCTTGTACAGATACCAAATAGTATCAGTTCATTAAAGTGAGTCAAGTGTATTTGAGTGCATTAGAGCGCATTCTCTCACATCAGGAAGAAAATTCATTGTTTGTTTCCTCTTTCTGCAGGATAAAAATGCCATGTAAATATGTTACTAGGCTGTCACATCACTATACTTTACAAGCATAGTTGCTATTTTCTCCATAATTTTGGCAAGCTTGTAGCATAAAAAATTGTGTCTGCATCTGCATTTCCATACACCAAAGATGTCAGTAGATACCAATTAATTTGAGTTGGATATATATTGACCATGTCTGTTTACTTGAATCTGAGGTTTGTCAGTATAGCTCAGAAATCTAAAATGGTTTGATTCTCACTTATTTTTTAAATAAAACACTTCCTAGCATTAACCCCTTAATTTTTAGGAAGAGTTAAGACTTTTGCAAGAGAATACAGAGAGTATAAGACTTCAGTGCTCTCTAATGATATCTTTTATCACTGCAAGCACAAAAAAAAAGGTGCAGTTGGGTGCAGGTAGGATTGTCAAACCATGTGGCTGGTTTGGGGATAGCACAGTTTATTTGACTATTCTGAGTAATAGCTTTTGCAGAATGAGGTTTAATCACATTTTGTTTGTTGCATTTATTAATCCCAGTACTTAATTAACTGCAAGCTACTAGCAAGTTTGATTTATGCATATATATGTCGATTTTTTTTTAACTTGTGTTTGTCTTATTGCCTTTTCTTTATCTTTTTTTTTCCCATTATCATACTGACATGAGATTTGGCTTCTCTTTACTTGTGCTTAAAAATTAAGAAATCTTAGCAGTTTGATTTTAAAGGATTCACTAATGTAAACTATCAATCTTCCATTTTTCATAATCAGAAATACACCTTTTTCCCTTTCCTTTTCCTCCCACTCAACAGAGGAGGAAGGGAGACTGTTCTCGAGGGTGTGGTTTTCACAAGTTAATTGCAACCCTGAGGGATTTGAGACACTTGGGTGCATTTCATACCTTTTAGCTGTCCAAGGACGAGATTTTCACATGAAGGCTCCACCCCACTGTATTTTATTTTTTATTGCATAAATCAGTCTGTGTGCCTAGGGATCATTTATCATTTCCCTAATATTCAGCAGGGTACAAACAGTACTGTTCTAGTTCCATTCAACCTCCTTATTTCTCCCTCCTACTCCAGCTCAAAAAAAAAAAAAAAAAAAGTTGGCAAGATGCTAAAATTATATAATGGCGGTTCTGTATTTAATGCAGAAATCATACATTATCATAAAAAACTTTCACCCTTGAGTACTCTTTGTACTTCTGAGAACATGATATATGGCTGACTAGTGCACTTAGCAACCATGACTTCATTTAAATCTTTCAGTTTCTGAGAAAGGGATTACTGCCTAGAAACTAACTGGTATGAAAAATACATACTTTTAGATTCAACTGCAGTTAATATCAGCTTAAATTTGTGTGTGGAGAGAGTACTCTTGCAACACAAGAGGTGTTAAAATCTATAGGAGTGGAAAGTGAAACACTTGCTGAGGTTTTGCTTTCATGCCAAAGCTTTTTAATTTTTTACCAATTATAGAATTTTTCATCACCGTTGACTATTTACATTTCTCAGGCTTCCCAGCACAGCTTTTTTCATGTATGCTAGTGATGCAGGATCAAAAATTAACTAATGTTTCCTAACTACCACATGACACTTTAGAAATTTCCTTTGCTCTCTGGCAAACAGGCAGCACCAGTATGTTTCTCCCAATGTTTTGTGGTTCCTTGACAGAACTTTTTGTGTCCCAGATGAGGATGCTCAGAGCCCCAGAGCAGCTTGGGGTCAGCACACTGGAAATTAGCTACAACTCCTACTGCAGCCACGAGACGTAGCGTCCTTAGCTGATGTCAGAGCTGTGTGCAATCATGGATCTTACTTTGCAGTATTTCTTCATCCAGCCGTACTTCACAGCTATTCAGCACGTTTCCCTCATGGATAATCACTGCTTATAATGACCTATGCAGCAGGACTCTCTCAGTGGCCTGTAGAAGTTCTAAAGATTTCCCCTTTCTGTATGTGCATTTGTGGGCAAGTTGGTATTATGACATCTTCTTTGGCTTAATACCATGTGATAAAACTTACAGACTGAACTTGATATTTTTTTTTTTTCCTGCCTGATGGACAAACTCTGGAAACACAATTTTCTCAGTTTCAATTAAATTCTTGTGAATACTACTTGCTTGGAAGGACATGGAAACTGATTATGCCGTTTTATAGAGGCTTGCAGACATGTAGAGAAAATGTGTTTGGAAGGGAAGACAGGCTGAAAAAAATCCTGGTATTTATATGATTCCTTCTACATTTATCTCTCCTTGACATAAAGGCACCCTGTTGGCATATGTTTATGATCCTGCCATTTCTGGACTGAGATATCCATGAGTCATTCAGAAAAGAAAAATCATGATTGAAAAGTGCTAATTGAAATGAAATATTTGCATACAATAGGGACATGGCATCTGCCTGAGCTATACATTCTTTTGAAACTGAAATGCAGTCATTCACAATTTTACAGACTTCACCTTATTTGTCAAATTTGATGTTCCCACTGATCCTGTCCAATGATTTGTTCCGCACATTTTGACAACCCCGTCTAGTCTTCCACATTGCTTTTCCAACATGCCTCATCCTGAGGCTGCCAAGTCCACTTTGAAAGGTGTCAGAGCTTTTTATATGTTAGTCAAGTCTTACTCAAAGTGTCTCTGAGAGGGGCTTTACTGGCACCTCAAATGCCACGCCATAGTACAGGCAAAGAGAAGCACTGTGTTGTATGTGTCAATATGGTCTTTTGTCATTTCTAGCACTACTAGGGACAAAAACTTCACGGCTGTTTTAGGGCACAGTCAGGGGCAATAAAGAAATATAGTATTTGTTCTTAGGGCAAGAGGCAAAACTCACAGACCTGGTTTTTTGCTATTAGTTGACTACTACATTCCTTTTTCCTAAATGATTTACCTTAATTTTCAAGTGAAAAGCAGCTATTATTCCTAATCCTTTTCTCCATGTCAGAACCCTAGAGATAGGTGAAAAACCGGGCTGAGGTTGGGGTTTTGGCTACAGTATACAAATAAGTTGCAATGTTCTGCTTGGATTTACGATCACGATGGCTCATGAGTGCCAAAGCTGCCTTTTAAAATTTATGCCTATACATTGTTTGCTAAGAGTTGTAGTGAAGAGGCTTTAGTAGTCAATAATAAATGTAAGAATAAAGTAAGGCAAAGGGAGTACCAGCAGTATCATCCTGCTTGCTCAATAAAGTTTAACCAGAGGGTCTCATCCCTTTAAGCTCTCTGCCCCTTGGCCTTTTCCCTCTTACCTCCACATACCTGCTGAGATACATGTTTTCTTCAGATTCATCCTACAGGTTTCTTTCTAGCCAGCCACCCACATCCTTCTAAGACAGATGAGTTGATTAAGTAGAACATTTTAAGTGGGGCATGGCCTTGGAGTTCAGAGTACTCACTGTCACACAGAAAACGGTAGGGTTCTCCTTGAAAGGATGCAACTTGTAACCACATTAAAATCTGAGCACTAGCAGTGGTGATAGTAGTGTATTCCACTCCAGTAGCTTCCTACACAGGATGAAGAACTATCATAGTCCACGTTGAGGTATGTAATTATTGCTATCCCCATCTTGCCTGAAATGGAATGTTAGAATTAGGTGTTACTACACTAAGTTTACTGAAAGCAGTTTCTACAGGTTTATTACATCATTCACAACAAAGCCATCATCAGCTACTGTATTTGTGGATGCTATTAATACCCTGATTTTTAAATTAATCATATGTAGTGCCTGTACATGCACTACAGGTAAGGGTATTAGTGCTACTCTAATAGGATTCACCCACTTTAGCATTTCAAGGTGGTGTGGGTTTTTTTCTCTGCTTGTTGGTTGTAATTTTAATAAATTTGAAGGATTCAGTGGTTTTCTTTCAGGGCAAGTGCAAACCTCAGACTCTATTATTTATTTAAATAATGTTTTTAAGTATCTTTGAGTACCTGTTCTCAAGAACAAGTAAAAGGAAAAGAATGCTGCTGGATTTGTGGAGGAAGAAACAGCTTGGTTTTGGAATTGTTATCCTTTCTTTGAGTTAGATTTTGGAGTGAAGTTTCACAGACAATGATCTTATGCATTGGAAGAAAAGGCAATTATTTGCCCTGTTCAAAAAAGAAAACTGAGAAAAACCACCCCTTATGACTTACTGCTTGACATGCTGTTGCATGTGTATTCACTTTCCCAGTCATTCCTGATGAAATACTTGAGCAGGAACTGGGAAGGTGGCAACTGTGGAAGCATGTCTTTTGTCAGTACCTACATATCCATCCAAATTTGCACCATGCAATTAGCCATCCCAATTTAATTCTTAATGCACATGGAGTAAAATTGAAAAAAAAGACTCAGGAATTAATTGCATAGAAGTCTGAGGTGTGCTAAAAGCATTCTGGCTATACAAGAGTTGTGTTGATTTTGGTTGACTTATGGCAAATGAGAAAGTAGAACTAGGCCTGTGGTAGTATAACATTAAAAAGCATTGTAAGTGATGGCAAATAAAGGGAGAATATGGATTTACTGAGGAAAGTGAGTGGACCAGGAATAGGACTGAAGTGATAGCATGTATTTCAAAAATGTGTTTCTGTAGTACTTTTACTATTTTAAGAATAAGCTGACTGTCCAAATGGGGCAGAGACCGTTTGGCTGCTGAGATGGAGTACTTAGCATCTCCTTTGCCACACAGGTGCAGGTGTTGGACTCTGAGCTCTGAACTCCCCTCCTCAGGTACTTCAGGGCAGAGGTTGTTCCCTAGATAGAAGCATAGCATTGAGTTGGAAAAGGCATCTACAATCTAGGTAAAGCATTAATCTAACACTGCCATATTCACCACTAAAGCGTGTCCCCAATGCCATGTCTACACATTTTTTGAATACTTCAAGGGGCAGTGATTCCACCATTTCCCTGTTGTGCCCAGGACAAGAAGTTATCAGTTTTTCTCTGTGTGTGTGCTTATTAATTTCCCCAAAAATTCATGTTCTCATTTGTCTCTGTGAAGTCTCACCTGTTTTGGAAGCTCTGCCACAAGCAAAGCACCACAAGGTAACAAGCTGCCGTGTGTGGTCAAAGCTGAGGTACCTGTCTGATCTTAGGTAATTTGATTTTTCAGTAGCTGACAATAAAAGAGAGCTAAGAGAAGTTGCTTTATCTTGCATTTGCTGTGGTTTAAGAGTGCTTCCAGATAGTGTTACCTCAGCTCCACAGTGAAATGGTAACTTGTTTTCTTGCAGCGGCTTGGCTGTGTCTGCACCTTTAGCTTTCAAATTGCGAATGGCTGCAAATGGCTTTCTCTCAGTGAATGACTGAGTCAGGGCCCATACTCGTGGGCAGTCTATCTAACTGGGTTTATGGTCCCATTAATAAGTAATACATGCACATTCATCTAATTAATTTTTATCTTGAAGCATCCCTGCGAAGCAGGAAAGCTCTCTCAATTCATAGTTAGCTGTTAGGAAGAAGATAGCCATTCTCATTGTTTGGAAGAGGAGAAAGTGCTTTTAATTTTACAAAATTAAAAATCACAGGGATTTCCATAGAGTAAAAGGTAAAAGCTTTTGTTAATCATAATAGAAAGTGGGTTTTTTTATGAAGTATATGTCATATCTCTATAGATGCTTCATTTGAAGTGTGCACACTTGGTCAGAATGAGTTATAGGGCTTTAACAGCAATCAATGTTTTTTCTCATCTTTTTATCATTACTAGGTGGATATAACACAGAAAGCCAACCCAAAATAATGACCAGTATAACTTGGAGAACTGGTCAGACAATTGTTGGTAGATAATGTGTGGACAGGGGAGGAAAACTAACAAAAAATACTTTTTCTTAAAAAAATGTTTACAAATTTATAGCACGTTTTCTCAAGATTTTCAAATTCAATTTAAATGATTCTACAAAGGATCCGCATATCTTCAATACATTCTGTTTCCAGATTAAATGCCCTTAAGTAAAAAGGATCCTAGTCCATAATTAAATATTTCAAAACTCCATTTATGGAATATTATTTTATTTTGTAATGAAGGGAGAAGCATTTTTGGTACTTTAGGGATACCTGAGAAACTGTTCATTGAACGGCTTTTAAGCTTTCTTTAGCAATACCATTTGGCATAAGAAATTGCAGTCTGGGAAAGAATCTTCAGTGCTAATAAATGCTTAAAACAAAATTTTCCTCTGGTTGAAAAAGCAAGATTTCTCCAAAAATATAGGGATATTTTACCTTATGTATTAGTAGGAGGTACAAGAGAGTCAGGCAGGGTAGTGATTTGCAAAGTTTTGGGTTAATTCTAGCTTCTAGACAGTGCAGAAGTTCTGTCAATATTTGGGAGGGTCCATTGTGTTATGTACTTTGCAGTCTTGTTGGCTAGAAAGGCAAAGAGAGGCGAGGCTGCTGTTATCAAGGCTGTGGCATACTAGATTATTGCCTTAATTCAGTATCTATCTAGCCATCCACTGAAAGTCTATTAAAGTCATAAAGCAGTTAGGTGGTGAAGCTCTGTTGTTTTCTGGGGGGTTGTTTCTTTTTTCTCTTTGTGTGTTATGATGCTTTTATCACTTTTGTGCAAAGCATCTTTCAATGTGTTCTGAAAGCATCAAGGAAGGAAGGATGAAAGGGGTTTTTTAAAAAGCTTCAGAAGTTAAAAAAACTCAAAAACCTATAATATAGCTGTCATGTTAGAATTTTAAATAACCTGTGTGTTTTAAATTAATGTCTTTATATGTGAAAGTGAGTAAGAATGGTGCTAGTTCTTTGGAAGTGACTGCATTCCCTGCATGGATTTTATTCATAGTTCTCTATTCCCCTGGTGCGTGTAAAATGAAATGAATTGGCTATCTTTTTACATCTCCCTTTGAATATTCTCTAGTGACTCTGCAAGTTGCCCCTTTTTGTCTTTCTACTAAATAGCATTTAAAGCTTCTGGCACAGCTGGACTTCAGTATGTAAGAAAGCTTTTAGGGTAGTACGATGTCATTAGCCATTCAATACTTGAAACATCAAAATCCATCCTGACTTTGCTGCCTGTGGCATGTGCTTGAAAATTTGGGTATGTATGTATAGTGTTGAAGCTCTCCCTGAACAAAACCATGCTGACAATGAATAAAGAATCAATGCTGCTTCTTTAAAAGCTTCTTTTCTAATCTCTGTAATTTGAAACTGAAGACTTAGAACAGTGGGTCAGAGATTGTTCTGCAAGATAAATCCCTTGCATCATATAACCCTGACAACTCCCCAGTTCCATCAAATTAATAACAAATGGATGAGAAGATAAGCAAAACTAATGGGGAGGTTACATTTTTGTGACAAAGGTTTATGGCCATACTGAATCTCCTGTACTGTGATATCCCTCCTCCTTTTCCTCCTCCGCTGTGGTATTTTTTTTTACTATGAGATCTGAGCATTCCTCTATCTGAAGCTCTTCTGTAGAGGAGATGTGATGAATAGCAAGCTGGAATATATGTCTCCAAAAAGTTTCTGTGAACAACTCTCTACTCTCCCAGCAAAAATCACTGATTTTCAGGAAGGCCAGGCCTTAGTCTTGCACACTGTACATCCATGTTCTGCTCCTTGGATGGTGCTACATGTCTGAACACTGAAATGCACTGCTGTAATCCCATCTCCCTGTCCTCTTAAAACTGTGAAATAATGTAGTTTGGGAGCAATTGCTGAATGTCATCTGCACCAGCTCTTGTCACAAAGCAGGGTCAGCTTTCAGCAGGTGGCTCAGGGTGATGCCTGATTGAGTTTTGAGTATCTCCAAGGGTGGAGATGCCACAGCCTCTCTGCACAACCTGTTTCAGTGTGAGACTACCCATGCTGGGAATTTTTTTTTTTTTACCCTAATATCTAATTGTAATTTCTCATGTTTCAACTTGTGTCAAATGCCTTTTGACCTGTCTCTGGGCAACTCTCTTCTAATCCAGTTGGTTAAATTCTCATGATTCATTACAGTAGCTAGATAATGGGCAGAAGAGTAAACAATGTGCAAATAACCTTTACTGGAGATCTGTTCCAAACATACCTTTGAATCAATAATCAATGGTCAAGACAACTGTGCAAGATGTAGGAGACTTTGTTTTATTAAAATGCAGAACGGACATTCCCATGTAAGGATTGTGGCATCAAAATTTTGAAAATAATAGGCAACTGGTGATTCTTCTATAGCTCTTAACTAGCAGGCTGCTTTATAGGCAAAGGTGAACATGATGACCTTGAGAGTTGGATTTACAACTGCACCTGCAGTTTGCCAGGGAGGACTCACTTTCTAGAGAAACTGAATAATGAATCCAGCTTTCAACCCCTCCTGATAGGGGGTCTGATAAATATGGAACTTTTAACCACTCAGGGAGTATTTCTCCGTGCTTATTCTCTGCTTTAGGTTCATTTTTTCCCCTCTTTTTTACCCAACTAAAAGCAAGTAGTAGTTTTTGCTCCTAAGAGGGGAAAAAGAGAACCTGCTTTAATAATGCCTAGTATTTCTCTTTAAAGATTATTTCAGGAGGTTTACATCAAGAAATTGAAATTAATCAAAAGGAGTGTTGTAAGGAAGACTTACCCAAGACAAACCACAGAAATTGCTGTCTGAACATACACTGTGGAGTATGTTAGGGGGCCTCTTGCTCCTAATCACTGAGTATTTCAGCTGCACAAAGGAAGTGTTTCTAGAACTTGAAGAGCATCAAGGATCATTTCAAATCCCTAAACAGCAAAGAGCTTATTTTTGTACTTTGGTTTGGGTCTTCACAGTTAGAGGTGAAGGTGAAATGCTGGCCCGCTGATGTCAAAGCCAAACTTTTAACCACTTCAAGAAGTCTCTCCAGTCACACAGCCTCTAGTACACAGTGTGACAGAGCCACAGTGAAACTCCACCACAGGACCAAAAATGTAAGCACCGGTAGAGAAGCACATCTTTTGTCAACAGCACTGCTTATTCCTCTGCATCACTTATAACTTGAAAATCCAAGTTACTCAAGCTCTCTTGCTGCAGCAATATTGTGACTGTCTTAGACTAACATGAATTTTAGAAAACAATGTTGATTTCTGCTTCCACTTTATAAAACATTTTCTTTGCTAATTCTCCACTTGTAACCATGTTGTCAAAATACTCTAATTTTATACAGATCACTTCATTTTTATCTGGCTTGCTAATGAGAGAACAGGGAAATAAGTAGGAAAGAAGTTAAATCTACAAAAGGCATGTTCATTTTATCCAGATTTTCAGTCATTAATTTTTAGTCTATTTCTCTTTAGCTAAGAAGTTGAATAGGGCTTTAAGGTATCAAAGAGTATTGCTTCGTAATAAGCAGTTCAGAGCTATTTAATTGATTTTTTTTCTGTATAGCAAAATATTTAGTTGTTTGGGGGATTTTGTATCTTTCAACTACTTCTTTTATTGAGTGAGAGGACAATGAGTTAAGCAGTCATTATGAGTTGAGGCTGGGGGGAAGAGGGATTGTAATATTCTCCTAGAAGGTTACCTGACATTTTTGTAGATATACAGGTTGTGTCCCATCCCCTTGACACAGCCCAGCTCCCCCCAGATTCTTTATATTTCCTAAAATCCCTAGGATTTTTTTTTTCAGTGTGTTAGGACTTTTAGGAATGCTTGGCCTGTTGTCTGTATTAGATTTAGCAACTGGAATCTTACGCTTTACATGCCTGTTCCTAGGGATTGAGCAGCTTGTTTACTGAGATGATATAAGTGATCCCAGTGGTTTTTATTGGCAGTGGAAGGCACACTGAATATTCAAAGCAAACAGAATTGATTTTAAAGAATGCAAAAACGTAACCACTGTGAAACTTGCGAGACTTGAAACATTTCTGAGCAGTTTTTCTGCTTTGTGATTTGCTTTTCAGGTGTAAACCTTTCTCAGTGACCTGATACATATCTTCCACTTTGATTAATCTCAAAAATCCATGTAGGTTTTTTTTCAAAAGATCAAAGATGCTTAAATTGGTGTTATGGTTAGGTTAGCCACCTTTCCTTTTACAATGAAAGAATAATAATTTACATTTATATTATCCTGTTTCTTCCTGGGGCTTCACATAAGCTTCCCTCTTATAACAAGCCTTCCAGAAATCCCGTCTTCTGCAACTGACAAGGCTGTAAGGTAGAGATGAAATTTCAAATAATTATTTATATTCCTTAGAGCATTGAAATATATTCTGCTGGCATAATTTTTTTTGGTTGAAAACTAAAAGTTAATATGATTGCAGCCTGTCTGTTGGATTGTTCCAAACGGCAAAGTAGAGGTGAAGTGTCTCACACAGCCAGACCTGTGTGTGCACTAAATTGACAATTTTCAGAATATCACCCCTGCTGCCAACACATTGGTCAGAAGCAAGTATTATTGAGTCTTGTATATAGTGTTTATAGACGTGATAGGAATGTGGTCCTGTGGAGGGTAAGACCCCTATGTTTTAATTTAGATAATTTTCAGTAAGCTTTTAAATCTTGTTAAAGACCTTGCTAAGCTCAGTTCTGAATGATCAGTTGGGAAATATCATATTTGAACATTGCTCTACTAAATTGAAATCTCTTTTAGAGATTGAATCTGGTGATTACAAAGAAAGAAATAAATGGGAGGGGGAATACAAGTTAAAATTGAAAAGGTAGAAATCAGTTCACAAAATTAATTGTAATTGTAGTGACATGAAAGAAGAGACATTATGTGGTTCAGTGTATTCATATTGTGTCGCATGCATGCAGAAGTGTTACAACTAATGAAACTGTGGGTTTTTTCATGAAAATTTTGTCATCCAGTGGGTAAGCTTTGCTGTGGAAATTTTTGTTTGACTAAGAATGTATTTGAAATGTACTATATTAGAGATGAATCCAGCAATTAAGATACTCGGTATATAGAATTCCCATGTACATAAGGAGTCCTTTTGCTTTTTAGTATTCTGATGAAATTCTGCAGGATATTCAGAACCTGAAAACCTGGAACTTGAAGTACTTCTAGCACGTGCCTCCTTATTTTTCTTTGTCCATATTTAATGACACACTTATCACTACCCATTGAATGGAATAAATAGACATATCTGAAAAATATGCTTTTATGGTGTCTCTAGAGATCAACAATGACAGCTGCAAAAGCATGGTGTCCCCATTGTAAATGGGAAGGGAGTGCTAAGGTCACTCGAACTAATATGTTCCAAGAAGGCAATTTCTGTTTTGTTGGCATGTCATGCTTTTCCTTGGTCAAAAAACTATCCAAAGAGGGCAAAGAAGTATTGGATCTGTGACTTCAATACTCTTAGAGAAAACTTTCAGATTAAAAGTTTCTGCCAGGCAAAGAAGCTTCTTTTCCTTAGTCCAGTCATTACAAAACCAAGATGTCATTGCAGGTCTGGCTTTTACGCAGTTGATAGTAAGAGATGGTTTGGGATTTTTGAAGAAAAAATGGAGCATCTAACTTAGGTATCTAAAATAAAAAATGAGTGTGGATATAGTTTGTCCAAAGCATGATCAAGAGCATCCCTGTTAGATTTTCTGCTCTGACTCACCCCGGTCTTTATTGGTGCACAGGAATACAATCTTCCTAATTCCAGCACTTAAGAAAGTTGTTATTAATTAGACAGTTTGAAAACTCTCATCTGTAGGTATTAGCTAAGCTCTTCTTTCCCACTGGATAAATGTTTAATCTTTCCTAAAGTATGAGTTGTTTTTAGCCTTGATACACCTGCCTTTACAATAATTTCCATGGAGTTTCTGCTCTCTCAGGTAGTCCCGCTGAGCTCAGTGCACCAGTAAAGATTACTTCCATGAGTAACATCTATTGGATCTGTATCTATGTTTGTGTTCTATAACTCAGTCTTTTTTTCTTTTATGTTATGCATGCATGTCAGTTCTCTCTTGCACATCCCTCTTGATCAAGTCCCTGCATTTTATTTTTAATATTTTTTTTTTACTCCAGTGTTCCTGCTGTTCTTGCACAAAATAATGTGTATAAGGAGAGGGGAATAATGTGGTAAGGGATAAGTTATCACCTTTTCCTGCTCTACCTAGCTTTATTTGAAACTGCTTAATTGATCTAGTATTTTATAAAACCCATTTACATTTTTAACTTTGAATTAGAATCAAATTAAAATTTGGGTTGCTTTTACCTGTATTTGCATTCTTACTGCCCCTACACTCAACAGGGTCTCTTAACAGTACAGAATTTTTGGTGTTGGATGTGTTGGTGGGTAAAACCATTATTTTTATTTTTCTGAATGCCATTTTGGTCTAACCTGCACTCCAAAATAAAATGAGTTTAGCGGTCTGAGTCCTGACCCTGGTGAACAACAGTCTGCACTATAAAACAGACAGAAAAGTGGTGGTTTCTGCTTGGGGACACTCAGACACAGTCAGCGTGGGGGCACAATTACCTCACAGCCCAGGGAGTCTCTTTCGTAGGTGAAGATTGAGGTCATTAATCAGGCAATAGGGTAAACCACCTCTGTGAAACTGGTCTCTACATCAGCCAGGGAGGGCATTTCCTGCTGCTGCTGCTGCAGCCTCATTGCTCCCTCTGGTTAAGAGGTTTTGCAATCTGGGATCTCCTAGACTGCCTCAGTTACCTGTGCCATTTACTTTGTAGTAGAATATGTAAGCAACAATTTGCATTTTAGGGTGATGTTTTTAGCAGGTTATTTGTTGGAAACAATACCTTAATACGGGTAAATTCCTGGTTCTGCTATAATTAGTAAGTGTTTTGGAGAACTTTCATTGGAGAACTGGGTCATATGGTTAATACACTAATTTATGGTCATTAGTGTGTTATTGACTGTACCATCTATTCATTAAGATATTTTCCTAAGTGTTACTCTGACACCGAACTCGAGAGACCCTTAAGTGGCTGTCATCTTCATGCCAAATGGATTAAAACAAAAAATGCATAGCACTTCTTGGTAGAGCAGTGCTCAATTTCAGCTGGGTCATACCAGGTTAAAAAGACAAAGTGTCGGGTTTCCTTTTGTGTTTTTTTCTTTTGGTTAAAAAAAAAAAAAATTAAAGTTTGGTTTTGCTCATACCTTTACCTATTTCAGATCAAAACTGTGTGTGTACCTTTTTATTTTAGAGCACAGTAACACAATTTAGATAGCTTCATAGCTGTGTTAAATTAACCATAAGTGAAAATTCAACTTGATTGAATTATTTTTTTCCCATCTGCAGTGTAAATAAGCCTTAAACCTCCAGTGATTATTGAATAGGGAAAGTGACTTAACAGGAGAAATAAATACAGGGCTATCAGTCTGAATCTGCAAAGAGCCTAAAAAAATACCTGATAAGTGACAGGTTTCCTAGTGGTTTGGCTGTGATAACTCAGTTTGTGCAGCTATGGTCATTCACTCCCTACTCCATTAGTAGTTACGCTGTCACTGAAGATTAGTGAAGGGGATATTGTAGATTTGTACTGTCTGATTTTGGTAGTGTCTCACTCACATCTAGAACAGATTGTATAAAGAGACTGTAACATCGCCATCACTCAAGCTCGTTCCTGAAAGCCAGTCATGAGCCAGAGGGGACAAGGAATAACTCTGTGGGTCTGGGCCTTGAAGGAGATTGTTCTAAAAGTTCATTCCTCTTTACTTTTTATAACATTGGCAGCATAAACAGGGAACATTTTTCAAGAACTGGCATAAGCAAAATCCCTGGATTGGAGAGAGGATGTAGAAGGAAGGAGGAATGTGCCTCTAGGATGGGCACTGGTGGGAAAAAATTATTTTGAGTCCAGGAACTTCGCCAGAACATCCAAAGAAACAGCCTTTACCACCAAACAAAAAGAATGAACTCCCTTCTGAGCATGTTTTCACCTGCCTGCAGACTGAGGTGGTCACAACAAATCTCTTACCTTCAGCTTACTTCTTCCAGGCGTTCTTTTGTTTCTGTAGCTGCAAAGAAAAGAATTAATATATTTTTAAAATACTCTGAAAGCTTAGACTTGAGCACTGATTATGGTGTAGGCCACAAGACAAGCTCATCATAAAGATAACTACAAATACTGGAGTGGGGAGAGATAAAGGAATCTTGGCCCACCAGTGGACGTGAACTTATTATCACACTTTGCAGAGTATGTCAGCTGGAGGTGTCAGGTTTCTTTTGGATACCTTCATCCTTTGCCCTAACACTTCATGATCCCCCTAAGCTCTGCATAAAAGCCACAGCTCTGGTACGCCTTGGTCAGGTGGGGTTGGGAGCCTCGTTTGATAGCAGATATTTCTAGTCTTCTCTGTACTTGCTTCTCTTTAAATTACAAAACTTTGGACCTTGTTTGAAGTGTGTGTGTGGAGGGGGTGATACATGTTTATGCTGTCATTCTGTCTGTCCTATTATTTTTTAAAAATATATTTTGGGCAATTATAACCAAATTCAAATGTGGCAAAGATGTTGAGCTCAAGTGAGTATTGTGGAAGTTGGCAGCTGTGGAGATGAGAGAGTGCCTGATAATGTTCCCACTATGGGGAGGCTCACCCCTTGCTTCACATGGGAAAATAATCCCAGGGAACACCAGTCTTTTGGTTTTACTATTTATGGAACTACTTATTTATTCTTAGAAATCCTTTGAGGGTACTTCTGTAAACTGAGCATCTGCTCTGTGCAGAAGTGTCTAGATGGCCTGTGACAAGTGATGTATTACTTCGTTTGGTTGTACATGATCACAGCATGTTCTGGTTCCCCTAGTAAAGTTGGTGGGTTTTTATTTCTTTCTGTCCCCAAGATTTCTTTCGACCTAGCAGAATATACTGCTGACGTTGATGGGGTTGGCACTTTACGGCTCCTAGATGCTATTAAGACCTGTGGCCTTATCAACTCTGTGAAGTTTTACCAAGCCTCCACCAGTGAACTTTTTGGAAAAGTGCAAGAAATCCCGCAAAAGGAGACCACCCCTTTTTACCCAAGATCGCCTTACGGTGAGGATTGCTGATGGTGTGTGTGTAGTGTCTGTCTGTCTGTTCTCCCTGCTCATGTCTCAGGGCTGAAGTCATTTAGGTGCGAGATTAGAATGATGATAGAGCTAAAGTGACTAGACATGTCGAGAAGCATACCTTTATGAATTACTATATAAAAAGTATTTGCTGCCATTGCCTGGGGGTTGGAAATTAGCATCTCACTTCACAAGACCTTGTTCATTCAGCTCAGAGGTGAAGAGCTCTTGAAGGGGGGTGCAGGGCGACTCTTCCTTCACAAAGGGTTGTGAGGTACCGCTGAAGTGATAAGGTTTCGTATTTTTTGTTGCCTAAATGAAAAACTCCCAAGAGCTCACTTCTTTCTTCGTGAACTCACATGAAATTTGAAACACTTATTAAAGCAATGGACACGGAGGACTTTGGTGATAAAGTTTCAAATCAATTTGAGTGTTAAGGCACCAGATTTTCACTTTTATTCCTCCCAAGTAATTTTGGTTTTGTTTTTGTTTGGAGGGTTTTTTATTAGCAGAGGTCACCACAGTGGTGTATTTCACACGCTCGGACCGTGTTAATTATACTGTAAGAGAAATATTGCTGTGCTTGAGTGTGCATAAGAAAACAAGTGAGAAAGTGCTCTAATGTTTCCTGGCCAGTTCAGACATTGCACAGAAAATGAGCATTTTTCCATTCAACTGCTGTTTATTGGGCTGGATTTTTTTTTTCTGTGTAAAATCTGACACATATAGGGAACTAATCAAATTCTAAAGCACTCTGCTGTTGAAATGTGGACCTCACCCTACATGTGACTGAGCCTTGTGTGTGTGTGTATGTCTGAGCTGAGTACAAGCCAAGCATTTATACAATAACATTTCAAAATTATTTTTATAGGGGCAGCAAAACTGTATGCCTACTGGATTGTGGTGAACTTCAGAGAAGCCTACAATCTCTTTGCTGTGAACGGCATCCTCTTCAATCACGAAAGCCCCAGAAGAGGTTAGAAAATCCATGTGAAACTGTTTCCAACTTTGCGTATATCTGATTGGAAAAAAGGAGAAATGCATCCACAGGTTTCATTTAAACTTGCCAGAATTCTGTAGGGAAAGTGTCATGACTTGTAGCCTAATTATGACATTTAGTGCAGCCATCCTGGCAGTCTCAGAGCCTACAATACATCAGCTTTCCCTTTCAAGCATCATATTCCATTTTTTAGCCCTCTGACGCTGAAGGGAAGTTTGTGTATCTAGTTTTGTGTCTTGAAAGAAAGATACTACAATAACATAACATCCCCGAGTTCTTTTCCCCTCTTGATAATAAATGAAGACTAAAATATTAAAATGGCACATTTAAAAAGGCAGATTTTCTAAACAGTTGGGTGACTACATAACAGATGCAATTCCAGGTGTGACTTATGCTCAAGATTTTAATTTCCATATAAATGTCAAACTGAGAGGCAGAAATAATAGGTGCTCTAAGTTCATGAGACTAATGAGTACAGCCTGGTATATTTTGAAAAAATTTTGAATTATGGCCCATACCTTTTGACAAGATGGCTTTTAACACATGGGTTTAAAATACCTCTCAGTTTAATCCTTAATAGCAAAGCAGCTTAAATTCCACTTAATCATCCCTTTTCCGCTTGCAGTACTTTATGAACAATTAATGCTGGTATTTAGTTTGAGTACGAGTCCGTGGTTGATTAAAAGTTTCTTTTACAATGACAGTTTTCCTCTGCCCTTTAAGTACTGTGACTGTACAAAACACTCTAAAATTAAACTTTAAATTAACACAGAAAACTGGATTCTCAGTGCAGAAGCCTTTTATTGTGGTCTGTTTCTAAATGAAAAATAAATTCAAGTTTTACAGGAATGCAATTATATAAATTATAGCCTGACACAAAATATAAGAATTTTAATCATACTTATATGATACTTATATAAAATAGACCATAATTTCAACTCTGCTTAAAGGGAAAAAAAAACAGATAAAAAAGGAGTCCATGTCAATAGGTTTTAAATATTTCTTTCAGTCTTTGGGAGTCACAGCTGCAAAACCTCATCATACAGTGGGTAGGCAGCATTTACAGTAAATGGTGCATCAAATACTTGGTGGTAGAATTTGGTGTATCACTTCACTGGAGCAAATGAAGCACAAGTTCCAAAATAAAAGAGAATCATATTCACTAGATTGTTTCATTAGAAAGCCTATTATTTTGCTTTCTATTAAAGAGCTCACTGAGGTATAGTCATAGTGTGCTGTAAACTGTTGTCCAAATTGCTCTGAGTTACCACTGTGCAATTAAAACATTCTGACCAATGTAAAAAATGAGGGGATGTGTAATAACAAATATTAGCTTGGTGTGATTTCTAATAACACTAAGGAGCTACAAGATGAGATGCAAATTTTATAAACACATTTATCATTTCTGCTGCTCCTCTATAGACTTGTGCCATTTTGAAGGAAGAAAACATCACTACCTGTTGCTATTTTGATCCCTGTGACTATTGTTCCTGCTTTAACATTGCTGCAAGTAGGGTTTCCAATCTGAAGTCTCTTTTCAACACATTTAATGTCCCCATGCAGAACCCAGATCTGTGCTTCAGTGTCTCAGGCTGTGCTTTTCATTGTGTGTATGTGCTGGGTGCAGTTTTAAGCCCTTTATGCCATGAACAGGAATCTTGTCCTAAAAATGGTTTCTGTTTGCCTTAGCAGGAATCCTTGCCATGGAAGCAACTGTAACCACAGACCAGTTTCATATGCATAGTGTTTTAATGAGAAAAAGTCTGAAAAACTATACAGATAAGAAAACAAAATAAAAGTAGTTTTGAGATTACTTCTTGATAGCCATTTATCACTTTCCTAATATTTTTGAAGACTGCAAAGGCACTTTGAGAGGAAAAGAGGATTTAACTGGGATTTCTAATTCCTATGCAAAGATGGTAATATCCATGAAAGTTTTAAAATGCTTTGTGGTTTGGCCTTTTTTTATTCTACTGATTTCAAAGACTAGGAATACCTAAACAAACCAATATGTATTTTCTTTCAATACTACATACCATTGCTTCTGTTGGTTTAATGTTAACACTGAATGGATGAAATACAACATCCCATTGATGGTGATAGTATTTTCCTCTTGTCCACACAAAACCTAATTCCCAGGAATCAGAGAAGAGGAAGTTGTGGCAGTGCCACTTGCTGAGGTACAGAGTTGATCAGTCCTGGCAGGCCGTGCATATCCAAATTGCTAATCATATTTTCGAAAATTTCTGTAAGCTTCCTGCAGCAAATGTATTTATAGAAAAAGACTGAAGAGACAAACCCTAGTATTCCTTGTAGTCAGGGATCCATGAGATATGCTCTACTGTAAAGCAGTGGTAAAGATGAGCTGAATTCATTTTTCATTCTTTGGGGCCTTGTATTGTGGAATGTGATCAAATATAGAAGTGTTTGTATTTGAAGTTCATGTACTTACGTTGAAGGATGGTGTATTGCAGTTGTCTGCCAAGCTGATCACTGACGTTGAACTGAACAAAGAATTGTAAAGAGTTTGCCTCATGGTCTGTATTGTAAATGATTGTTAGGGGTCAATCAAAGAATCACCCTCAAAGGTATTAGCAAAAATGGTTTTAATATGAATTTATAAAAATGTGACTTAGCAAAGTTTGATGGCAAGGTTCACTCTATTACTTACGACATGGATGAAACATTCAAAGGAAAATCGAGTTAGGATCAATTTAGAATGATTTGCACAGAGACTGAAAGCGCTCATAATTTAGGTGTTCCAAGCTAATATGCAGTGATGCACCCTGGGTCACTCTGCCTCTTTGTGGGTTTCCTGGAAGAGTTCTTGGCCCAGCTAAGCTCAGGTGTTTACATCCTTTGGAGGCTGTACCAAACCATTGCTAGTTTGGATATGATTGATACTCTGTCACAATCCCTCTTTATACAGTGCTCCGATATTGTACTGCTGGGGCAGCAGTGCACAAGCCTAGTGAAAATGAGAACTGTCCAATCTCCAGAGCTGCTTCCTTATAAAAGGAGTTTAGAAATCTACACCTCTTATTTCAGAATGCCAATTTTTCTTCTGAGCCTTCCAGTTTAAACTCAGAAAGGAGCAACGGTAGTTAATCTCTTGTAGCCTATATAATAATAGGGAAGTCTATACAGAGTTCATAAGGGTAAAGAGTGCTTAAGTCTAATATGAAAGGTTTCATATTTCTCAAAATTACAAAGGCTTGAGAGAAGTGCTGGCTTTGGGGACATTTGGTTTTCTACTTTTACCTTGCTCCATAAGAGAAAGACAGTAACAGGAGTAGTTCTAAGATGTGACGCCACAGTGTAAAGCTGAACACTTAAGTTCACTGTGTGGGCTTCCTTTTAAGTATGGTGTTTCATGTTCTGACAATCAGAGTGGCTTTGCAAAAACACCAGTGATAAATTCCAGGTTGGCTGAACCCACTGCCTGAGCCTTATATCTCAATTTGGGAATAGTACAGCATTATTAAATTGCACAAGTACTTGGGTCTATACTCAAGAGATACACGTGTATGTAACAGCAAAAAATATTATCTAAAATATCATATGAAGTAAAATTAGTGGCTATGTTAGACTAATCTTAATAAAATATACATCTACTTTGAGCCTTTCTGTAGTACTTTCCCTTCTATTATTTTCTTTATATTATGCATACTGCCTTTCATTTGATTTCCCTTTCATTTCACTTAGTCACTTTTACAGTTCTGTGAGATGAAATAGTCACTTTTTGACGAGTACATACTTTTCAGCTCACATAAATCAACACAGCTGCACTGAAGTGAATAGGGTCGTGTTGATTTATGCCAGCTGAGGGTCTGGCATAGTACTTCCAGTAATGGTCTGGTAACGTAAGATAAGCATGACTTGCTTCCTTTGGGGAAAAGACCTGTATTAGCAGTATTTTTCGCTAAAGCTAATTCCTTCGGTGACTTTCATCAATTTTATCCAGGTATAGCTCAAGTGTTTCCTGATTTATGATAATGCCAAAGTGAATGGGATCTTCCATTTCTGAAGCTTATTTATGGTCTAAGTGTGACATGGGCTGAAAATCAATATGCTCTACAGTGGCTACAAGGTGGCCTCTGTATTCAAAAACGAACAAACAAAAGAAAACCTAAAAAACTTCTCCAGAATGCTGGGGTTTTTTTCCCCTCCCCCTCAAGATAACATTATGGGATACCAGATGCGGAGGTGGTGACCATTAGGTTGCTGGTAGTGGTTGAGCATGTCTTCCAGTATTATCAGTGTGGAAATGTCTGCCCTATAGCAATATTGGAAAGATATTTCTGTTCAGTGAGATGACAGTTTTGACAATGGAAGAGTGAGGCAATTAGCAAGTCTAGTTTTCAGGAAAGCCGGGGCTTGATCCAAACCTTTTTTACTTCATTGGAAAGATTCCTGTTCTTTTATTGGGCTCTGGATGTCACTAATACTTTCTTTTCTGAGTGAGAAAGCAAACCGCTTGTTGACAGTGTCATTTGTTCCTTCCCAGACAAGCCCTTACTGTTTTCACTCCTCAGTTCTGTGTAAGAAGTTTTCTCAGGTTTACAAGATGTGCCTTTGAATGTCTGAGATAACTTTCTGATTTGGTTAACCACTTCGTTGCTTGCCTCATCTGATCTTAATCTGCCAAGATGTACAAACATGTACAGCATGTTTCCTGACACAATGCAACAGAAGTTTTGTTTGGTTTTTGATGCTTTTTTTCCCCTGTAAGTAATACTCTGTCTGCACACATGACATCATTGTGTAGATCATTCAGTAGGGAATTTTATTTGTCTAATACCAACTCTGGTAAAGCAGTTGTCATCAGACCATTGCTGTATAGCCAGAGGGAAAGGATACAACTGCTCATTTCTGTGATCTCTTTCAGCCAGGGTGGAAATGGCTAGGTGTTAGATTGCAAGCTGAATGTTGTCAAAGTACATGTAGTAAAATTAAAATGAAAAGAAATAATGATTTAAATAGAATGGGGAGTGTTCTTTGCTTTCACTGTGCATCTGGGTCTCAGGTTGTCCAGGGCGGAGGGGGTAAGAGTTTCCCCTACTCACTGTAAATATGTCTGTGGGTCTTTTGAATGTGTGGTTTTTGTTGTTACCTTTCTTTTTTTAATCAGCTTTTAGTCTCCCTTTTGCCTCTCTTTCATAGAGAAGACAGAAGCAGATGGTGACATCTGCTTCTGACTTTCACAAGAAATCTGTACAATCCCTACTGTAACAGCTGCTCTTCTGCATCTACTATATAGAGATGTAGTCAACATCTGCCAGATTTCCCTTTCTCATGTCTGTGGCTGAGGATACCAATTGCTGATCTCCTAAGACACTTCCTGTGCAAGAGAAACTTGGTCAGCCTAGTACCACTGGAAATACTAAGGGGTTTTGATGGTCCTTTTTTGCTGAGGCCTGTGAAATGCATAGGTGTGTAAAATTTTCAGAGCAGAATTTGTATTCTTTCAATACAAAATTTCCAAACCCATGAATATATCTAAATAGCAAAAGTCAGCAGAATGTTGCTTGTGACTTTCTTAGTCCTTGCTGGGTGAGAAGAATGCAGGCTGGCTGGTATCATCAGGGATCGTCTGCCTTGCCTATTGAAATCTTGATGGCAAGGTACCATGGCCAATGTAAAAGGACTTACTCAGACAGTTGTGTGCTACAGAGCAGCCAAGATCATTTCATGCTTTTTAGTTTGCGTGTTTCAACAGAGAAGGCATGCAGTGTCCTGAAGACATGCATTCTTACTGACTTTTTCTCCCTGCTGCGAGACTGATCCTGCTAAGTGATCCATGCAGGTGTTTCCTTATCTACACATGCAGTCAGACATCACTGGGGATAAACGTGGGCATTAGGGTCTACTTGCACAGATGGATTTGCAGTCATATTGACTGTAATAATAGAAAATTGCCAGGTAATACTGTTCTGCTGTTTTACCTAAATACATGTGTTTTCTCCTTAAAAAAGGACTGGCAAAATAAGTGAATTCAGTTAATTATGATGACGTTGAACCTGCTACTGACCATTTAGTACAGATCAGAGCACATCACAACAAATGGAGATGTTTGTGTTGTTCTTATGTTGCTAATAAGCCTTATTATCTTTATGTGTTACTGTCCTAGTGCTAGCCAATACTGAGATATGAAGGCAGTACAATCACACCAAAATACGAGTGGGCTTCCCTCTGTTGTGTTTTAAAAGCAGTACTAAACATCTGAAATAAGAACTAAAGGCTGAGACCATTTCTGCATGCCCATAGCTTTGGGTGTCCAGATAATCCAGGTCAGTGTCATGGAACTTGTCACATATGGGAACAAAACAATCATGTACATGAACTGAATCAGGAGATAAAAAGATACTTTTCTAAAGTGAGTCATTGATGAAGTAAGATGTTGTGTTGAACAGTCTGATTACTGAAATCTTTTTGGTTCAGTCTTTGCAACAATAGTTTGTGGTAATCTTTACCATCTCTTTTTTTTACCCTTTCCAGTCTCAAAGGAGCCGTGATTCTTCACTTCTCTATCTGATGTGCTTTTCTGGGGTCTATCACCAGTTTATCTAAGTAGTTATGGATATAGCTTGTACAAAAACTAAATAATTTCTTGCCTGTGGGTTTAGATTTTTTGGAACAGCTGCATTCACAATCCAGATCTCTCCTTGAGCAAATTATTATCTTATCAGATGCATCTTTTTGTCATTAAATCATGTGCTCTCTTGTGGCTTCTACCATGTTGAGAAGAAAGTGGATTACAAGTTTTGCTATTTTCCGTGATTGATTTTTTAATCTAAAAAAAAAGAAAAGAAAAGGCAGGGCATCCCCATAATTTACAAAATGTCAAAATTATTAACTTTAGAAAACCTTACCAAGTAATTCTTAACATTTCTCAAGTTATATTAACATGTATCAGTGTTACTTTCTTAAACTAAAATTTGCAGACTTTTCTTCTCTAATTAAAGATCAGCCTAAAATTTTGAAATAAAGTGTTATGGAATTTATCAAAGTCAGCAATGGGAAACGGAGTGGCAGAGCTTGTATCTCACCTGTGGTGTTCTTACGTCTTCATTAATGCACAAACTTGTAGCAGGATTTTAGAAATAATGTGGTTTAGGTGCCTATTTCCCTACTTTTTCTCCTTTGTTACATTTCTTTTTCCCCAGACAAAACACAGTGGACGATGTGACCATTGTGCTCTTCTTGTATATGTATAAATGAGAACATGAAGTGAAATACAAGCAAGAATTGTGAGGATTACATCTCACATTTTACAAACTAGCTTAAATTGAATGCAGAGTTTGCAGAAGGTCAGAAGAACAGAACTGGTTTCAGCCAGAATTCCATTTAGCAGAATTATCCCATTGCCCTTGCCGGAACATTAGGGGAGAGTATAGGAGACAGTATAGACACAGGGTGGTCATCTGAGATTCCAGAGCTGATGGGTAAGAGATCATGCATGAAAGGTGCACCCCAGTCCACTGCTTGTCCGGTCCAGGGCTCTGTAGGAATCCAGTCCAAGCTGCTGCCTGTGAGATCCTCTGTGAAGGAAACCACTCTACCTGGGGAGTAACACCTCCTGTGAATGCACGGTTCAGTCATAGTTCACTTGTACCCAGAGCCTAGGACAAGAGAGCGTACTGCAGGACGCAGCTTTCCCAGATGTGGCGATTCAGCCACGGTCAGCCACTTCTGTATTTCTTGCTTTTGTCAAGAAACTCCTTGAGCCATTTTTGCTTGCAGTTGAATTTACACAATTATTTTGTTCTGTTGTGTTTTACTAAGACTTCCTCCTGCATTTTGTTCTCAAACTTAAATATCATTGTATTCTGAAATAGTTGCAGGCAGGAAAAGAAAAAAAAAAAATCACACAAAGAGCAAAGGTCACATCATTATTGCAAGAGATGTTTCATAAATGAATCTATCGTACATTGTTGATATTCTATAAGTAATGAATGTTTAGTACTTTGGTCACTGTTGCTGTATTAATTCTTTCCTAAACTTCTGAAGACTTGTGTCTTACTATGATTAAAATTCTGTCAAGTATATAAGTTTCTCATGTGATATACTAGGGTACTGCTTTGTCTGCTTCCTACTTTGTAATCCAACCTCAGTGTTCCCCTGAGAATATGAAGTAAGAACCATTAGAAATTGCTTATGGCTCATTTTCAGAGTCCTAGGTATCACTGCAGAGCTGGTATTAAGTAGGTGACTCTGTAGGCCTTATTCCACAACCTGCAAATTCTGGGCATCATCTACCAGGTGCAGAAACTTGAAAGCCTTGTCATAATCACAGCTTATATGCATATAGTGAATGCCACACTTACCTGGCCCATCTTAGTATCTGAAACATTTTCTCAGCAGTGTGCATCCTATTTTCACTAGAACAGCTCTCCAAAAGGTTGACAATTGCCTCTACTTAGATATGCATAATTTAAAAAAAATTAAAAGTAAATCCATCAAAAGTGTATCTTGTTTCAGAAAGTTATTTGAAATCAACCCACTGAGCCGTTTCAGATGGAGAATGGATGGATTCAGAACAGGAGAGTCTCTAATTCACAAAAAACCAGTTCCACCATTAGTGGTTCAAAAAACACTGCAGAAGAAAATGTCAACTGATTATTCCTCAATAAAGTTATGAGAATTCATTAAAACCAAGTAAGTGAGAAATGCTGTGTGATCGGATGTCACCTCTGAAGAGGTTCATCATACAGTGGGATTTTATAGCAGTTGTAGGAAGGTAAGCTACTTCATCTGAGATCAGAGAGAAGGTTAGTGCATTTGGCCAGAGCTTCGTTTGAACTTAGGAAAAATTCTTTTTCTGCCTTGATTTCAGTAAGTGTTTCACTTACAGTTCCCGAAAATGTGTTTTTAAAAGTACAAAGCAAAACCACACAGACAAACATTGCGTGGTTTGATTTCAGACCATCACATGCATTATGTACTTTTGGGGATGCACAAAAGTTTTACATGTATAGGCATATCCTGTTGTCACTTTGAAATAGCTGAAAGTCTCAGCAGTGTGGCAGGCTGCTGATTTGTGCCAGTTTTATTCACCTAACTGCAAGTCTTTTTGGACAGATTTTAGCCTCTGTTACAAGGACCTAGATCAGTGCCTATACAGTCAGCTACATGTGTTTCCCACACTGTTGATGTTTGCACACCTTGCCAACCACGTTAAAATATTTCCTTTTCAAGGATTTGCCTTTCATAGACACTTAAAATTTAATTGTGTTCTGCTTAATTGTTAGGCAATGATTGGCAAATGAAAGGTATGGCCCAAAGCATTGTAATTAAACTGGATACCCCATGCTATTTAGATGTTGCAATATCAGTTGCATATTTTGGTCTGCATTGTATCTCACCCCCATAGAATGATAACTGTTAAAACAAAGACCTAGCAGGTTTCCCATGAAACCCTTCAGGGTTGCTCTTTGCTATGGGAAAACAAATTAAACACAAGCCAACAGAGAGAGAATACAATATCGTATTTTCTCTACTTTTGCTGATTTTTTTGCCCTAGGTCATGTGAGTTTGAGAACCACTGCTATAGAAATGCTGCAGGAATACTGATGGATTTTTATTTTTTAAGTCAGGGCCTTGATTTCATGACATTATATGTAAATAGATGTATAAGTAGTAAAGAATTATCCAGTAAAGCAACTTAGACTTTCAGTTTACATCCTTTTTTTCTTTCCTCATTTATATTACAATCCTTACATTAAGAGAGATTTAAGGTGTTTTTTCATTGCATCAATATCCATCAATAGGTGGATTGAGAATATTTGCCAAAACTTTGCAACGAAATCCTGTAGTAATCCCGGGTGTAGGCAGTGTGAATCTGGAAAAATCTAGAGCTCATTTTGGATTTAAGACAAATCCAGATGACATGAGAAAAACCTCAGTAACACTCAGAAATATTTTACTTTTCATTTCTTCTAAAAAAGAATTGAAACAGTTGCTTTTTTAAGTTATAAATCTTCTTTGTGCTTTCTTGCTAACACCTTTCTCTTCTCAGCCCCACCTCATGCCCATATTCTGAGTCACTGGATGTGTGCATCCATTAGGGATACTTGTATTGCATTGTACACTGTGTGCTCTCACACTGAGTTTCTATTTGCTGCAGACTGTAAAAATAACCTCTAAGATCTTTTGTTACCATTGTTGCACTTCTTCAAGATAAATGGAGGTGTTGTGCATCTCTCAAGGTCAGGAAAAGTTCTTGAACTTCCCAGATTTTATTAAATTCTTGAAAACTGAATAAATTGGAAACCATCCATGGTCTTAAACACTTTGATTCGAGGTGGCACCCCATTAATGCTGAAATGCCACTGAATCTAGAGTAAAGTCCATCCTGCAACCATAGCAGGTGTTGTGCTAATGCTCCTTTTTTATTCCAGTGTTTGTTTGCATAAATATTACATGTATCTGTCATTGAAAATCAGGCCAGTAGTTGCTAATTATAACATGTGGGTTTTTCAGCAGGGATGTGCCTTCCTCTTCTCAAATCCTGACCCTTTAGGGTAAATAGGGGAATGGGATAGACTGGTGCTAGAGTGATCTGAGGTCATGCTCTGTTGGGGTAGAGCATCCGGTACTCGTTTGTCATGGACAAACCTCTCCCCTCTGTACGAAATAAAACTAGGCAGTGCATGTGCTTCTCCTTTTCTGAGTAGCTGCTCTGTGCCCTCAGCCGCAACCTGTCCAGATGAGCTGCAGTTTCCAGGTAGTGATTTGAATCACCTGAATTTCGGTGAAAATGATACGTGCTTGTCATGCCTCTGGGCTAGAAGGTGGCCTCACAGAAATCTAAGTGTTCCCTCATTTAGGAGAATGTCTCTGCCTTCAGCTCAGAATGGTCTAGGATCACAGCCTTTGCTATGTTCTGGTTCATGGTTTCTATTTGCAGTGCTCCTCAAGTGTCAGATACTCAGTTTTCTAACTCAGTTTTCTAACACAGTTTTAATGTTCTCACAGTCTCAAGTCCATTTCTTTCGATCATATGTCATGGACACTAGCTAGCTTATGTTATGTTTGCATCTTCAGGTGATGATGCTGTTGAGAATGAGTTCATTAATTCTCATAAACTAAGCATTAGTACAAATAATAGGCTTTTGTCTTTAAACTTGTCTGAGTTTTGCACAAAAATTTTTTTTTAACAAGAGTGTAACACATATACAATTGTTTTATTTTTAGCATATTTAATGGTCCCTGCAGATCACGCAATATTTATGAAAAACAGCAAGATTGGTATAAGAGTAACTCAAGCTGGGAACGTGAAAGCTTAACTTCATGTAGCAACAGTAGGCAAATGCTACCTTTGCTACCTAATTCTGAAAGTGCTGGTGTTACTAAAGAACTGGCAACAGTTTTTGTCATGCTGGTGAATCCAAGATCTATTGCCAAAATCATGTCAGAAAAGTAACCAGTGAATAACAGGTCATTATTAAATTTTTGCTATGTCTCATGATGATGCTTTTCTTGAGAAAAGCATCATAATCTGAAATTGCACTTAAAGAAGCTCTTTGTTTTGAAATCATGGGATGGAGCAATTCTGGGTTTGATTTCATTAGTGTGTGCAGTTATTGCACAACTTTGGTCTACTTGCAAGTAAGTTAAGTGTCTCCTGTCACTTTGGTTCTACAGGTTCGTTGTGGGTTTGGTGGTGTGGTGATATCATCTGGTTTGCTGCCACATTTATAGACAGTGATAACCAGGCATCAACACCCATGAAGAAATCCACTGAGTTGTCAGGGGATGTTCATTCATTTTTTCCAAAATTATGCATGTCTGTGAGTATGTGGATGATGCTTGAAAATGGCTGCCTGTACATGAAAGTCTGATGAAAGAATTAGTATGTTTGGTAAAATTTGATGTAAAAGAAGAATAAATCAAAATTGCCCAAACTGATGATGTACGTGAGGGTTCAGTCAAACTCAGTTTTGTTTCTACTGGTTAAAATCAGACGGTTTCATAAGAAAAGTTCGGGATAGAATTCAAAAAATCTGAAAGATTTACCCTTTTAAAAATACGCTTTTCCTTGAGACTACTAAGATGGGGAAAATTAGAACATTAATCCTCAGTGGATTAACGGAAATGCCTCTTACTTTTCTGAAGCCTGTCAGGAAAGAAATACTTATGCAGCCACATGATGCAGTAAGTTTTTTTTAAACAAAATTTAGTTGCCCTTATCAGATTCTCAAACCTCCTTTTAAATGACAAGACCATTCAGATTTTTCAAAGCCTTATATGTTTTAAAGATGCTTTATAGAAAGTTTTGAAGATAGAAGCATAATATTAGTCTTAAGAGGACCTTATAGTTTCCTACTTATAAAAGCAGAACTTGTCAACTATGGACTGATATAGGTGGCAGCTACCTTGAAGTGTTTGCTTAGCCTCATTTCCATTTTACTCTAAAATAATGTTTGTGGGAAACACTGCTAAGATTAATATAATTCATTTTAAAATTAAAGAAAAATTGTGTTTCCCGTAGACAATTGTGTTTCCTGGACTTGTGATGCTTGAAAAATACCAATAGCTAAAAAAACTCAAGTAAAACAGTGTGAAAAAGCAGTTACTTGTTTGGTTCAGATTTGATTTTTCTTTGACTCTGACAAGTCAGTTCAATTTGGTCAGATCAGTAATTATTTATCTACCTTGATATTTCTGAATCAGTTCAAGCTGAAAAATGCACAATTTTTAAATGTAAATTTAAGTGGTAAGGGAACTTCCTCAGAAAATTCTCTGTTAATTATTCTGATTCAATAATCAGGTATTTTCTTCTTGGTTCAGCTCTGCATTAGGGTAGACAAAGAACTTGGTTCAAGTAACAGCTGTGGTTCAGTTACCATTTTATGTGGCAATAATCTTTATTGATTTGGTATTAGGCTGAAGTAGTTTGGAGAGAACTTGTGTTTGTGTCTAGATCTACATGACTTTGTGCCTTTGAGAGGATCAAGGAAAAGTGGGTTTAAAAAAAATAAAGGGAAGTGATATAAAATCTGAATTTTGAATCTGTGTTTTTATAACCTTACCATACAAAATGAGTAAAGAGAGAACTTTGTCATGGATCAAGTACTGTTTACTGAATTCTGTTGAAACTCTTAAGAATAACTTAGAAATTTAACTCCATTTTTGTAAGCCAGTATGCCTATAACCCTGGCTACTTTTGAATTCCTCAGCAAATATTTTTGCCATGTTTATTATTTCTGTATAATTACTCAGAATTTGATTGTTTTTTCTTTTTTGGGAACTTGTTTCGGGTTTTCTTTTAAATTGGCAGATGAGAGATTAGGGGACACCAGTGGGTTTTTTAGCAACATCTTCTGGGCTGTGCACAAAAATTACTGAGAAGCAATGTTTTTCTAACATGCTACATTTTAAGTATTTTAAAAGAAACCAATGGGCTGAGTGTTAAAAGATTTAATATAATTTTATCCATATGTACTTTCAAAGTGTGGATTAGTATTAATCTATATGTCAGAGTTCAGCTGCATTAGGCATCTGCACAGTTGTGACACTCAGCAGTTCAAGAGATGGTGTTGCAGAATTTATTCAGTTCCCTTTTCCAGAATGGTGCCATGACCACCTCTAGTGCTGTGCATGGGCATAGGAAGAACAAAAACCAGAGTGGGCAGAATCATGCCACAGAGACTGCAAGAGCGTGATGTCCCCTTTTCGTTAAAGTCCTTTCTGAAGGACTACCTGAACACCAGTCCTGCATGTAAATTCACATCCCTGTCCTTCAGGCTCGGTTCTGCTTGTTCCTGACTCTCTGGGCTTTAACATATCTGTCTCTGAGGGGGAAAGTCTCTGCTTCCTCAGGAGACTTGGTTAAAACTTCACAAGAAGATCACTTTCCCTTGGCTCATTATTTCTTTAGGTTTCTTCCATAGGAAACCAGGCTATATCTATTGTTGCTTGCCAATCACATGTCATCAGACAAATTTGTAGCTTAAATTTGAATTGAAATAGCTGTGGAAAAGATGAGGACTCCCTCTCAGATGAAATAGCACGTAAGTCCAAGAGAATCATAAATAAGCTGTTGGGGTTTTTTTAGTAGATCCATCTCATATCATAATAATTACCAAAGTGTTTACTCACAGGTGCAAAATACTTAGAGAGTCTCCTTAATCTCCAATTATTGTTGCCCTCTCATCTTGACCTCTCTTGAAGTGTTTTATAAACAATTTAAAGAATAAATGAAGTATTAGAAACAGTTATTATAGAGCAGGCAAAGTTATTTGCTTTCTTTGAGTGAAGGGATATAATTTATAAAGGACTGATTACACTCATCTGTTTTCTGGGTAGCCTGTAAGTTTACTTTACCACGGCAAGGCAGAATAACAGAGAAATTGTGTCATGGGAGCCAAGTAAGATATTGTAGCAGTAGGAAATTCAGTTGCCTTGTTTTACGGCCATTTGTCTTGTCCGTTGTTTCTGTCAAATGACCATTTGAATCGAAAGCATTTAAAGGGATTTTCTTCCTTTGCAGTAATGAGAACAACAGAGACTTTTATGCTGCAGGACATTCCTACTAGGTCTTTCCTCCTCTAACATGGCTACTTGCCAGTCCTTGCTATTATTGAAAGTTGCTTCATTTAGTACATTTTATAAAGTGGCTCTGCCCAGCTTCGTGGCTGTCACTGAGGTTATGAGTCAAGAAGGAGAGTGGGAAGGGGGAGCTCTGATTCAGCAGGGCTTAGCAGCAGAGAAGCAGTTTATAAACGGAGAATGTTAGTGGGTAGCTTATTACTTCAACCTACTCTTTTTCAAGCTATGCATTTGTATCAAAAGAAAAATACAGTGGAAAGCATGTTTGATCTCTTTGCCTTACTCATTTTTAAAACATTTCTCCTGTCTTGCTTACTAACCAAAGGTTGGTGTCGAGATTATTTGACTCCAGCTCTCAGGAAGAAGGGCCCTTTCTAGCAGGGAACAGCCTAAGGATTTCAGAAGCTCCCTCCCTAAGTCGGCAAGCCATTCCCACCTCTGCTGTGCACTTCTGTCAAGCAGGGATCAAATGAGATGCGAGGGTCCTGGAATCATCAGAACAACAGAGTCTGTTGGCTCCAACACAGCTGGAACTGGGAAAAGGATGCCTGTTCTTCCTCTTACATGGCTTTTTTCTGTCTTTCCTGATCTCCCTGTGAAGCAGACAGAGTGGAGGCAGTAGAGCAGCAGGGACGAAGAAAGGGTGACCGTGACTGTCTATCCCACATCAGAGGACGATTTTGTAGTGTCCCTATGCAATTAGAAGAACATTTGTCAACCCTGATGTCTGCCAACCATAGTTCTGCAGCCCCTGGAGAAGCTTATCTTACTGAAGTGCCTTTGTTTTCCCAAACAGATAGGAGAGAAGACACTGTCGTTTCCAAGATCAGTATTTGAGTGAAGAAATAGGGCAGGATGTTGTTGTAAACACATATAGAATTACATCTTTATTTCTAGTACTTCTGGCAGAAGCAGGGAGGATGAGGGAGACGTTAATAACAGGTGGTTGTTACCAGCATGATATGACTCTAAAATCCTACAGTAACTCTGTATCCCGCAGTAATGTTCCTACAGGTCTAACACCCTTAAAAATCTACCTTAGCAGTTCTAAGACACTTCTGAAATATTCCTTAGCTTTTAGAGTCATCATTTTGCAAGTCCCTAAGTCTGGAGGTAAACATTTGATACTTAATCACTGAAAGGGTTGGGGGCCCTTACTCAGAAGAGTGTGGTCAGAGGAAATCAGAGTTTGAGAGCTGATTCTTTGCCTGCTGCATCTGGAGCCTAGTGGGGGTGCTCCGGGGAACAAATGTAGGTTTGGCTTTGGCTCAAGGGAGGTCCCCTGTCATGAGATGACATATGAAAGTTATGCATATAAGTACCAAACCCTCACAGTCCCATACTGTGCAGCATTTCACAGCCAGGAGATAAACAGACTGTAGCTGTTTTAAAATAACAGCTATGTTTTTTCTCTGTTTATCTCTGTTTGCTGGGCTACTAGGTCCCTTTTGTTTATTTCTGCCTTAAGTCGTCTCCCAGGTTGGTGTGTCCCGTAAATCCAGTATGATACTTTCTGTCAGATTTCACTGGTACCTGAAATGCTGGGCACTGTAAATTTTCTTTTAAAACTCTCATGAATAATTGCCAAAAGGTGGTAGCTACAGTATCCCAAACAAATGCACATTATGAATGGTCCTCTTTTTTAGCCTACTTTTCCTTTAAGCATGCCTGTTGGGTTTTGAGTACCTGCAGTTAAATGGTGTTGCTTTTGGCAGGGCTTGGTGAGCAAATGAGGCATAATCTCTCTGATCTCAGTAGTCTGGTCAGTCAGCCATGACATTCTCAGTGTCTTTTCTTTCTACACCCTGTCTGAACAGAGCCATAGCCCAGGCAGCTCTCAGTGGGGTTGCCAAAGATTACCATGTGCAGTGAAGCAGCAGATGGCAGGACAGTGGAAAATATGCAGTCCCAATCCCTGGGTTCACGTGGGGTTCAGGGTTAAATTTCAGCAATTTCCCTCCCTGCTCCTCAAGCCCATCAATAAACTGCTCTTTGAGATATGAACTCTTTAGTGTGCTTTGGGAAACTATGTAAAGTTGAGTTTTGTCCAGTTTTGGAAGTGTGTTCTAGACTGAAGCAGAAAATTTAAGAATTCTGTGCCCACAGCAGTATGTATTCCTCACATTAGCGTGGGTATGAAAAATGAGGTACATATGAATACCTCCTGAAAACTATGAAAGGAGGGTAAAAGAGGCTTTGCAAATTTTATTAGCTCATAAGTTGTTTAATGTCTGACGGGTGCCTCCACAAACCTAAACTTCTGCCTATGTGTTCTGATAGAGCCCTTGTTTGCAAAGCCTTTGGTTTTTCTCCCCACAGGCTCCCTCTTCCTTATTCCTTGCATGGGATGGAGAGTTCTCACTGGAATGACTAGATGTTCAATCTTGGGGGACATGGAATGGTGGGCATAGAGCAAGAAAGGCATTCTCTGACAGCAGATTTATTTACTCTTTTGAGTGATTTCATCCCCTTTTTTACTCTTCCAGGGTACTTCTGACTCATTTTTTTACAAATATCAAGTTACTTTGTCAAATTCTTGTAAAATTCAGGGGGCCTGAAACTAAGGGATGAAAAACCGAAAAAAAGTCTACATTGGTTGATTGATTAGTTCATATTCAGAATAAAATTCTCATCTGTTTCCATCTTAGGGCTTGGTAACAACTACTTGGAGGAATATGCGTCAGTGACTAAATGAGAACCTTGTTTTAAGTGACTTTCTAAGCACCCTCTCAGAATTTGCACAAGACACCAGGCCTGTATGTGTTTTCCCGTAACATCATCAATCAGACTGAACTGTGAATCTGTTATTTCTTTCTCTGAAGTCCTTTAGCTTTGGTTAACTTCAGACTCTATCGGACCCTTGGCCGCCTCGTTTCTCACAAGACAGCAACTTTTGCTCTTAGATTAAGTGTGTTCTCTGGACAGGGGGCAATCCTATTAGGAAAAAGGTTACAGTATATCACGAATCTAGAGGTTCTGTGGAACTGTATCATTGCGCATTCAAAAACAAACTGATTCATGTAATCCTGACTTTTAGTGCTAGAATTTCCAGCTTTGTTCCTGAGAATGTACAGAGTGTGTGCATGTGTGTTTTTCCGAGTGCATGCACAGCTACCTATGGGGATATTAAAATTATGTGAAAGGTCCCACTAAAAATACAAAGCCAGGAAATTCAGAATTGGGCTAACTTTCTGTCCTGGTTTCACCCCATTGTGTTCAAGTATTGTAGACATCTCAGAACAGCAGGTGATCTGACTGCCTCTTCTGTTCCTAGAGGAAGTGTAAACTAACTTAAATGGGAAATATCACAAAAACAGGATAACAATGAATTTCAGGAGTCCACAAAGGAAGAAGTGTTCTTAAAAATACTGCTATTAAAACAGTAGTGAGCATGACAAGCTGAAGAGTGGTAAATGGACATATTATATAGACACTCTGGTTTTTTGCCATTGAATCAGTTTCCAAATGTTTTGTTTCATTTTCTTGTGCAAAACTTTTGTGGTGATTGGATGTGTTAATGGTGGTATATTTAAGTTTGGACTCTTCTTTGTAAATTTAAGTAATCTGACTTCAGCGAAACTGCACCAGTTTGTCTTGCCAGAAAGCTGAGTTCTCTGTGTTTATAGCTGCATATTTATTTTTATTATTAATTACACTAGAGAAGCTCTATTCCCACAGAGAAAGAATGCAGGAGTGAGATTCGGTTCCAGTGGCAACATTAATAAAAAGGATTATTCATTGAAATATGTGTATATTTCAAAAAGCTGTTATAATTTTTCTTACTGGTTATGTTCAAATTATTTTCTCACTTGTAAATAAGTGTCCATTTCTTTTTTCGGTGCCTTATTCATTTAAAAGTGAAAATTAGCAACATGCCCAGGCTTTGTCCCGGGAGGGGGTTTGCTCTCAGCAATGGTTTTTGTGCAACCTCCTGGCATACCCTTTCTGCCTGTGGGAGAGCTGCCGCTCTGTCTGGTGGCATTTCCAGTTTGGAGCTTGGGTATGGAAGCCATAGCACCCTTGCTTAACTTCAGGGTCCTCTGAGAGTGATCACATCCTGCGCTGAAGTAAGGACATAACTTTTATGGGAAGTTTAAGCAACCAGCAGTAACTGCAGCTAGGTGAAATAATGTTTTTGTTGGCTTTCTGAACAGAGGAGGTCAGCACAGCTAGACCAAACATGACCAAGTCCTTTGGACCAGAAGGGACATGCCGTCTTTGTTGGCTTGTGGTCTTCCTGGTGTATTGTCATCTTGTCTCTGCCTTTTCACCCTATTATCCTCTCAAACTGCTGGGAGTGGGGGTTTACTTTAGGCTTGGGTTCCCCCCGCCCCTGCTCCACGCAATCACTTTGAAGCTTTTTTTACAGGGGGCTGTTGTTAAAATAGTACATTTGAGGGTTGTTGCTTTGGTTTTATCCAAAATAATGACTTCCAGTGTTGTCCTGTTCTGTCCTCAGTAGAGCCAGTTGTCCCTGTGCAGAAGCAAAGCTTGGGAAACAGCAACAGCAGGGGCAGGCAGAGTAGGCTGTGAGAGCACCATGAGCTGATCTCATACCCTGGGTTGCACACCAGCTTGACTGCATGCCACAGCACACACTATGGAGATTTCTTTTTTTGGCTGTAATGTCTGAGCCATGCATTTACTTGATTAGTCTGTTATGAGTTAGAAAGGGTGTCTGTAGCTGGAAGATTTCATCCTTGTATTTGAAGCTGCAGACCTTTGCAAGTGATGATCTGTACATTGAACCATTGGGATCATCACTGGTGTTGGAGATGTACTTCTCACAAGAGCCTAGCTGAGAATCTAAGTATTCATAACATAGAAGATGGAAGAAAATATAGCACCTTGCATTTTATGTAGAAAAAAATGTGCCTCCTGTATTTACAGAAGCTGAGATTTGGTTTTTTCCTTCCCTCCAGTTCTCACTGCCCCTCACCTTGTTACTTCTCAATGAGCTCTTTCTTTGCCCATGGCTGTTTCTAGCTCCCCGGAAAAATGATTCAGCTGTATTTCAGGATCCCTTCTTGGTGATTCCAGGACTCCTGTAGCAAAAGGCAGTTTAGTAAAATCGAAACACATTTACCAAATGATGCATTGAGGGGCTAAAGGGTGCTTCAAGGACTATCACTGTCGCAAAGCTAACCAGAAGAAAGTCCTGGGAGAAAAGCAATTGAGCAACAGAGCTCCAAAGGGAGGCACATGGGCTTAGGATCATCTTGAGTTATACTGTATAAGTGTCAAACCCGTCTAGCACTGCTATATTAGTTTGTGTGGGAGGCAAAGTTTCAAATAAGTTACTTGGCTGTAGTCAGACTTTCTCTCGCTCCAAAAAAATACATCAGCACTGACTCAGCAAACTTGTGTGCCACCGTGACTGGTTTTCAGGCTAGATCTTATTACAGTCTTTTACCTATGGTAGAAATAAAGGAAAGTTCTTTTTCCCCTGCCTTGAAGTGAAATGATACATTTTATACTCAGAAATTTGCACATTAAAAGTTAGCACAATTCTGGCTGCACAGAAAGACTTGTGCAAAACTTTGTTTACATCGTGACCCACCGCAAACTGATGTCCCAGCCACCTGGAGAGGTTGAGAGACCAACCAGATTTAGTCCCTCAGAGGTCAGAAGGTCCAAGAAACTGTATTAGTCAGTCATGTGTCACCAGGTAAGATTAAATGCCTTGCCTGCTTCATCTCAAGAGAATGCGAGGGTAAAGGCTGAATGTCTCAGCTTGAACCATCAAACAGCAACTTTTTTGATGTGCTACTGGTTGCTAAGAGGGTGGAGGAGGGGAAAGACAGGGAGAAAAGGAAAGGGGTGTTAAATTTAAGAACACAGATGTCTGAACTTTGATATCTATTTAACAAGGAAAGTTAAAATCGGGGGGGGTTTTGTGCAAGTTGCCTTAGACTGCAGGATAATTCCATCTTGTACGAGTGCTGGATTTTCCTTTTGGTTGCGTACATTTCTAGCTATTGTAGCACCAATTCAGCAAAGCATGTCCTTAACTCCAATTGTTTACACAGGCTTAAACAACATAAAGGGTCTGTACTGATGGGCAAGCACACTCATGTTTACCCACAGCTCATACATGCAACAGCTTGCCTAATTCTGTGACAGCTGAAATGAGAGGTTTAATTCAATAACCTTAGTTGTTCAATTTAAAAAACACAGCTTAAATGAAGGTTAGCAAGCCAGAGTGGCTAAAGACATATACCTTTGTTTTACAATGTAGTGTATATGAACTGCAATTAAAAAATCAAAGTGAATAGTTTAGAGCAAAAGGTTAAGTTTTCTGTAAGCGAAACGCTGCTCTGTTTATGTAAGTGCCATTAACAACGTAAACTTGGGAACAGGAATAACACTTTTACATATTGTTTTCAGTATTACTGTTTGGGTTTTCCTTTATAAGAGTCTTTGATGCCTCACCTTTTCCTGTTCAGTGTACAGTTCCTGAGGGGAAAATATTTTAATTTAAGAAAAATTGTATGGAGGAAATATACTAAAATAACACCTTTTGCCCGGCAGTTATTTCTGTATGTCACCCTGTCCTTTTAACAATCCCACATGATAGATCAGAGATGTGTAATTAGTTCCAAATAGTGGTATTTTTAATGTGAAATCTGAGAGTTTTTTGTTACACAGTATACATGCAGATTGTCTGCTAATCAAACATTTTTTCACAGTCACTTTAGAGAACATCTGCTGCATAGTCATAGAAAAGATCCTGTCATTGTTCTTCGGGAGGTGGGAACCTCTATATGCTTGTATGCAGAAGTCACGAAGATTCTAAAGCCCTGATGACAGATGCTCAGTGGAGGGTTAGCACCACTGAATCACTGGGGAGTGTGGCTTGTGCTGGGACAAACATCACCTCTGGTGGTGGTTGGTACATCTCTTGCCCTACTGCTGTGCACCTTTTTACAGGCCTTACTAGTTGTCCCTTGAGGTAAGCTTTGTGCTATCTTTCCACCCACTGGGAAAAAAAAAATTTCCTACTCTGTGCTCCCTCCCCCTTTCTGTACCCTGTTATTCCTCAGAAGATTGTCTTTCAGGCTCATTTTCCATTCAGATTATAGAAATCATTAATTTGTGTTCCCTCATGCCTAGTTCCTGTGACCCCCTGTTGCCCTCAGCTGTCCAAATGTCCTGTGTGCAAGTGGATGGCAGGGGCAGAGGTGCTCTAGGGTTGAAGAGCATCAGCCCCCTCCAGTGTGCTGCCCTCCCCTGCTGATTTCTACCTCTCTGTGGCTTTACCTTTCTGCCTTAACCTCCTCATTTTTAAAGTATAAAAGTAGTAGTGCATTTTCCATTACCCAAAGAACAGGCACCCAAGGAGTTGGTACCACATTTCTGTTGTAAAGTGATGTGCTAATGGAAAATGGGGCCAAGCAGAATTAGTGCATCTGGGCATTGGAAAGGGCAAAATGTGTATCAATAGATCATATGACAAAATAATTCAGTTGATATGCTGATTGATGTCTTTGTTAGCAATATTGAAAGGAATTACTCCCACATCATTTTATTTAAAACACACATTTCAAAGTAGTGCCAAATGAGGGTCACTTGATATGGAGGGATGATTTTATACTCATGTATTGGACCACTGCTTTCAATCTGGGATCTGTGGATTTTTTTGTTACATAATTGTTTCCCAGGGGGTATATGAAGAATAACCTTTGAAAAAAAATATTATCAGTAGCTTTATCTTTCCTGTTTAGAGATCTCACATGTCCATTGAAAAATAGTTTGGGGGTATGTAAACTGAAAATGTTTGAAAAACATTGCAAACATATTCAAAATCTGAGAAAAACACTACCATAAGGTACTATTAAAATTTTAAAGACCAGAGAAGAAGATTGAACATATTATGACAAAGCAAAGTATTTCCAGCTATGCTGTACAGGATTAACATGTAGGGATTAAAGCACTATATCTCACGTTTCAGGAAGTAAAATGATTTATTGCCCCAGCCAGGAAGATGTTTCCCATGCATGACTTTACAAGGATTTGCTTATGAATCATATCACCCTTATTTCATATATATTTAATTTTGCAAAAATCTGCTTGTGTACTTTATGGCAAGCTCATCCAAAGGTAGCCATACTTGGCTGTGTAAAATTTGCAGGATAGTATTAAGAGAAGAAGGTAAAAAAATCGCTTTTAACAATGATTTTTCCTTTGTTTCCAAAAAGTGATGTTTCTGCTTTGCACAATTGTTGTTGTGAGAAGAACAATTTGTTATTTTAAGTTGAGAATGGATTCACAGTTTAAATGCATGAGTGTTTAATGTACATTAAGTAGCTGCTCTACTGGTTTTACCAAAATGCAGTACTGTATCAGTTGTTTTGATCAAGACACAGTTTAAAATTCCATTTAAACCCAAAATATGGAAGGTTAATTTAAAGATCTATAACTTGATTTTTCACCTGCTTTACAGTGACATAAATCCATTTGCTTTGGAATAATTTTTATTTATTTAGTATAAGGAGACTCAGGACTTCTTTTCTTAGAAAATCTGGGTGTTGCTTTGTTTTCTCATTTCATCTGGTTACAAAAAAAATGAAAAAGGTTCTCATAGAATGGAAATTATGAGCAGTCTGAATTTTCAGGCAATCAAAACATTTTGATGATCTCACTAAATATATCAGTTACAACATATATATGTTAAAAGAAATATGTTCCTTTGGGTTAGTAGAAGCCTTGTGTATACAATGTTTGAACATGTTAGGCTTCCACTACAATCTATGCCAGAACTGCAGAAACTTGGAGGAAAAAAAAACCTACTACCTTTTTCTTGTGTCAGTGACTTTAGAGACAGAAACCTTTTTATCGTATTTGATGCAAAAAGAAGAAAAAAGATGTTATGGGAACTTCAACAGACTGTGCTGGGACTGCATCTCTGTTAATAGATAAGTACTGCTACTAAATTCTGTAAGATTGATTGTTACTCTGTGATATTACCAGGGTTAATAATGGATTTTCTTAGGCATGTAACAACTGGTGTTTTACAGGGACAGCAGTCTTCCTAAGACTACAGTTATGTCATTAGTTGGGTTTTGTATGTAGTCTTGAGAGCTTGGGAAATGAGGGTTCTTGAAAAGAAACAGATACTACAATAGTGGCTCTTAAAGCTGCTTCATCTATTTGGCTGCCTCTTCTAAACCACAGATGCTAGAGAAAAACACCTACTTCAAACAGCCAGTTTCCTGATGACACACAAAGGGGGAAACACCAGTGCTGATAAAAGAAATGGGAACTGATGCAGACACTAAGATTTAATTTTTTTTTCTATCTTGGGGCAAACCAGCTTTGGAACTCTACATGCATTGAGACCGTGCTTCCTAAAACAGTAGTTTTAAATATATGTTAATGCGAGATGTCCTCAGCTTTCAAAACTGCATCTTTGCCAGATGTAGGCAGCATCCTTCTCAAAGGGGTGAGCTGTTTTCCACCCTGAGCCAGGCAGTGAAAAGGGCAACAGGCCTGGGCTGGAGAGCCAAAGCTATTGCATTAACCTCTGTAAATTCTTTTTATTGTAGTATTGTTCCTGCAGTGGTTTGCTGACAAGTTACACGTTTTAGAGATCAGGTCTGCTTGATGAGGAATCCTTGCTTTAAATCCTGTCTAGGATAAATCGGGTTTGTAAATCAGACCTTATGGTTCCTATTGGAATGCTAACGATCTCAGAGGGAGGGCTTGGGTTTGAAAACAAATCTAAACTAATGCCCAGGGTTCCTGAAAGAGCTGTTAATATAATGAAAACTCATGTTTAAGGCCTCTTTTAAAATGTAAAAACTTGTCAGACACTGCTCAGCTAGGAGTGTTTGGAACCGCTGAAATGTGAGGACACACCAAAGCATCCTTTCCTGCTCTGTAATGTGGCCCATCATGGTTTGGATGTATTCACTGTGCAGTTATCCCAGCATCCTTGGCCCTACCAAGGGAGCAAGAATGATTCTCCTCTTGGTTACTGTAGGATAGTGAGCTCCCAGACCAATGCCACCCTCACACATTTTGAAAAAGTGTGTAAATAAGTCAAAACACATCAACCGTTTAACAGAGTTTTGAACACTCCACATTAATTCACAACAGGTGTGAGCAATGAGGTGTGTTTTACAAAACCTCTCTGAACTGAGAAAGCAGTGCAGAGCCAGGAGAAAAATGTGGGACTTTGACATCTTTCTTTCCCGTTAGTCTAAGGTAGTTTCTGTTGCTCCCACAAATTGATTTAGTAAGGTTAGTAGCATAACAAATTAGGCCTTATTTAGCTGTGGTAACTGGTGACATTTTAGCCGCTGCATTATCTTGCTCCAATGAAAATCAAAGCATGAAGTGGTTAACACACCAGCAGCTCTGTTGATACTCTTTCTGGCACTGACTGGCCATTCTGGGGAGAAAAATCCTCCTGTAGGTTCAACATCAGCAAGTCCTCACTACTTCCTGAGGAAGAAGGAAGCTAACCATTTCTGGACCTTAAAAGGTACTTTGTATTCACTTTTACAAAGATATCTGTAGCACTCCACCTAACCTTTCAGATATAATAAATTCTGAGGAAAGAGACATTGTCTGCTAAATTTCAGGCCAAAGCAAGATTTTACAGCCCAATTGCAAACCCTTAGGACAGAGCTTTTTAGTGGAAATGCTGACATAGCCTTAGTATTTTGTATGACTCTACTGAACACCAGTTTAAAATCTAGTTATGATGTGCATTTAACGGCATGGGATCAAATATAGAATGTAATGGGATATTTTAAGATACTGTGTTTGAAGAGAATCAGTACTTAAACAGTATTTATGAACCATATCATTTAAATGCTTCTGAAATGTGCCATTCAGTCCTTGGGCGCATGAAAAAGAAATTCTAATTGCATTTCTCAGAATGAACAGTAGCACAGTTTTCTTCCACAGCTTTAATGCTGAGGCACTTCCAAGAAGAGGGTTGGTATTATTTTGTGGAACCTTTACCGAACTATTTCTGGAAAATAAAAGTTTTCATTTTTCATTCGGTGCTCTCTAGTTCTTCAACCTTTTGAGGAATATTCTGGTTTTGCTTGGAGAATATCTTTGAAGGTTGTTTCTTTCCAGTTAGCAGTGACTCTGGACAGTGAAGACAGCAGTTATTAGTATTTGTTGTGTTGTGCTAGACAAACCAGCTTTTTCTTGTGCAGTATCTTTCATATATTTAAAGTTAAATGGATGGCATAGAAGTCTTTTCTCTCACACAACCTAATATGCTTCTTTTTGTTTTCATGCTGAGGAAGTGGCTGCTCTAAAAGGGAAGTTGACATTCATTAGCTGTGCAGGATGACAGTAAAACTTGCTTTAATGCAGATGGTGACTAGAACTCTCATTGCTTCTGCTGCAAATGGGAACGTAGCGTTGAAAGCAGTCAGTGTTGCTTATTACTCAGTTGCAGTCTGCAACATAAAACCATATCCTTTATCCTAGAAAAAAAGCTGCTCCTTCAACTGTTATTTGCTGAATAATAATGCTAACTGAAATTATTTCAGGGCAGAAGGTTAGGAAGTTTCAGAGGTAATCCTAATAAGTTTTTGTAGTAGTTTGAATCTGGTTTTAATTAATTAGCAATTATCTGTGTGAAGGTCTCAAAGCACTTTGATAAGTTAAAAATGGAAACAATCTCTGGAGAGATGCCAGTCTGCCTAAGCCAAAGAGACTCTGTCACTGGTTTCTGTTAAACCAGAACTCCACTCTTGCTGCAAGCCTGTCCAGCCAGGAACAGGAGAACAACAGTGTTTTGCTTTCAGAAGTAGCAATAGCGGAGTCACAGTGTTGGTCCTGTCCAATTTTTGAGAAATTTGCTTTAAAAAATATTCTGGAGTATATTTTGTTTCTGAAAGTTTGCGAATCACTCTATTTAGGAAGCTTCCTTTATATATGAACACATTTTCAGGGCATATGGAAATTATATGATTTTCATCCTTTAAAAAACAGGAGCAAACTGATTACATATCCTAAAGGGCTAATAACCAGAATTGCAATTAGTTCAGCAGCTGATGGCAAGTTAAAATTCTGTCTTAATCCTGTGGTAAGGTCTGAATTATTTAAGTCCTTCATTCCTCATGGTTCTTAGAGGTGTGCTGTTTTGTTTTCTTTATTTTAGCAGAGTCAAATGACACAGAAAAGAACTGTAGTGCTCTTGGCTTTACAGGAAAAGCTAGTAGTCTGAGAAAGACACTTCACATTATTTAATAATGTTGCGGCTACTGTTTGTTTGACAGGAAAAAGAATACATTGAGATGCGTATCTCAAGAGCCGAGTTCCATCATGAAAAGAACTACATGTATGCATTGAATGCATAAGCTGCACTACTTAGGACTTCTGAAGTTTGCTTAAGAGCGTTTTACAACTGCAGGCATTTTCACTAACTTTCCTGTTACTCATTTGAATGAGGTATCATCTGTCACCACTTATTCATGTCTTTTTTTAGCTATTAAAAAGGCATGTAATTTTAATTTTTGTGGCTCATTAGTGCACAAATGCCATTGGGTTGGTTTAGCCTAAACTCATGGTCTAAATTCAAATTCCTCTGCTTTTGAGGAGACTCTGCCTACCTTTTAGAAACACACCATCATAATCTAAAAATCAAGATCTGAAAATAAGTAACTACAAATATTATTTAAAGTAATTCCTCTGGGAGCAGAAATAGGTACACAAATTTTCCAAAGTAATACAGTGAACAAAATACTGAAATATGTTATAATAAAGTACAGTCTTCAACTGAGAAAGTTCAAATCACAATTTCATGGTCTAACTGAACCTGAGGGACAAAGAACCCCAAATAACTAGAAAAGTAGAATGCACGTAACCACTTGAGGCCTTTGGAGAATATGTAGTATTTGCATCATCTCCATTTTTTTATTAATAAACAAATTTATTTAGATATATGCATTCCTTGGAAAAATATTAAAAAGGAAAAAAGAAACAGCAACAGAAAACTTGAGGGTGGTCTAAGATGTCTGTCTTCTTTATGTAACCTTTTGCATTTTGTGTTTAAGAACTGACATTCCAAATGATTTTCTTTGGCTTTATGCCTGGAGTGAATACTGAGGCAGCAAATTAGGAATGCTTAAGAAGTCCCAGAAAGAAAGATGTTTTCTGTGAAAGTGCAAGTAATGTGACACTTGCAGTGGAAGCTTCTTAGCTTGCTCAAATGATAAAAGATGGCATGGGTCTAGGTGGTGTAAGGAGAGAGAGTGAAGACTGAAAGTACCACGTGCTGAGCTATATGTTTCTTGTGGCCAGTTATCTGCCACTGTGACTATGCTGATACTACCTTTTATTTCTCTTCCAGGGGCTAACTTTGTCACTCGAAAGATTAGCCGATCGGTAGCAAAGATTCACCTTGGACAGCTGGATTGTTTCAGCCTAGGGAATCTGGATGCGAAGAGAGACTGGGGCCATGCCAGGGACTACGTTGAGGTAAGCTCTGGGACTTTTTCTGAATCATCTTCGTGGTGGAGATAATGCTTATTGCTGTAACTTCAGGTTATGGCCCATGGAGGGCTGTCTCAAGATTTTTTTTGCCTACTGAGGTCTGTTAACTTTGTCTTGCTCTTGACTTCAGATTAGGGAATTTAGTAACACAGCAGTCTACCCCAGGCATGACCTGAACAGAAAAATAAATCTTTGGGTTTACATTCTTTGCCTGAATTCCTGGGGAAGGGGTCTGACTACAATGTGGATCTATTTTAGAGTATTTCTTCTATTCTTTTGACAATTTTTATGACCAAAATTAAGATTGCAGCAAGATGCAGTATGACCTGAAGTGAAAGATCCTGCTGGAGGTTGGTGACCTTTATTTAATAAGGCAATAATGGTGTATATATTAATGATCAACGGTCTCTTCAGTTATACATTAAAAAGAAGCATCACACCATAGTTGTGATGGCAAGTATTGGAACACATGAGCCTGCATTCAGTGTTTGAAATGTTTTGTATTCAGGATTTGTTTCTAATTTTATTCTACCCATCTACTTAAGCAGACAAACAAACAATACCCCTGTATTGTATTACAAGACATGAATGACCATGTAGGAAATATTGTCTTTTCCCCAGGAGATTTTTGTCCCCATTTTGGTGCTTAAAGATTTCCTGTGGTCATTGGACTATTTCTGTCTTTTAATAATTCCTTGCTGGGAAACCGGATTTGACTTCACCATTCATTGATGTAGTTTAAAAAGATGACGACTGTTTGTTTTCATTTTTCTGTATTACAAAGTAAGAAATATCTCAGTAGGCAAAAGTCTGATTTTTATCGTAAATTGAGGTTTTAAAGGTAATATAAAAACTGAGCTCTCAAATCTTCTTTACCATCAAAATAAATAGCAAGAAAACAAAATTGTAATATCTCAATATAAACTGATGCTCTGGAAGACATTAAAAAAGGTAAACAGCCATATCACCTTGGTATCAAAAGGGTTACATCAAGTAAGCAAAAGAAGGTGCTTTTTCGCAGCCATCTATAAATTAAGTTGGCTTTGGTTCTGTGCTGCATTTGCATGCTGAGAGCACCATGAGTGTAACTGACTCTGCCTCCATGACTATTGTTTTGTATTTGTGGCTACAGCATTACTTGAAGCAGTTAAACCAATAAACAATTCCAATCATCTTTTTAATGCGTAAAACTATAGTCAGGAGTGCTCATAAAATCTGTTACCAAGTCTCAACTGAAAGGAAGTAAAAAATAAGTCAAATAAAATGATCAGTTGCATGAACATAAGAAATATATTTTGTTAACAGGCATTGAATATTCCATAAAGACTTCAGCTATCTCATTCCAGGACAACTTGCACTAGGTCATAAATCATGGGATGAATCCTGATGTCTTATTTCATAAGGGAAATCCAGAATGCCCTCTTGTGCCTTCTGGGTCAGACCCTTGTCCTGTGTTCACAGAATCACAGAATGGGTCAGGTTGAAAGGGAACACAGTGGCTCATCTGGTCCAACCTCCCTGCTCAGGCGGGAGCATCCCAGAGAACACTGAACAGGATTGTGTCCAGACGGTTCTTAAATATCTCCAGTGAGGGAGACTCCACAACCTCCCTGGGCAGACTGTTCCAGTGCTCGGTCACCCTTACAGTAAAGAAGTTCTTCCTCACATTCAGGTGGAACTTCCTGTGTGTCAGTTGCTGCTCTTAGCATCTTGTCCTGCTGCTTGGCACCACCGAAAAGGGGCTGGCTCCATCATCTTGACACTCCCATCAGATACAGACATTGATGACATACATTCCCTCTCAGTCATGCCTTCTCGAGGCTGAACACGCTCAGCTCCCTCAGCCTATCGGGGCTATCATTCAGACCTTTAAAATCAAAAAGGAAATGAGAACAAGTCTATCCAGAAGGATGACTAGCTTTCAAGGCCTTTGGCCTCCAGAAGGAATGTAGTTGTCTGAGGTCGATGGCACGAACACATGTTTTTTGTGCAAGTAGCATTCCAGGCCTTTCAGCTACACATTTTGGGCCTGTCCCAAAATCTTCTGGAAAGAATTCCTCTCTAAAATATAGTTCATCTTGAGTATTTCTCATCCCAGAGAGGTACCCCTTTGGATAATGGGAGAGTTATTATCAATTCTCTAATTCCCTGAGTATTGTGGAAATGTGGTTACAGGCAGCCTTCTAATGACTAAAAAATAGAGTAACTTTAAACTGGAAATAAACAATTATTTGAGGCTTTAATGGACTGGAAAGTAGGGCTTAGAGATTTAACGTTGTTCAAATAAATACATAGTATGTTAGAAAGCATGATCATATTTACAAGCATTTGGGGAGCTTCCTTAAGCATATGGCTGAACACATAGGGATATATCTTATCCTCTCCATATGTAGTTTTAAATCCCATCGATATTAATACAAGTAACACATGTGCATATAGACTAGACCACGTACTGTGTTTTCTTTCTTCTTATTTCCTTATTAGGGATAATAATAAAACCATAAATACATTCCTTTTTGTTGTTTTATGAAATATTATGGGTCAATTCCTGATCTCATGAAAGTTGATGAGCAAACTCCCATTGACTTCATGGAGAGACAGTATCCTGTGTGTGTTGGACTTGAGAATGTCTGGTGGTTACAAAGCACAAGCAGAATTCAGGACTCCTGAGCTTTGATTATATGAGTTCATTTGACTGCCACTGTGATTTTGGGCAAACTCTTTTGTATACAGTAAAACATGGAAGCATGTGCTTACACTGAAGCATGTTGGTGTCCACCAAGTAGGTTGAGGAGAGTTTTTGGTAGCAGGTGACTCAGAAGTTTGAGGTTTAAACATAGGTTCGTATCAGTGGAGAATAGTGGGAACATCTGTTTGGTTAGGTTTTTGAGCTGTGCCTTGAACTGTCACCTGCAGGAACAGGGTAGAGCAGCATTGTTCTGGTGAATGGAAACTGGGAAGTCCAACTCACTAGAAAGAAAGGATTCCATTCAGTGTTTGAAGGGAAGAGAATAGAAATAAGTAGGCATTGAAAACTTTTGGTATGGGATTATCAATTTCAACCTAAAATTACATGAGTAATTCTTAACATATTGGCAGAAATTGCTGCTGCCTCTTGCTCCCCCTTTCTGCATTTTTACTCTGCTGTGATCCAGCACAAGTTTCATGAGATGGTGTTAGAGATTATGATCAATGCCACGGAGTTGGAAGAGGAAAAACAGTACATCAGTGCTATTGACACTATGGATCTTCTATGTACTGTTTTGCTTTGTGAGGGTAACATACCTTTTATTTGTTGCAGACCATCTGCTAGGTATTTTCAATTATTAGTGCAATAGCAAGACTAAGGACTCTGACTCATTTCTATGCCATTTATAAAACACAAGGCATCGTACAAATTTCTTCAGACACTCACCCAAGAGTCATATTTCAAATAAATACATGTTTCCAAAGCATTTAACTTAGACCATTAAAAAAATGCCCATCAGTCACAGAATCACAGCATCGATTAGGTTGGAAAAGGTCTCTCAGGTCGAGTCCAATCTATGACCAAACACCACCATGTCAACAAGACCTTGGCACTGACTGCCACATCCAGTCTTTCCTTAAACACCTCCAGGCACAGTGACTCTACCACCTCCCTGGGCAGCCCATTCGAGTATCTATCTAATCACCCTTTCTGTGAAGAAGTTCTTCCTTATGTTCAATCTAAACCTCCCCTGGTGCAGCTTAAGCCTATGTCCACTTGTCCTGTTGCTGGTTACCTAGGAGAAGGGACCGACCCTCACCCATCTACAACCTCCTCTTAAACAGTTGTTGAAAGTGATAAGGTCACTCCTGAAGCCTCCTTTTCTCCAGACTAAACAACCCCAGTTCCCTCAGCTCCTCCTCATAGGCGATGAGCTCCAGACCCTTCACCAGCTTTGTTGCCCTTCTCTGGAAGTGCTCCAGAACCTCAATGTCCTTCCCAAATTGAGGGGCCTGGAACTGGACACTACTCAAAGTGTGGCCTTGCCGGTGCCAAGTACAGGGCAAGAATCACTGCCTTTGTCCTGCTGGCCACACTGTTGCTGATACAGGCCAGGATACCATTTGCCTTCTTGGCCACCTGGGCACACCAGCCTCAGTTCAACAGCTGAGGTTTTTTCTTGCTTTCCTTCAGTTTGCTCTTTATCACCTGCTGATGCTCAGGTTGCCTTCTGCAGTTGCCCTGCCCATACCTCGGTGTTGTGCAGACAGAAGAAATACTGCACTGACAAATGCTGTGGAAAAGCCCATCAATCTTTATCTTACAAAACTAAAAGACCGAGTCAAAGGTAACAGTTTTAATAGTCTTTTGGTATTTGTACAGTACAGAAATATTTTCTCCTGCCTTCAATAGAAATCCAGCAGTATTTCAAGGAATAATTAGAGGAGTCATAATTGGGTCATAATTGGCTCCAATTCAATTAATTACATGTCTAGTCAAATGTTTAAAATTAAGTGTGTGCCTAAATTCATGGTGAAATCAGGATACATTTGATATTCTGAATATATGAGAATCATCATAATTCCATTAATTTATATTTAAATAATGTAAAGGAAAAAAAATCAAAGCAAAAGAAAACAGTTTATAAATAAGTAATATAGCAAAATATTGTATAGGCAAACCAAGCACATTAAGAAATTGCTTTCCATCTTACTCTTTTTTTCTTTTTTTTTAATTGGTACTGAGTCTGATTCATACTTTACTCCGTGATTAAAATGCACACAAAAATTTACAGTCATTTTTATAGTCTTAAACCATTTTGCACATGTTGAAATTGAGATAGTAAAATCTAGTCTTTGTTTAAATCTCTAGTCAGCATCACCTGCTCTTTTATTCCTGATTTTTCTATTTACCATTTTAATAGGCAGAAACTGACCCTTGGAAACAACTGCTACTATTGCTGTTGTGGGAAATCCCTCCTTGTATGTTTGTGTGTGTGTTTAAATATAAAAACTCTTGCCAGACAGAATTATTTAAAATTTTACTTTACTCTTGTGCATAAGAAATGGAGTCAGCCAGCAGGACTGTTAGCCAAGGCATTTCTAGTGTTGTTTTGTTGTTTTCTTGTAGTGTTAAGGATATGTTGTCTTTTGAGATACATTTTACCTTAGTCTGCTAAGACTTTAAAGTTTTTTCTGACTCATCATTTCATCATTCCAGCTGAATTCTTGCTTTTGAGAGTTGTGCTTTGTTAAGGACTGTTGGTTATAAAAGGAAAGTCAGTTATATCTGTCTGTGTTACTATCAATACCTCATATAGTTATGAGACTGGCTCATGAATTCAAGGAATGTTTCTAAATGCAGATTACCTTTTTGGTATGGACTGAAGTGAAAAGTTTATTTCCTTTCTTACTGCTTAGTTTTAATGCTTAAAGTCAGTATCTTCAAATAAAAGTTAAGAAATAATTTAAAACCTTCAGTAATTGACTTGTTTCAGTGTGAGGGTATAACCACTCAGGTAAAGTGTATTCTGTATATTTCCAAATGAGAACTTTTTTCCTTCCATCAGCTTGTCTGAGCTGGAATAACTAATGGCTCTATTAAGCCAAACTGATCTTCAAATTAAATCAAATCTGCTCCACTAGAGGTGATTACCCAGTGAACTGGTTATTGCTTCCATCTAGGTGAAGTAATTGTGAGAGCAGCAGGACTTGTATGAGCCTTTAGGAGAAAAGTTTGATAGACTGTGCCCCTTTGAAACAACTACTGAACATTCGTAAAACTCTTGACAGGTACTTGCTGAAGCAGTATGTCTTCTAGAAACATGTGTATCAAAGACGATGAGACAATGACTATTCCACCTTAGATTCTTTCTAATAGTTCAAAAATTTTTAATGTAGGACTAAGTCTCATGCTGAAATGTTTTTGAGAAAGCAGCATCTTCCCAAAGGAAGTGTGCACTTGCCAAGGGCAGAATGTTTTTTTATTTCCTCATGTAAATATCTAGGACTTGTGGAGATAGGTGTCCAGGATAAAGGAAGTGACATTTGATCATGTTAATATGTTCAATCATCCACACAAATAGTTCCTCCCAGTTCTCAGGATATAACACAGCCAGTGTGAGTGGTCACAGCAGTCTCCGCTGGTTTCAAATGAAAGACGTGAAGTTCACCCAGCACTGACCCACAGGCACTGGCATTGCAATACAGACACTTCTTCATGACACAACAAGAGAGCTGGAAGAGCAGGTCTCAGAAGTAGAGATTGTCTTCCCTCTGATTGATTCTATAGGAAAAAGACACAGATAAGTGGATTTCCAAGGTCAATTGATGCTGCCATTTTTAAAGTAAATTATTTGTACATGTTGCACCTCAGCTGAAATATTCCAATCCTACGAAAGAGCTCAAGTCTTGATATGAAGTGGTAGATGGTGTCACTGCCCAGCAAACAGGTGTCTCCCCACCATGTCTCTCATGCAGAATCAAAATAGGATTCTGTGAGACACACTTGTAATTTCTCTCTCTTTATTGCTGTCCAGGTAGGCTCCATCAGGCTGCCTCAGCTCAGTAGGGTACCTGTGGCTCCGCTTGACTTCTGGCTTCAGAAGGTTTTAGTTACAAACTTCAGAGTGGGACTGAAGACCAAACATTTTCCCCAAGTCTATTTTTGAGCAGTGCCAAAATGAACTATTATAAGCAAATAGTCACAAATTATAACCATATAGTGAAGCTCTCCTCAGTGTACATTTCCTCTCCATTCTCCCATACAAGCAGAGAAAAAGTTGAAATTTAAATAATTATGTTTTCTTTTTGTTAGAGCATGATTTGGTGCCAGCAAAATGTAGGTATAATTCTCAGATATCTCTCAGATTTTGAAAATATGGACAAACCTTCCCTTATGAAGAGAGAACATGTTTTAGAATAACTGTGATAGTAAAAGTTTTCCTTTTTAATGCTAAATAAAGGCTTACATTTTGGTAAATAAGACTGCACGCTAAAATACCTTATAATGCATTTCTTTCAGTGCATGTAATTTAGATTAGACTTCTTGACTATTAGAAATAGTTGCAATTCCCAGCATAGTAACACTATCATTTTAATTTTACTCATGTGGATGATGTCTACAATAAAGAAAAACAAACCCAAACCAAGTCCTGTGTGATTTTTGAAATGCTGAAGTCTACGAATAATATGATTGGAAATAACTACAGCATAAATGAGAAAATTTGAACACACTTTATTCATGTGTGCATCTATACACATACACAACCTGTATGTATGTATGCATGTGAATGTATATTTCTGTGCATGTATAATTTTTGTGGGAATTGTTTTCAATTTCATGTATTTTGAGAGGTTCATTTACATGCTGTTTTCTCTTTAAGTTTGATATGATTGATAATAAGAGATTGTACAAGGAAGTAAATAGTTTATTGCAATAGATGTGAATGGTCTCCATAGTTAAAACATAAAAATGAGGAAAGAAAAAGGTTTTAATTACAATATGTAGGTGTTCTGTCTAGTACACATCATATGGCATTGATTTCCAGCACCAATGGTGGACTGTAAGTCCAACTGTAAGTGTTACTGTTAGACCATTCAGAAAACTATCCTGGTCTATTTCAGAACTATAGCATCATTTTCCCCTTTTTATTTTCTTTCAGACATATTTTCTGTGAGGGAAACATATATGTAAATAGATTTTTTTTCTTATTTACAGTGATTTTCCTTTAACTTTCTTTTTCAGCACTTTCATGTTTGACCTATTAGTGTTTTCAGGCTTTACAAAGCCAGAAAAAAGCGCTTTCCTCAGCAAAACCATCTGGTTTAGTTTCCTGTGCCTCAACAATGATATGTGTATTATTATCAAGGCCACCCCGGTGGTTTTCTAAGTGGTCTTGTTACAGCGGTGGTCTTACAATTCAATTGGAGTGATGGAAAGGTTAGACTAAGGCCTCTTTCAAGTATAAGGTTTCCAAATTGGTAAATTATGTATTGTTGTCATATTTCTGACACTGACCTATTTTGCCATTGTGCCTTGAATGAAGTATCTCTTCTGTGACATAACACAATTGCAAGAGTCCTCCTAACAAATTCTGCTCTTGCAGCTTGTTCTTCTTGAGGATACCAAATTAAGGCGCTTTGCACAAGTAACTGTAATTGTGTGCTGTGTTCCTATGATTTTAGTTTTCTGCTCTGTCTGGCAATGTGTGAAAACCCAAGTAAAATTATGACAGGGTCCATACTTAGGAGCTATCCTTTCACTTGTGCTAAGGCCTGTAGAAAACACGGATGTCAGCAGAGAGACTGCATAATGCAGTATCTACACCACCATTGCAGTCCACATCAGCTCATGCTGCAGGACAAGGTTTACTCATTAGCTGGTGGCAATATAACACCACCCTGAAAATAAGCCAGACTTTAAAAAAAAAAAAAAAAAAAAGGTCTGTTCCACCTTCCAGTCAGTCTTGTGGTGTTTTTAACCTGGGGTAACTCCAGATGAGACTATGGGAAAGAGACGGATCTCATAAGGGAGATGGGATTGCCTGGACCTAGGGAGTGAATACACCAGACAGCCTGCTCAAGGCTGCAGCTGCGCCTGGAGCCAAACCACTGCCCCATCGTGGGATGGAACGTGTTCACCGTAAAGTGAATCTTCAAAAAATTTAACAGGAAAGGTCTCACAAGTCTCTCTCGTGTGTTTGTAAATCATGTTTATAACTTTCTTTTTCATTGTAGTCCACATAAAGTTTATGAATTGGGCAAGTTTGTGGCAAATTTGAAGGAAGTGTTCTCATAAACATTCTCTAGCCCTCTGCATGCAAAATTTCAAATACTTACTCCACAACAGGGAAGCACTAGTTCATAGAAAAAAAATATTGACATTTAATACAAATGAAATGTATTCTTTAATCAGCTGAATCACTTCAATTGACATTTTTCCTTCCTTCCTTTGCTCCTTTTCCTATCATGAGTGAGAATAAAAAAAGGGGGAAAAAAAGCCAGCCAGGTGTGTCTACCTTTGAACTCAGAATTTTTTTTCCAGTCAGCTGGTATTTGGCAACATTTTAAAGAACGGGAAGCAGCATCTTTTATTGGTGAATGTTAGGCAACATTAATAACAGGTACCACCTGTAATAACCCAGATAGTTGCTCTTCATTAACTAATCTATGATTTATTTGAAGCTTAGAATAGCGTACCACATTCTGAGAAAGCTCTATAGCATAGTTGGTTTGAATTTTAATAAGGGGAGAGAAATCCCTTAAAACAGATCATTAAAATTTAATGAGGACATTTTTAAAACGCTATAATGGTTCAATTTACACTGGAAGTCAAAAATAGTTAATGGTGTTGTTATGTCTGTGTGGTAACATCCTCACTGTACAGTAATTGTTTTCATTTGAAATTAAGCCAGTAAAACATCATGGGCAATGCATTCCCAGAAGCAAAGTTTTCAGTCCTCCAACTTCAAGTCATTCCACTGACAGAAGAAATGTTTGAGAGGATAAATTAAAATGTCAGGGCTCACTCTAGCTGTTAATATTCTGTGCATTATTAAGAAGATTGGTTATCAGCAGAGTGACTGTTCTTTCCTGATCTGGGTATGGAAAAAAAAATACTATTTTTTTTGTTTGTTTGAATGGGAAACATTCCCCAAACCCACAGGGTGCACTTAATATGCCACTTTTAGTTGTAGCAGAAATACTTGAATTTTAGCTGTAGGTGTTTTTGGATGAAGCCTTGACCTAACAACCAACATTAATGATCCAAAGATAGAGCAGCTGAACTTTCCAGTTGGCCTTCTTTGGCCGATTTTAAGCTTTCCCTGGGGATGGTTGACTTGGTTACCAGGTTAAGTATGTGAAGAAAGCTTATTGCTGTCTTGTGCCTGATTCCTTTCTCTCTTCCTCTCAAAATCCACGTGATTTCAGCAGTAAAAGCAATTGTGTGTTTCCTCAGGGCTATGAGGAGCATTGCATTTGCAAGGTGAGTGACACTGGTGTTTTCTTAGCCCCTGTTCTCAGTCATCTTGGCAGTGTGACTGGGATGGATTTGCCTGTGGACATGGAAAAGGAGAATGAAGTAAAAGCGGGGCCTTGACATCGTCCAGTGCCTGCAGCTTATGTGAGGGCTGTGCTAAACAGCTGCTGGTTCCTTCAAACCTTCCCAGCACTTCCTCCTATGAGGGAGGGTTGAGGCTGACTGGAGAAAGGGAGCCGAGCAGTGACCCTTCCTTGCACACCCTGCAGATCCACAGGTCAACTCCTGGTGCGAGCAACCCCAGTGGCCTTTCCATTGCTTCTAGTGAAATAAGGCATTTGGTGGTGCTTCTGAAGTGAGTAGGCCCAAATACCTGTTTCCGAGTTGTCTGTAGTGCAGTGGGATTAAAAGGAACTCTGGTATTGGATTTGAGGAAGAAAATTAGGGTATCCATAACTATTCATATGAAACGTTGCCTCTCTGCAAGGACAAGTTATGGGGATTTTTTTGTTGAACTGAATGCAGTCCAAGCCCATTTGCTCACTCTCTAACTTTGCTCTTTTAAACAAGCTTTGTATTTTTTAGAAGCTGATATTTTTAGTGCAAATTATGCATTATTATTTCTTGATCTGCAAATAGGCTGGATTTTTATTTTTTTAATATCAGAAGAGGTTTTCTTCCAAGCACACCTTACAGATTTCTTTAAGGAGCAGTAAATTGCATTAGTACAGCATATACTCCTACTTCTGCCTAAACCTCCATCAAGTGAGATGTTACTCTACACAGTAACACTTTATCAAGGCAAGCCTAATGCTCAGGCACACATGTTGCTTTTGACATAATGAAAAGTTAGTACAAATCATATGATCGTGCTGCACTGTGCTTTATTTTACAAGAAAAAGTAATGCTTTTTGTTGCTAATGCAGTATATTTCTTATGCAATACAGGCACATTTCCCCCCTTACCATTAATTTATTATGCTGCATTTAGTTCCAGACCAACATTACTTTTCCATGTCTGGTGGGAATTTCTGTCTTTGTCTGAGGTGTTTTAATTCAACAAGCATCAGGTTTTTAATATATCATGTTCATTTTAAAGGGGAAATAATTGACAAGGGAAAAATATTTTAAGTATAGCCTTTTCATTTTATTGCCAGTACCGTTACTGATATCCAAGGTAGATATATACTAGAAACACTGCCGGTTTAAAACTGTTCATCTGTCAGATTACAAGCAGATCCCAGGTTATTGGAAAGGTGTCAGGAGGAATGAGATAAAATGGTCTTCACCACTGCTCTGATATATGCATGTTTCATGTTTATTTGATGGTTTATTTCGGCCCATAATACCTTGAAACCTTTTCCAGTGACTCACATGCCATAACCATAACCACTGGAATGTGTCTTTCTGAGCTGATGGTATCAGAAATGATACTGGTTTGCAAGGAGAAGCCTGCCGTGGCACAGGGCTCTGCTGTGTTCTGCTTTCTGGGAATGTCAAGGTGGAGCACAAAGGAGCTTCCCTTCCAAGGACCTCTTCCAGGCTAACTGGTGCCTCATCTCCACGAGAACCATCTTTTTTCTTTGTAAAGTATTTCAAGAGCAGGTGGGTAGCAATTTAGAATTGGTGTTGGGTGGTGGTTTGTGCAAGTTCTTATGGTTTGAGCACACTTTTATGTTATGTACAACATTTTAATGGCATCTTAAAAATATGGGTGCCATTTTAGAAAATATGTTATTTGATCCAGGTAGCCATAAAGTGAAAGGATGTGTGTAAAGTGATCAAGCCTCTAGAGGACTGTAGGGCGAGTTCCCTCATTGCCTCCTTGGAAAGCCTGAAGACCAATAATGCTGCAAAACAACTGCAGGAACTGGTTTGGAGTGAAATCTTCTTCTAATAATATGATTATTGGCTTTGGTGGGACTTCATTCACTGCTTCTTACATTTATGCACAGGGAGGTGGAGGCCAGCTAAAGTGAAAGAGGCTCTGTGCCTGCCCAGAGTTACACAATACACCTGTGATAGGAACAGCCACAATTTGGCTCTAAAAGTGACCTCAGGAGACATTAAAATGCCATTTAACACATTACTGAGAAAACCAGGAAGAATAATAAAGAGTTTTCACCTGGCCTGCTCAGTGCCAGTTTTCAGTCTCAAGTTGACAGAATGATGGAATTGGTGCACAACTGCCCACTCCTTGTAATTAAGTAAATTAGACTTTCCTTAAAGAAGGCTTTTTTGTTGCTGATGTTCGTAAGGTCACATCTACAGAAAGGCAGTGTAAAACCAACAGGCACATGTGTAAAAGCAGAGCTGGCAAAAGAATAAGTTTGAGTAAAAAGTCCACCCAAACCGAAAGCAAATTAATCATCATTGTTACCACATTAATTTTGGAGTGATTACATAAAATAGTGTTAAATAACAGCAGAATAATGCACATTTGACATTTACCTTTAGAATACAGTCAAGAGAAACAAGACTCAGTTCCCTTGGTTTAATTTATTCATATGAGCTTTGGGAACAAATTGTGTCATGAAATTGCATGCTGATGATAGGCAATTAGTTGCACTGATTTGTCGCAGTCTGATCATTTAAATACAATGTGTCATAAATATTTCAAGTCGGGGGAAAAAATCCAGATTCTGGTATCATTATCTTAACAATGTCTTGAATAGTTGTTTATGTTCTGGAGCTGCTTTTAAAACAGTTGACTCCTAACTAAGCTGATAGTTTTATTAGAAGTATCTTAAAGTGATCCTTTTTGCCTAGATATGGGCTTTTGCTGGGATACTGGTTCATATAAAGTCTCTTTCAGTGCAACAGTCTGCTAACTTGTCACTGCGAATTTCAGCTGTGTTGGTTTTAGAAAGTACTGCTGGAGTTTACAGTGTTACTACACTTTCATGGAAGGAAAAAAAATCACGCATACTTTTCTATTTCATGAAGGCAGATAAAACCTGCAAAATCAAACTGCCTGTAAACAAGGACAAAATGGCGGTGCTCAGGATGAAAGCTAGGATCTGGAATCCCATACAGAACCAACTTTGCAGCAGCTAAAATGAGCACTGCCTGGCAGAGAAAAGCAAATCTGCAGTCAGGAGTACCAGAGCTGATGGGATAACACACATTCTCCTATATGCTGGCAATACAAGATGGGGAATAAGACCCTAATTTATAGGGGAATGCTGTGCACTCATCAGCTGCCCTTGGGCCAAAGTGAGCAGTTGACTGCCGCTGTGCTTGATGCTGTCTGTGAAAGAAGACTGAAATTCTCTAACCTGAGTGGGTCACCAAACAAAACAAAACAAAAAAATGCATAGAAAGTAGCAAGTATTTGCATTAGATGTGGTTGATTTGTTTTCTTACAGAGTGAAAAGAGATGAGGGAAGGATTTGCCTAGAAGACAAGTTGGCATTGTCCTTAACACTAACTAAACTTCTAATCCTGAAACTACAAGGGGCTGGCTCTGCAAGATCTCATTTACTGTCATATGAATACTTTGCATTTCTGCAGAATTAGTAATTTTGTATTGGGCACAGAGAGCCAGCTCAGCCTCCCCACTTGGATAGGGGAGAAGACAGCAAACATGGGTTCCCTGTGTAACCGACCAGCACAAATAGCCCTGTGAGCCGACTGCTGCTAAAATAAGTGCATCTTTTTACACATGATAAAACTAATCATTACTGATGCAGATTAGATTGAGAACACCCCTGCACTTGTTTCTAATTAGCAGAGGACCCAAGTGATCCTAAGCTTTGAGTCTAGCTGCTTACCTGCATGGTGGCAAAGTGCACAGCTGGGCTGTGGCCTTAACTTACACAGGCATCTGATCAACCATGTACAGTAGACCTTTCCTCCAGGTTTCACCCTGAAGCTTAAAAATTAACAGATAGATGTCTTTTTACTAATGTCTTCAATCATTTGGTTGTAATCTTTTCAAGGACGACCCATATAATGTTTTCATACCCAATTTGTGACCTCTTCTGCTTTGTAACACCCACAGATGCCTTGAAGCAAGCCATGCATGTGCATGCATGGCTTGCTGCTCCTTCTGCCTTGTGCTACAGGGAATAACAGGAGTGCAAAGGTTTATCCTCCAAGGCTTTGTGTGGAGATGTTGAGGTAGCATCTGAGGTGTAAGTGAAATTTTAATAGCAGCAGGTGCCCAGTCTTTATCAAAAATATAATTTTCTGCTAGAGGTTTGCTAGGCACCAAAGCCTTAGAGGCATCTGCAACTAAAAAGTGCCAGTTCGTTTACACTAAAAATTTTTTTGCTTTTCAGTTGCTGGAACTTCATTTTTTCTTCTCTTTTGATAGAGCCATCCTCTGGTTCCCAGAGTTAGAGGGGAAATAACACAACAACAAAGACTGAATTTCAGTTGTTGAAATGAAAATACAAGAGGGAAAAATAAGGGTCTTTGAATTTTTAACAAAAACACTGAAAGGAAAATAATAAAATTACTTGGTTGCATTAGAATTTTCAAGATACTGAGTTCCTTTGCATGTACACGCAACAGGAATTAATTGGAAGTAGCTACAATAGTATTCAGAAAAAGCTTGCCAAGTTGTCTGTTCAACAGAATTTGAATTAAAACAGAACAAGAAAAAGGCCTAAGAGAGTAGGCCTACCCATAGAAACAAGAAAGATTTATACCTTGAGCAGATTGGATTTGTTATTCAGTGGCTCCTATTACTGTGCTGTTTGTTGCTTTATTTAGTTGAACATTTGGCTCTGGCTGTCTTTGTTCCCGCTGTCCAGAAAACTTGGCATGTTTCATGTCGTGCACGGTGTGGTTAGAGAGGGAGACCTGCAAAAGGACATCCACCCAAGGCAAGCTGGCAGACAATAGCAGAACATCCTTTCCTTTGGAAGCAACTCATCAGGAAAGTACTGGTCCTGCCTCTCTGTATTTAGCTGAATGCAGATGAGAGGCATGATTAACACTAATGAGTGACCAGGGATTTATTGTTTACTTAGAGATAAGGCATGAGCTTCCTTCGTTGGCACTTTCTGCCAAATCGTTTGATCCTAGTTCGCTACATCTTTTATTATTTGTTGTTGCTCATTTTGATAGTGGTAGTTGTTGTTGCTTTAAGTGATTTCTCTCACCAAAATCTTTTCATCACTAGTGCTTATTTTATTTTATTTTTATTGTAATTTGTCTGAGCTGTTTGTCATTTGGGCCACAGTACACTGGAGGTCCTTTACGTGCATCACATGTTCTGCATCCAACAGTGCTTTTTCTGTTCAGTTCTTGCCCTCCTCCCCAAAGCTGAAATAAATCAAAGTAGGTTGAGACTCAGTCGCAATAAATCAAGACCTGTCCAAAACTGGAGCCTGCCCAGTCAAAATGTCATAGCTTGGCTTTCACTGAGGATTAATTAAAGGCCTGATATAAAGCCCAGATGTGCTTCAGGAGAGTAGCAAACTGCCTGGTGGTGGCTATGCTAAAACCAAGCCTACCCATGAATCTGCCCACCCAAGAACATGGAGGAGGATAAGGCTGAGGAAAAGGAAAGAAGGGAGGGGAGGGGAGGAAAGGAGTAAACCGAATCAAGCATGATTTTATAGCATCGATGTTGGCAGAAAACAAGACAAGCTCTATGCTAGAGCACCTCTAAAAAAAATACAAAGCCTGCACGTGTATGTTTCTAACAGCTTCAGAAAACGTAATTGTTAAAATGTTCAGCATTAATCGGGAGTGGGAAAAAACTAACATAGTGAGTGAACTTTTGCACTTTTTATGGTCAGAAATATACATATATATATATATATATATATGTGGCCTGCCCAGTGACTGAGCTTGCTCAGTGCCTGTTTTACATTAAATTCCTGAAAGTCATCTTGACTAAAATAGTTTAGCTGAAGATTCCTGAGGCTCTGATAGTGACAGATATGGAAATGTACATGTATCTAAATTCAGTATATTTAAATATAAATATGTAAAATGCACTTAAAGTACATGCTGCTTGCATTACGGCCTTTGTAAAAGTCCAACTTTGGTTCCAGAGGTACGGTGATTTAATTGAACTGTGTGCATGGAATGACCCCTTTTAAAAAAGACAGGCAGTTAAAGAGTGTTGCAGCTCAATTATGGGACACAATGTACAGTTATTCTCACTCTCTTTTGCAGGCATAGAAATACAATTTCCTGGGGGGGAAAAAAATTAAAATAATAGTATCTCATTGTTTGTATTGAATTAAATGATTTCCTGAATAAGATTAGTCCAACATTTAATGTCATAATTGGTTTCATTTTCTTTGAATTTTCTGCATGTAAGTAATGAGTACACACACACACGTGGTCTGATGAGATGCAGTGTTAAATTTTCACAGACCTGGGCAAGTGGTTCTGGGATGGCAGGAGAGCTCTGCCAGGCAGTGCTGCCCTATGCTCTTCAGTCCGATGTAGTGAGTCACTGTTTATGCAGCAGTCAGTTTTGATGCCCTGGATATTCCTAGGCATGGGATGTTCCTATGCACATGTATGTGATAGACTTGTGTATTCAGTTACTTACAGATCTTCTTAGAGACATGACACCTTTTCTAGTCTCGCCTCTGCCCCGATTAAATGAGTGTCACCTTGCAAAACAGGCAGAAAAGCAGGAGATAAGAAGCTGAACAAGAGGCGTAGATTAATGTCTTATTTCTGCAAAATGTGAGCCAAGAGTATATCAGTTCCTTGTTAAGGCCCCAAGGTCTGATGAAAACCAGGGCTTGAGGGAAGTTTGGTGTCAGACTTCCCAGTCCTGCTGCCTCTGTGGCTTGTCCTTTCTGCACATGGTAGATACGTGTTTGTGCCACCCTGGCAAGGCAGAACCATGGCAAGATGGCTAGCGAGTAACAGGCTTTGCTCTTCAGCAGTCCCTCCTCCTGTGCAGTGAGGAGAAACCTACAGAACGCAATACTGTCCTCATTGTGCCTCACAGAAACCTGCAGTACTGGTTGGGTACACACTGCTCCGTAGGTCACCAAAGCACAGCTTATGCTAGGTTGCCTCATGCATAATCCTGTCTCCAAAAGAGTCACCAGCATTATTCTAGCTGCCTTCAGTCTCCCTGCTCATTTCCCAAGTCTTTGGTGCAGCCCCTTTATGTTTACTGCAGTCTTGATTTTGTCCAAATGCTGTCTGTTTGCTTCATCATACTTCACCTACACTGTCCGCCTCATACCCTACTTCTTCCAGTCATAGTTCCATTATAATTCTGTTCTCTTCCATGCTCCCAGATGATGTGTTCACTGTACCTGTTTTTAGATGGCAGACCCTTCATGGATCTCACAGCTATCTCTGCAATTATTGCCACTAGTTGCAGGTGCACCACTTAATTGGTGGCTTCGCTGAGGAGAATGTCCCTGTCAAGTTGCAGTGGTTGTTAGTTTCAGGGAGCAGGAAGAATGGAGCTGCACCCTGAGGACAACTGACTGCTGACGGTGACCCCAGCACAGGCAGTGCCTGCTCAACCAGGGCACAGTCCTGCAGCATCTGGGCTGGATGGGCAGAGCTGGATGAGGGTAACAAGCTCCCATCAGCAGCTCCACTGGAGGCGAGGTGATAAATCAAGTTCAAAGTCCATCTAGGGCTCCAGTCAGGAGCAACAGAAGGGACCAGAGACCATCCAGGAGAGACAGTGAATGAGCCAATATATATCAGGGAACAGGACAGAGCCAAGGTATACCTACACCACAACCCAGGCAAAATTTGGGTGTCTGGGTCTGGATTGAGATGGAGCCCCTGGACCCGTGGGTAGAGTTAGTCCTGACAGTATGCTGTCAAAGCAAGACAGGAGAAGAGGAAACTTCTTGGGGAACACTTGTGCAGTGAAGGAACCACCACCACAGTACATTAGGTTTAGCTAAGCAATAATAAAATGTAACTGGAGGTAGAACGGGAAAAGTCTGGAGTTTCATTTTAATTAATGTAGGGGGTTGACCCAATTAACACCAAATTACGGTGTTTCTGTGCCCCAGCGTTTTGGGCGGTAGAGAGAAGCCCTGTGCATGTGTTCTCTCTGGAGACAGGGAGTCAGTGTGCCTTGCGGGGCTGCTTGCCTCTGGGAACAATAGTTGGCTTTCAGGCGGCCTGGCCCTGGTGCTCCAGCTCCCCCTTGCTCTCGGGGGCTGCTGTAAAGTCACGTTTGGGAATGCTTTACTGTGTGTGGGAAAGCCTGGACCAGAGAGCACCGCAGGAGAGAAATCTAGGGCTTGCACAGAGAGCTGGGTTTCGTGACACCCATCCTGCAGAGCTTTACAAGAGAGAAACATCTACAAGAAGCTCTGCTGTGGACTTTCCTCATGGCTATATTGTTTTCAGTCTGTAAGTTTTCTGTAAAAATTTCACCGTGAGTTTAAATTTAGCAAAGTCTGGGAACTTCTTAAGATTCTTGTTTGTAACAAATTTTAACAAAGTTCAGCCTTTGAGCCAGGATTAGAAAACACTGAGAAAGCTGTGCTAAATATAAAAATATGCTTTAGTTTTAAATGTCTTTGCAAGCTGTTACTTCTGAATGTGAACTATGTCTTTGCTCTGTGTGTGTGTAAAGGAAAGTGAAAAAAAGAAAAGATATAAAAAGCTAAATGGTTAAAATTTGACAATTAGCTACTGTACATGCTCAGGAGCTTCCCCAGCTTTCAGCTCAACCCATGTTTTCTTTATCGCCTGGGTGGTCCCTACCATCCCTGTCCATTATCCTAAGATCCCATCCCCCTCTTTTCCTCATCTTTGCCCTCCCTGTAAAGGAGGCCCTCTCATCCCCTTCACCGTCCTTCCTGCTGGGAAGGCTGAGACCCCTTTGGGAGCCAGCCAGAGATGTTCTTTATTTCATACTTGCAGAACCAAAGGGACACGAGCAGTACAGAAGATAAGACGACAGCTTGCTAGTGTGAGAAGTAATGCTGAATGTTGAACCTCCCAAAGCTGGGCCCAGATGAACAGCACAAGAGTGTGTCCTGGCTGTCAGGGATGCTGGGACGGTTATCCTTAGCACTTTTGGAAATAAATCTTTTCTGCATTCCTTAGAAAACTGGCAATTCAGCAGATGCAAGTTACTGGATCGCGTTCAAAGCAGTAGTATTTTGCTAATTTATAATGGCTGCACAGCTCTGTAGAGTAAGGTACGTGCAGGACCATTAACCTATAGGTGGACAGTTTTCCATATCCTTTTTGGATGGTAGAAAGCTTATTAGTCTGGATAGTGTGACTCTCTGAGACAGATGGACAGACAAGGAAGTCAAGTGTACTGTGCAAGAAGTTTGTCTTCATGGTGGGACTCTGAAAGCAGCTGGAGCTTTACATCAAGGTGCATCTGCTCAAGAGATCTGCCTCACTTAAATCAGGGTAACTTTAGTTATCTGGAGGCAGTTAGGTTTGTGTAAAGGCACGGTAGCAGACCTTGGCTGTACCCAGGCCAAACTTCCTGGGAGATGCATTATAGACTTCGGCCTTCTGTTACAGCCACTGAGGAAGCAGAAACCTAAAGTAGAAACAAATTCTCTTCATTCTCTTATCAGGGTCTTGGTGACGTTGTGCCCAGCAGTTCCTGTTGACTTGAATCCATGGGAAGGCTTTGCCTGAAGGGTTGTTTTTGCCAGTAAAGATAGTTATAATGTGATTTTGGGAAGGTGTAAGTAGTGCCTACAGTATGGAAGTTGCTTGGTGTAGTAACTTACATTCATCTTGAAACAACAGCGTGTGTGTCTCAGCTCCATCAGTTCAGAAACAGTTTTTAAAGACTATTTTTTATCTTTGCTTCAGACTTTATTGTGTACAACTCATAAACTCATGAGCATTCTCAACATATGCATGGTGGAACCTTAACTTGAAAATGAACATATTAGAAAAAATTTTAATTGAAGTGAAAATGTCTCACAATACTATTTCCTCATTTCCTTGCTATGGAACACAATAGTATTGGTGTAAAATGCTTATAACTGTAGTAATTAAGCAATTAATGGCTTACAGAACTTCAGTGTAATGTGATCAGTCAATCAGTTGGCCTGTGGTGTCCCTGAACCTTTTACTGTGTAAGATATTATACTGTATTTGCTTAATGCAATTATGGAATAATCCTTGGTCTAGTTTCCTGGAACAATACAAACAGCCTTTTCTTCTCTCCATGTGTTCCTGGTTTACAGCCTAACTTGGAAGGGAGCTATGTTTGTGAACTTTTGTTTCACTTCACACTGGGGTCCAGTTCCAGCATATTTCTTATTTGATTTTTTTTTTGAAAATGTTTGTGCTCAATTGTCAGCCCAATGTACTTTTTGTTGAAATCTCCTCCTAGAGTTTTATCTAACTGGATAAAGATTAAAATTAATATTAATTTCATTATATAAAAGTATTGTATTTGTTTTCCCCATTTACTTTTAATCTCTTGGTGCAGGTAGTGGATTTCATGTTATCTTCAGTCTCAAATTAATTATATTTTTGTTAGAGTTTGGACAAAACCAAAGTTCTCATCTGACTAGCCCTGTCTTTGAAGCAGATCAGGCTGGGGCAGCTTTCTGTATTTAGTTCCTATGTCCTATTTAAGAAAACCAAGTGAAATTTTTATTCAACATGTTAGGATACAACTCTGGGTCTACCCCTCATTATTTTCTCTTCCTTTGCAACCTATTAAACTGTGAAGAAAAGGTGAAGGGGATTGTCTGAAGATACTTTTTGAACATAAATTTGAACTGAAATATATTTTAAAGTTTTTATACTTGAAAAGTACTGCTTCTATTAAAGTTCAAGGACTCTTCTAATGTTTTTAGGGTCTGGATATATTTTGAAAACACAAAGTAACTGGAAAATGTTGGATGTGCTGTAACCACCATCTGCCCCTGCCTTAAAAAATGTGCATCGTTCCATACACCCATTTTAAATGATCCATCATATATCATCACTTACTACAGTACTTCATTCATGTAGGTGTTAGTTTTTGTGTGCAAAAGGTCAAATCTTTTCAAACTTAATTCTGAATGCCTGCGTTTTATAACAACGTAGCTTTTCTTTGAAGTTGGTATATATTTTTAATAGAATAATTCATCATTAGGTGGAGGGAGGAAAGAAAAAAATTCACATTCCTGCTTCAAATCAAGTTGATGGAGGTCTTTTGGTTGATTGTTCTTATTTCTAACATCAGAATTCCATAGTAAGTATGACATGTGTTAAAAACTGTAGAAATGAGGTTATTCCACTGCCCTAGAACATTTCTGTCCTAAAAAAAAAAAAAATTAATAAAATTTTAAATGTGAAAGTTGGGAAGGAAGGAAAAAAAGTAGTTATTTATTTGTCCTTTATGCTATATTTTAAAAAATTAGTATAAGCTTGAAGTTAGCTCTTGGCATTGCTTGAGCTAATTCTTTATAAATCCATTTAAAATGCACACTAGACCTGGAACATTTTTTTGGGGCCAAAGAGTATCAGTGTAAAATTAGAAAAACAATATCTTTGAGTTTTTTCCCTTGGCTTCTGGGAGCTGAGTGGGTGGTGAGGAGTCCCTTCCTTGTAATAATGTTTTTACTAAGAGAAATTTAACAACAGTTTAGGGAAGGTAACTCAGATGGAGAAAGAGGAGCATGTCAGTTGCTTTCATTTGATTGTAATGTCCTTTTTTTTTTTTTTAAATTATTTTTAGAACAGAAAATAAGTGATGAAAATTATCACTGGTGAAATAATGAAACATGTAGGATTAGGAAAATATACAAGTAGATCTGTTAACTTTGTTTAGATTTAGAAACCTGGCTTTTAAAATTTGTTTCAGAAATTTTACACAGCTTGTTCATATCATTATAATTAGGAGTCCCTTGGTACTTCCATTGCCAGGTAATGTTTTCTTGCATTTTTAACCTAACACAGAGAATAGAAAAAATAAAATTAAAATACTCCTTTTTTTGACAAGTGATGTTGGAGCCCAGGTGTAAAGTTTTACACTGAATTTAGCCTGAGTTCATATTCTGTTTGCAATGTGTAAAGTAATTTTTCAACATGTAAGTCATTAGCATATGTAGTTAGTGTTCAGTATACAGTCAGGGTCCTTGGCTGTGCCCAGGATTTGCTCAGTTGTGTTGTAAGGAAGGGGTAAAAGCATCCCTCTGTTTGCGGTGGTTCTTTCAGGCTGGCTACAGGCAGCACCATTCCCAAGTTGCTTGAGGCCCCTGGACTCCTTTCCAGTAGCCAGATGATATGGGTATCAGGTATGGACTGCTTCTCCGTCCTTCCCTGCCTCCAGGCACTGTGTCTCTTCCGGAGGCTGGGGAGGAGGTGATGCTGCTCAGAGGTCTCTGTGATGCCAGGAGACTCCCCTTTCTGTGTTTTCAGATCTGTTCAGCAGTTTTTCTGTCTGGTTTGCAATGCTGTGGAAATTTACCCTTTATATGCTTGTTGTGTAGTGGTTGGGTTTGTTGGTTTATTTGGGGTTTTTTTAATAAACCAATAGAAAGTAGTTAGAATTAAATACTAATTTACCATTGGCACAGAAGATCTGGCAGTCAGCTCAGTCAATAAGCCACCAGATAGGGGTTCCTTGATGGATGAAACTTACTGACACAATTATTCTGTCTTGGAAAGCAGTACAGCCCTTTCCAAAAACCGGAAAGGTGGGCCAGACCAAACATCTCTGCACTGCTCTTTTGGCCATGGCACACATCAATGGGCCTGCATATAGTGGTTCCAGTTTTGGATAAATTTGTATTTGGTTCAGGTTATTATTAATTCAATTTCTTTTAACTGGAGTTTACTCTGGGAAAGAAAATTTCTGGGAAAGAAATTCACAGCATGAAAACATGCAGAAGCTTCAGCAAAAGTTGTTGCAAGCTCCCAGTGCAAATGTATACCGTCTTGCAATACATCTCACCTGAGCTTTCAGTCCCAAGCCCTCACAACACATGATCTACACCGAAAGCCTGTTTAGAAGACATGTGCAGAGGATCCATTTGGGCTTTTTGCGTTGTGATGCTTTCAAACTGGCTAGGGGTTCACTTAGGATGATACAGCCACAAAATCTGGAGCATCACACAGAGCTGACCTGGGGACGGGCTTTGTTCTCAGCTACATCCTTCTCATCTCTGAACAGGGATCTGTAGTCTTCAGAACACAAAGTAAATTGCCTGGTAGCCTCTGCCTAGACATATTCGATTGCTGCTGGGTATGGAAGAGTTTCAATCAGGGGGTCCTCCAATACACAAAAGCCCATCTGGAATGCTCTGTTGTTCTAAGAAATTTGCATGAAAACTTCAAAACTGAATTTGAGACAGGCAGAAGAGTAAAGTTTAGAAGCATTTGTTGCCACCTGCAGCAAGGTAACAGTGACCATAGGAGCTAATCAATACAATAAATATAAGCTCCTGTGGAGGCCCTAAGAAACCATTTTCTGTTTCCTTCCTGCCCACAGTTAAAACTCAAGCAATAACTTAATGCACAAGTGATACATTTCCATTGAGAAACAAAATAAAATGAAGACATTTTAAGTTTTGCCCATTCTTACTTGCAATGTGTTTTGCGTGCATAGTATGACCCAATTTATTTGATTAAATTATGATTCCAGATTGCAACCTGCAGCCATATCTATAGAGTATCCATTCCATACTTCAAGCATTTTAATGTCTGAAGTGATGCCAACTTGCAGAGACTCTGCCAAGCTGCTGATACGGCTCATGATGCCTGCAACTCAGTCCCAGTGCGCCCAAAAAATTTTCGGCTAGTATACCAGGAAAGCTGTCACTACACAGACACATAAATTATATTTTTATTTCTGGATATACTTTAGGTATCTCTGTTGAGACTGACTTTGTAGAAACTGAGTCTCCTGTGGCTAGAATTTGGGCTGGGAGGTTGATGAATAATACGAAGGTAAAGATTACAGTGGAGTGATGGAAAATCTGATTTCTCCCATCATCAAGTTTGTAATATTATGACTCATAGTTGGAAGAGGTGGGGGGTGGGGGGGAGGAGGAGGAAGGTGGCACCTCTTGGCAAGAAGAGAGGAGAAACAGGCAAACCATCACCCCACCCTAAAAAGCTCTCTCACTTGGGAAAAAAATGGCACAAAATACTGGTTTCTCTGGAAGTTTGCATCAACAAATGTGACTGAGAACATCTGATCCCTGTGCGTACTTTTCAGGAGAGTTTTCTCTATTTTTGAAATGCTGTGGCCACAAAAGGAAGTGCTACAAATCAGGTGTAAGAAATGTCTGAGCAAGATAAAATTCAGTCTTCATTCTTGTTTTTCATATCTGTAAAATGGACACAACCTGGGTGCCTTGCAGAGATGGTTGCAAAGCCAAGTGCACTAGGAATGGTTGTTAAGATATAAATTGTCACATCAGTAGGCATTATTATAGCTAATTACAGTCTAATTTATTATACTGTTATTCTGGAGGCATATGTACGAATTTGCAGGATTTCAAAAACAGTATTAGCTGTTGTAATAGAAAGGAAAGTTAGATGTAATATGGGTTACAGTTCAAAGGGAAACCGTGAAAGCCAAATGGCTCTTACGGTGCATTTAATTATATCAGTGAAGTGGTTTCAGCTTTTCAGGAATATGCAGTTTCACTATTTCATTCTATTATTGGGGAAAAAAGCCCCATAACCAAACAAATATGTCCCCTGCCCCAAAAAACCAAACCAAAACAAAAACCCCACAAACAACAAACCAAATAATCCCAAAGATATATAGTTCCAGTTCTGAAATCAACCACTTTGTAGTCATATAGCACTACTTATGTAGCAAGAGGTCCTAGATTAGACTAGAGTGTGGTAAAATATTTTTCTAGTTAATTATGATATTAATTATGATATTAATATTTACAAAGTGAATCAATAATCTTTCCAAAATAGAGTAGTCTGTTATTTCTTTGTATTTCAGTGAAGAGAATATTGGCAACAAGGATGAAAGGGCATGTTTATTTTTCTCTGGGTATCTGGTGATTAGTTAATGAAATATTTTCATCAGCCAGAATGACCCTGTATTTGGGCTGCATATTGGTTTACACTGGATTTCCCATAGCAGTGACTTTGTCCTGCATTGACTTCAGGTTACAGAAATAAAACCTGCCCCATCCATGGTACATCTGGCTTCTTATCAGGTTGAGTAGTAGTGTACATCCCCTGACATCTGTACCTTTGGCAGGGAAATAAAGCTGAGCTGAGCTGGTCCTGCTAGCCCAAAGTTCCTGCTTTGTTAAAAGGTTCATAGTGGGTCAGGTATTTTTCAGTATATTTTTAAAAGCTTGGTTGAGTTAATTTAATTTCTGTTCATTAATTCCTCCTGCCATGCCCCCCTCTAGAATAAATGGCCCTTCACACGAATCCAATTTAGCTTCAATATACCTTATTCACACTGCCTTTTATTGCAAGCCACAGTTCAGCCAGCTGTAAGATTGCCCAGCTGCCTCAGGTTTCCCAGTTTAGCCCTGGAAACGATTTCAGCATGGCTGAAACTTTTCACTGGCCAATTTGGAAACAGGATGCAACTTGTGAAAAATACCCCCAGAATGGCCACTGAAAGCAAAATAAAACAAACAAACAAAAAAACCCTCTAGACACACAAAAAAAAAGGTGGGTTAAGAGGAGATCTGGCTGAAGATTTTTTTTTTCCTAGGGTTGAAAGGATGTGTATGGACTACGTAGCAGAAGTTGAAAATCAATTCTTAGCCTTGCACTTCTGCTACCCTCTGAGGGACTTCTCTTCTTGGCCTGGGCTTAATTGCAGCACTGATATAAACAAGGGGCTTAGTGTGAAACTCTGTAAAGGCAGCTGGAGGTGAACTGGCAGTGAAGACCAGGATTGAGTTTAGTATTGAGGCAAAATCACTTGGTTTTATCTGGGAGCAATAGTAGGAAGGAAAAAAAATGTTTGCAGCTGTGTGGTGAGAATGCATGTCTAATCAAAGAAGTCCAAGGCATCAAATGTTCATGTTTACATGGCTCAGGGTGAAAAATAGTAACACTTCCAGGTCTTAAACACCATTGAACCTGAAGCTATGAACAGAGGTCCTGCCATTAGATCTGAGTTGTATTTTACAGAGTCCATGTGTGTGCAGCTCAACAAAGGGTTGATTAAGCATGGATTTATTGTTGCACTTTTATAGAAAACCTTAGCATGTCTTAGAGTTTATAGAGACAGACATGTTAATGAAAGCCCTTTGGCAAGCCTAGAATTCCAGAATAGGCAACACTCAAAGTCTGGTCTTGCAACTAAGAAAAATATGCATATACACTACAATTATGTAAATATTTTTTTACCCTGTATATAGATCACAATAATTAGAGAGCAGAGTGTGAGACTTACTTGCCCACATAACACTTTGTCTAATGAACCATATTTGTATTTAAGAAAATGGGATTATTTCCTGTTGTTTGCAGTAAAATTCTGAAAAAAAAAAACCCCAACAGCCCTTTAAAATTTGTTATTATTTATAAATAACTAATTTACAACCTAGTGAAGGTAAGAAGAGGCATATGTTTTTTAAGGCTAATAGAAGTCACAAAGATACCAACAGGAAGGAGAAGAAAAGCAGATTTTCATATGATCATCCTTAGCTACATTCATACATTTTTGAGTGTGTGGGTGGAATTTTTTCCCCAATACTTTGCAAATATGGGTAGGATCAGAATGCAGCTCTGAAAGGAAAATCTGGTCCATTGGATATTTTTAGTTAGGAAGTGTTGTTTGATTTCCAAAGTAGGGGAAGAGAATTCTAGATGCCTGCTACTGACAATTTAACTAATAACTTCAAAACTATGGCTGTATGCATCATTACCTTCACCACATGCACATTTTTTTCCTTCTTTGCCTTCTAAAGCTTATGTTCCCTGTAGAATCTTGTTCATCATCCTTTTGGAAGGTCTCATCTATGAAAACTGAAGTTCGGGGTATTGACAATTACATGTCAGTGTCTGTATATGGGTAAAAAAGAATGAAAAAAATTAAAATATGATCGTCTGGTACTGTTAAGTAGATGAGCATTTCTAATGAAGTGGATTTATGCCTTCGTCTGCTGGTAAATGCTTGTGTAAGGGTTTCTTTTCTTAAACAAAGCAAAAAGGCTTTCTTGTCATAACTCTAGAAATTCACAGTAAAGGATGATAATAAGCTAAATCACTATATTGAAAATAAAGCAGAAGTAAAAATAAAATTCCTTGTCCCCTGTGTTTAGTTTTAAACAAATTAGCGCAGGAATGTATGATATGTTAAAATAAGACAACTTCAAATATTTCTGTAGGTTTATTTCTTTAGAGATTTATAGGGAACCATTATATGAGTAAACAATGTTTATTCTGGTTATTGCACTTGGGGAGAAGAGGCTTTGGCTATTGTGCTATGTGCATTCTTATTTTTATTAGAGTTTAAAGGATTTTGGTAAGTCTCTCCATCAGCGAAGAAATGTAATTTAGAAAAAATGTCTAGTATGATGATCTCTGAGTTTTTTCCATGTAATCTCAATTATATGGACATCTAGTGCATTGCTGCAAAAGTGCTGGAGCAATTGACACTTTGGAACAGCTGACTCATGCTAGTTGTTAACTTCAGTGTCGTCTTTGAGAAGCTGACCCGTACAACTACACTGTGGGAACCAACATCTATAAAACTATGCACAGATAGTCTGCACTTTTTCAGGGAGCTAAAAGCGCTGAGGACAGGTTTTCAAAAGTGCTCATCATCCAATTACGTCCCCAGATGTTTTAGAGATCTCCCTGTCACTCAGTGAGCTCTCAGTTCAAGCTACCTATTACTGAGTTGTTTCTGAAGTGTGACTCTGTGTGAGAAGCAATTACTGACTGAGCAAACGTTTTACATCATGAAATAGATTGTTCACTTTATGCATTGCCCATTCTCTCAGGACCCAGACCAAGATCACAGTCCCAATTCTGCAGGAGCTCCTGAAGGAGATCATGGCAAGTCCTTTCTTGAAGAAATTTACATTTTAATGCCGCTGAACTGAGTAGCATGAGGATCATGACACATTTAAATAGACATGGGAAGTGGGAGGGAGTGCAAAGAGAATAGGGTAAGAAAATACTACATGAGAAATTTCAATATAGCAGACATGGAATAGGGCTGCTGTGTAGAGACTAAGGGAGGAGTGGGAGGGGACCTCTGGAAACAGCTATTCATGGAGAAAAAGTGTGAGAGCTGGTTTAAAAAAAGAAAAACCAAAAAGTTGGACACTGATGACGACATTGTTATCCCAAGGTCCCCCTTTCAGCTGCTTGTCACGGATCTTGCCAGCTCAGTCTTTGGTTTCTTTCTCTCAGCAACTTTTCTTCCTCTTGCTCACATGCCCAAAGGAAATGAGGAGACTGCTTCACCTCTGGTGCTTCTGAAATGGGATCTCCAGTGAACTTTTCTCAGCAGAAGATGCATTGTGCAATGCTTTGTTGAATACTAGTGATATTTTGATCCAGAAACAACATAGCAGCAACAATAGTTGGATATTGTTTGCTTTTTAATTAAAGAAAGGTAGTAGCACACAGTGAAACATTCCAAAAGAGACAGTGTGAGGATAGAATAAAATAATGTTAAACTGAAAACACTTTTTAAAATGCTGGTGCTAAAAGAAGATTCTAACTTTTTTTTCTGAAAACTTTGTTTAGAGCAAGGATGTAGCTCTCTATTTTATTTAAGAATCATGAATTTGTGGCTTTATATACTTTGCCACAGCCTTGGTTACCTTTTATTGCTCTTCTAGTTTTGTTAATGTCATTATTCATGTTTTTGCCATTGAATACTTTGAGTTTCTATTACAGGTCCCTTAAATTGCCTGTGACAAAAGGTCCTGGCCGCAAAAGTATTCCAGAAATTCTGTATAAAATATCTTTCTTTTAAGATCTTCATCTTAAAACTGCATAAAACTACAGACTTTTTCCTTTGGTTGTGCTTATAGTAACAGAGAATTTGGATTTCCTGTGAGGTTCGTGTCTGTTTTCCCATTTGCCCTCTTTCTTGGAAGTTAACACTTTATTCTAGCTATGGTATGTGACAGGAAAATGTGGGAAGTGGAAATGCAAGATTCGTTGAATTCTGTGGGCACATACCTTTTCGTATCTTCCCTAGAAAGTGACAAAATACTGGCATTAAAATACAGCTATACTTTTTTTCTCTTTCTCTACTGAGACACATATACCCTTTTTCCTTATCTATGAAATATGGTTACGTTATTCTAGAAATGTTTTGAATAGTGTCTTGGAGCCAAAAAGAAATGAGAAAAGCAGTTGAAAAATCTGTTTACAAAATGTAAACAGATCATTTGATTTAATTTCTTATACATTAAGCAAAGTTTCTTAAAAATAATTGCTAACATAGATTCGGAAGATAACTGTGACAAAGTCAGTTGGCATATTTGATGGGAAACCAAGTCATATACTTGCTTTTATGCCAAAAAGAAAGGGGGATGTTATGCAAATAACCATTTATTAAAATTAAAGCCTGGTTTAGACAGTGACAACCAAGTTTACATAGACTATTGAGGCATTCAAATCTAATCTCTCAGTTAAGATAACAAGCAGAGTTACCTTTTCCATGGGAATGTTATTTTCTACTTTTTAATGAATATGATGTTATAATTTTCAAATAATTTCTAGGAGTTTGGGTGAAAAGGGGAAGGGAGAAGAGGAAAAAAGGGAAAGGTTGAGTACTACTCAAGTAAATAACCCTTGAGCAAGTACTTCTCCACTAAGTTGAGTAAAACTGCAAGTGTGTAACAAAATAGAAACATTTTTCTCCTATTAGATCCAATAAACTACTGACTTAATCAAAACATGCTTAGATTTTTTTTTTAATTCTAGCCTTACAACAATCTCTGAGGTTGTTTTATTAAAATATTATTTATGAAGTGTGAAAGTGTGCTCAGATCACTTTCTTTTTTTTTTAACAGGTCTCTTTTAATGCCCCTTGAAATATCTTGGCTTCATGTTGCAATGATATTTCTATACCAAAAGTTATGGTTTCATCTGCATAGTGCCATCTGATGGAGCTATCTGATAGAGATGAATCCAAGTCATTGCTGGCATTCACAGCTTACTTGGAAACTCAACTGAAATTTGTTGAAATGCTGCTTGCGGGAAAGCAAAGTAGCAGTAATTTCAGGACACCTCTCATAGTTGAGGTTTTTCATTGAGCATCCCATTCACTGAAAATTTTAATAGACTATTTGAGCCATAAAAAGCTCTATTGTCTGTACAGACATCCAGACAAAACCGCTTTCTTTTTTTCTTTTTTCTTTTTTGTGCTTTTTTGTTTGTTTGTTTTTTGGATTTTGTTTTGGTTTGATTTTGAGAGTTTTTTTGTTTGTTTGTTTTGTTTGTTTTAAAGTCATTGGATGTCCATAGAAGTTGTTAAAATCCCTTTGCCAAGTTTGGAACAGGATGCATTTTGGCAGCATGGATGTTAATGCACACTGGTCTTATGAAGGGGCAGATGGAATATGCTTAGTTTCCTTTATTAAGAACATAAATGCAACAATCTTCTAAATTTTGTTTGTATTATTAAAAGAGATTAGTGCCCTAGATCTCGAATGCTTCCATTTTGGTGTGCAGACTCAGTCTGCCTGCTGAAAGTGTGAGAACCATTCAATTCAGGAAATTGAGTTCTTTTTCAGTATCTGAGGTCGGAGCATTCAGGAGCTGAGGTGCCTAGAGTAACAGGCTGCTTTTGAAAATACAGAGACATTTTAAAATGCAAAAATGCTTATTTCTTTAACTTACATTTAAATAAAATTAGAGGAAAAATAACATAGCCCAAGCATTTTCCAGGCATACTCTGGTTTTCTAACATCCAGTTGAACATCATTAAGGAGTCTGATGTGTCTGATGACTTAAATGTTGGTTTTCTTTGGTTCTGATGCTCTGGGTCATGGCACAGTAAATAATTGGGTCTAGTGTATGGCACATAGCTGGAAAAAAAATGAGTTTTGATTATTTGTGAGGACATTTTCTGTTGGTCCTGAAAATGTGCCCTTGTACCTCTTTCAGGTATGGAGGTCTGTCTGAGCTGTTAAGCTCTGCGGGGTACACTGGCCCAGGAAATATATCAGACTAAGAAGATATTTATAACTTTGGGCTCTATGAGCACAGTTCAGCTAAGGTGGTGTGCTGTGGGCTGGGCTGTAATGCTGCCCCTCTGGTTAATGCTCCACTTGACTGGATTTTGGGAGGGAGAGCTCAGGCTGATGTGGAGGTTGTTTCTTCAGAGTTCAGTGTATGCCACTTTACTTGCATGTTACTCTTGTATTCATCACTAATTGGCCTCAATAAGGAAGGAACAAAGTCAGCTGTGAAGAGTAGTAGAGGAATAATTTGATGGTCTCTTGGTCATATTTTCAGGAGACAGTCTAACAAAGTGCTCAATCCTCCTGCAGCTGCTCCCTCTCCATAAAAATACAGTGTTGAAGAAAATGCAACAGGTTTTCAGTAAGGTCATTGGCATTTTTTACTTTCTTCTTTTTTTTTTCTTTTTTTTTTCAAATGAAAAATACCTTGATGACAACTACAGAGCTTGTTGAAATCCATGTTTTGGGCACTGTTCATGGGGGCACTTTTTGCTGCTTATCTTCCCGTTTCTTGTATCTTCGTGAATGCAAGTTTAAACTAAAAGTTGCAGTTCTTTGCTGGGATGTGTGGACACTTAAAACTGATATATGTGCTAGATAAAGGCGTAGTTAAAAGTGTGGGAGGACTTCATTTTTCCCTGAGGTGACTTTTCTTGTTTCTCTTTAAAATGAAAAGTAATTGCACTTATCTCTGTAGCATAAAACTTATCTCCACCATAATTTAATTTTTTTAGTATATTCTAATAAATTATAGACCCTTATTATTTTTCCTACACAGATGCTCATTATGACATTTCTAGGTTACATAACTTTAGATCACAGACTGTTCCTTTGAAGTTATTATGCTATTCTACTTATCCATTTAGTATTCAGTGTCCTTTTAACTGCCCAGAGGAGAGGTACCAAATTATTTAAGTATTCAATCTTTTATCTTGTACTTAACATTCATTTTTCATTGACTTCGGCAAAGCTTCCGCACACTTCACAGTTAAACCAGTATTTTCAAAGTTAACATTTGGCAGGGAGTTTAAGGACAAATGATGAAACCTTGTAGCCTGTAAAGATAAATCTTGAGTAGCTGCCAGTAGGTAAATGACTAACGTCAATTCAAGCAATTTAACAGCAATCAGTTTGAGGTCAAGTAACTCTGGACAGTGTAGTTTAATGTATCATCTTTTTTTTCCTTTCTCTGCAAGTAAACCACTGCTGACTTCTGCTCTCGTAATTTAACTTCTTTTTAGTACATTTCCTGTAGATTGCTCCCCTCAGAAGTCAAGTAAGGTACTGCCAGGATTTGAAGGGGACTGGGAACATCAACAAATGGAAATGACTCTAATGTGAACCAATGGATTATTTGCATTCCAGTGCTTAAGTTATCACTTAATAGTTATAGGCTCTGGTGGCAAGACTGGACTGTGTTATGTTAGACTCAGGAACAAATGCTAATATCTTCAATGTTTTCAAATTCCCAACCATATTTGGTCAATTGTGCTAGTGTCGACCCTTGAAGGCTGCCAAGAGTCTTGTTGGCAAAAATGCCACTTTGGTGAAGAAATAACTTCTACCACAGCTTTATTTGAAGGCTGTCCTCATTTAAAGGGGTATCATCTCACTACTTCATGACTCAGGTTTTGTCCTGTCCTTTTTTTGTTGTTTAATTAAATGTGTTCATCTCCTTAATAATGGGTTTAGTGTAAATTACCCTCTTGTATTACATGCTTTTCTCTACTTTTAATGTTTTAATCTTTCTATAATCCTTTGAGCAGGGACAAATCTAGTTAATCTGCTCCACAAACTGCTGTAAAGTGTTGTACAAATCCTTCTGCCCTGCACGCGCGTGCTCACGTTCTTTAAAAGCAGAGCAAAATTAAAAGTTTCTTTGCATTGCTGAGTACAGCAGGTCTGACCTAGACTATTGAAGGGACAAACACTTGTACATTTAAATATAGGATTTGCTGTAGCAGCCCAAACCAGCCATCATTCAGTCCAGGGCTGCCAGCTCACTGTGCCTACCGAGGACAAGAAACTTGGAGTGGGCAGTTGTGGAATAAATGTGTCATGGAGGAAATTTCTTCCTCTTTCCCTCTTTTAGAGTTTCATTTATGTCCTGAAGCACAAGAGTCAAACCCAAGGTTTTATGGAGGTTTGGTTTGGGGTTTTTTCAGTTGTGTGGTTTTTAAATACAGCTGAAGCTGATCAGGCATTATAAGGAAAACTGGCTGTTCTGTGTGGACTTATTTACCGTACATTAAAAAATTCAGTGTTGAAAGTCTAGGCTTGAATAGGATTGATTTGATAGAGCTAAATAAACTCTCTCTAAATAACATATTCTCCTTTACATAATTTTGCATGCACTCAGACATACACACAAAAACACTGCAGATTCTTTTATTGAAAAAGCAAGCAGGAAGGCAAACAAGCAAAACAATATTAGCTAGTTGTGTTCTGTTTCCGTTCCCACTAGAGTGCTCGCTGTGCCACACTTGCTGCTGATTCATTTTTCAAATCTTGAATGATCATTCTTGCCTCATCCCTGCTGTGCCTGAGATGAAAGCAGATGCTCTTGATCATATGGTGCAATATGAATCCTCAGATTTCAGTTTGACCTGGCAGGATTTCTTATGAAGATAATATTCTCTCTTCTACCCAGAGCTGTTGAAGAAGAAAAAAACTGCAAAACCTAACAATGCAGGAGCGTTGCATATGGGTTCTGTTTGGCTTTTAAGTTTGTTGGTGATTTCTGTGTGTTTTGACTTCAGGCAGCCGTTGTTTGAGCTAGGATACTAGAAGAAAACCCGTGGAAGTTTCTTCAGCAACTTTTTGCAATGTTCTCTGCAAGCTTGTCTGCAACACCCATTTGAACACCAGATTATTCCATGCAGCATTTCATCTCAGCAACGACTTCTCGTAAGCAGGGTGTCCTTCTCACAACAGGCAGCTGCATTCATCAGTATTTCTCCTCACAAATGAGGTGCAGACTCTGTGCTATCTGGGCCAGTAAACGCAGGAAATAAACTCCTGTATAGGCACTCAACATTTTACTACTGTAGTTTAGCCTGACTGGTTTCTGCACAGCATTGAGGTAGCAAAGCTAGCATTTCCTGTGGCTCACTGTCCTGAAATATTTGGAAGAAGGTGGTAGAGCAGCCATATCTGATGGGAGAGAGAAAAGAAGAGAACATGGTTCTGTGATGCATCTAGCTAGAAGTTAGCTGACCCATTCCAATGTGGGCCAGCTGCCTAACCACAGACCTTGTCTGGCCTAAAAGCTATCTGTGTTGAGCAGAGTAGCCTTTTCAATTTGCTGAATTGCTGTCTGTAATAACAGTGCAGGAGAATTCCTTCTCAGACAGTGGTAAGGATTTTGAGGTTCTCAGGACTCTTTCACAGTGCTATGAATTTGACCAGATACTGTCCTTAACATCATTTAACAATGCTTTCCACATGCCTTTTCTGTCTTTTCACCATGATCTTCAAGGCACGTGTGTTCTTTATGCACCTAACGTCTTGCTATGACGAATATCCAGTGAACACACCAGTCCGGTAATTTGAGACAGGCTAAGAAATACAGCAGTGTGGAAAGGAGATCAGCAGGCATTAAATAAAGACATTGCACTTCAGAAACATGTGGGGCGAAGAATATCCAGAGACTTTCTGAAAGATAAAGACTCAATCAGAATAATGGAGCTGAGAAGGAACAAACAGATAGAGATTTGTGAGATGCTGTTAACAGTCATTTTTTAAATGGCCATTTTTTAAAACATGCCTGAGGGAAAATGGGATAAGGGAGATGGTGGAGTGGAGAAAGGAAGAAATTTACTTTAAAGAAAAAAATCCTGATCAGATGAAAAGTAATAGTATGATACAAGTAATGGAGATCTAATTGCATTCAAGAGAGAATGGCTAGTTTTGATAAGATGGAGAAAGGCTATAGACGTGTCCCATTTGTGAAGGGCTTGTTCTTTGCTCCACTTCAAAGGCGGAAGATGTAGGCACTTGGGCCATGAGGAATAGCTCACTGACTACAGCAAGTGATTCTGCTGGAAGGACTACTGGCAAAATGAAACACCTTAATTGCAGGGAGGAGACCTTAACCTGTTCTTGTTCATGCATTAGTTGGGAAATGTGATCTTTTACTGTCTGTCCAAAGCTCATTTCAGAAGATTAAGACTCCACCAAACTGGAGGCACTGTATATTTCCAGTTGCTTTCAGTTGCAAACTGTAAATCCCACAGCCAGGGCTATCATCACTGAAAACCTGCCCCCTGTGCCCCGGCTAAAAGGCTCCAGCCACCGTCTTATTTAGTGACAGGTTTTAATCCGTACACTAAATATTAGTTCAGAGGATAAACCTGGATTACTGACTTCTACAAGTGCTAACAGATCACCATGGACACAATCACGTCTGCAAAACAGAAGTGGCAAAATATAAAATGTAAAGTAAGAATGGAGTGATTATCTGTGTAGAATATCATCCCTTCTGCCTGGATGTGGCCATCTTCTTTCCTCTCAAATCCTGGTGTTTTCAGCTCACTTTTCTATAATGACTATGTTTTGCTTTCAAAGTATGAGCATCTTAAAGGCAAAGTTCAGAGGTTAACTTTGCTCACCTCAGAAATGCACTTTACATGCATTTGCCAAAGTTGGGGCTCTTTGTCAGAAAACAGGAGAGCCTGAAGGATTTCTGCCTTAGTGCTTAGTGTTTGAATAATATTTTGACTGTTACTGAATAGGCACCATTGTACTGTTAGTCCTTTTCTCCACAGATTAGAAATGGATTGCAAAAGGAGGCTGTTTGTTTTCCTTGATTACTAGGAGATCAGATGTTGGGAAAAAGCAGTCATGATGATTCAAGAGAAGGTATTTTAAAATATGACTAAATTTTGTGACTCTCACTGGAAATTGTTATCCTGATGAAAAGTACCTGTGAGGAGTATGAGCTTACCCACCATATTATGATTTGTTACACTCACCACAGATTCTTCCTGTGTTTAAATAAATAAATAAATGGAAAGCGAAGTGGATCTTCAAATGGGAAGATTAAAACAAAACTTCATGATTTATTTAACCTAAAAAGAGTAAGTGTTGATTTATTTGCCTTTTTGGTTTTTGGCACTTTCAGGGAATACTCAAGTTATGCTTCTAAATTTTCCCTTGAAACTAGAGATACTTTCATATTTTTTTGTTCTATTTTTATTTCTTGTGAAAAGAAAGCTGAGAGGCCTCTGCAATCTCATGACCCTGGTAGGAAGAGCTGTAAGGAAAGCACCAAAGATCCCGAGAGTGACAACAAAAATCATAACTCTCCTCCATGTCCTGCAGCATATGAAATCTGTATTCTGCCACTTGTGGCTTTTGGTCAAACAGTTGAGTTGATAACCATTCAGATCTAAAAGTGCCACTTGAAAAAACACTCTCTTACCTCTTCTCTTTTCTACTTAGCTATTCTACTGCCTAATGTAAGCTGGAGCCTCCCCTGCTGCCCAAACCTGGTTTGTGTAGAAATACTTTTCCTTCGGAGTATAACAGTTTTTGTAAGTTAGAATAACAAAATAAATAATACCTGCATATCTGAAATGTGATTGATGAGTTATTACATTAATGCAGTAAAATGATCTTCATCACAGTGTTCAGATAGTTCTACTTTGTAACTTCTGAAAAGCTCAGCAGCATGGCATAGATGCATGGGAAGAAAAGCAAACCTTGACAAAGATGAAGTGATACCAGAAGGCAAAAAAAAAAAAAAGAAGAAGAGGACAAGGTGCCAAAAGATTGATGAAATGTCAGGTAGTTAAGGACTGCAGTGAACACTGGCCAAGAAAAAAAACAAAACCAAAACCAATCCCTGCCCTCATATTATTTGAAGATTGTTATATTCTTAGACAAAGATTTAAATGTGTTGCTTTTTCTTCCCAAGTAACTGGGAAATACTTACAAAGTACTTTGGGAAAATGCATTATTGTTCTACTTTATTCATAAAGGTATTCCTGTCATTCAAACTCCAGGCCTTAAAATAATTTCTAACTTTTACTGTCTACATTTTAAAGTAATCTCAATATGCAAATTCGGGAATTTGGCAGTATAAAACTTCTCCCATAGACAAAGCATTTCCTTATGCTTTTAGACTTGCATTGTCTCTGTTAAATACTTTGTTAATTTCTGTACTGAAGAGGATTTCAACACTTTTGCATGGTATACTAAATTAAGCTTTTGCATTGAAAGTCTGATGTTGTGTCAAAAGTACAAGTTAAATCTCATGGATGATGTCACCCTGCAATTAAAGGCAGAGGTTAACACTCCTCTGTGCAGGTACTTTCCCCTCGAGCTATCTGGAATAACAGAGTTGCTATAATACAGCTGTGGCTGCTGAGGAATGCTAAAGCACAGTCAATGACTCTTTGAATTTTTAAAAGGAATGTGTGTGGCAGAGAGAGGTTTAATTGCTCCTGCTACATGTCTCATGGTGTGGGGGAGCCTTTGCTTGGATGGCTTGGAGTGACTGCTTTTGAAAGCGGGTCTGACATCTGCTTTTTTTACCCTCTCCTCCCCTCCTGAAATGATGACAGTCACATCAACTGTGGCAGCATGTTGTGTTTTCTCAGTGTCACCCACTCATTCCCACTGAATAATTGTTGTCTTTCACCAGCACTGCTTTGTCATGCTCTTGTAGCGCAGGTACAACATTTGGGGTAAGGGTGGCTTCAAGCTGTATCTTTCTCCTCTTCTCTTTGACCTTTGTTTTATCGTCTGGTGTTTCTGTAAAGTAATAATTTTATTGCCCCCTTCCTGAGCTCCCTCTTTCACCTCTCCTTACCTTCCCTCTCCCCAACACAGAGTATCTGCTAATCATCACCACATCTTTTAGCTGGATACTGCCAGATTATTTTTAATTCCTATGCTCATACACAGTCACAATGTTCATATGAATGGGAACACCCAGACTGGATTTATCCTATGAGATCTTTGCTTCAGCCTTGATCCATAATTTACCAAGGTGCCTCCAGCTGGGGAGTTGGTTACCTGAATGCCACTAGAAATACAAGAGAGGGCTCAGTAGAAAGAGAATACATTTTTTCAGTGAGGTGCAAAGAACAAAATGCAAGATAGTCTCCACTTTCTGTAATTCAATATAGAAACCCAAGGACTACGCTTGAGAAACTGATCTGAGCTCTAAATCTTGGATCTTTCCCAGTTTCTGAGTGAATCCGAAGTGATAATAGTTGCTTTCACAGAATGGTTGAGGTTGAAAGGTCTGGAGGTCATCTCGTTCAGATGTCCTAAAAATGTCCTTGTTTGGTTTGCTGTGAAGCATAATTGTTACAAAGAGTAATCCCAGCTAAGTGGAAAAGGACCCAAACTTCCAAGAGGTTCAGTCCATTCCAGAAATGAGCTGGAAATTATAAGCAACTGGCGGATTAAAGCTGTGGTATCTCTCCAGTAATACAGCTCTACGAGTTTATTGCAGACCCAAGGACATACCCACGGAGCAGCCTTGGACAGCACTTGCTCTGTTACAAAGGAACACAGTGCCTCCCTCTCCACATTTCCAGCACGAACAACTTGCAGGAGGGAAGTGCAAACTGCAAACATGTAAACAGCTGTTGGGGAAAGGGGAAGAAGCTTCAAGTAACAGAATCAGCTGCCAATTTCATCGCTACCATGTGTGCTGTGTATTGCTTGTCATATCAAGTGAGTCATTAAGAGGTTTCCCCCCTAATGGTACTTTGAAGTGCTGTGACAGCTTGAGAGCATCTATAAATTGCCACAAACAGCCCTCATACTGCGTTAGCTAATTGCTTGCTCTTTGACTTATTAGGAGTCACTGAGTTAAATAATTTGTCACATGTGTGGCTCATAATAAATAATGTGACTAGCCAGTTTGTGAGCTGTTTCGGTGATATATAGTGCCCCTTTTGAATGTTGTCACAAGCAGCCAACAAATATGACCCCACGATTGTCAGATCTTTGTGAAAATAATACGGCCTGACAGGGCAGCAGGTTACAAAATGAAAAAAAGAAACTAAGCCACAGCTCACCTCCTGAGGTATAATGAAAATGGTATTAATTTCTTCTTCGAGCTTTTAAGAAAACAAGATTATAACTTTTTTCTTGAATAGTTAATTAACAAGGGAGTAAAATTGTATATTAGTAGAATATCTTTTTTTCTTTTACAACTATTTCTATATAAATTAAAATAAAGAGGTAACTGTTTCCTAGTTACTGAAAATACCCTACATCCTCTGATGAAGTCTGAAGTGAGTATCCTCTCAGCAAACTATCTGTAGCTTCTGAAATATCATTGTAGGTTTTTTAAGAAATCTGATTGCTTTCTCTACAGTTTATCTAGATATTTAGGGCATATTTTTTCTGACCCTTTGTCTTAGTTCTGGTCGTGTGTTTCAGATGATACATTCCCATACACATGCTTGTTACAAGCTGGACTTCTTAATTTATAAGCACAAGTGTGGTGCTGTTGTAAGTGGTTGTGCACGTGTAATGTTAGAGATGCCTTTAGAAAGAATGTGGTAGAATGGTGACATATATATTTTTATATATACATATAAAAATATGTTCTTGGCATCTTCAGTTAATTAAGAGTTCTGTCTCACTTCTATGTAGGAGGAGAGTCCCCAGTATTTTGCCAAAGAAGCAAATGTGGTTTCTCTCCCAGCTAAAGGGTGATTTCTTCCAAAGAGACAGGACTTGTCTTGCACATTTAAATTCTGATGTAGACTGGATCACTGTGCTATAAAATCTTCTTTTCCCACAATTGTGCAAAATGAAGAGTGATGAGTGGTGTTTAATAAACGTTGCCGGTCCCTTACAAGCCTGTTCCTGCAGTGACCCTTGCTATTGCATTCCTCTTACTTGAACTTCGAGGTGCTTGTGCTGTTAAACTGGTTCCCAACTTGGCAGTCACTTTGTTTTAGGTCATGTTAATTCAGCAGTGCCCACTGCAGTTACTTCATGTGAGAAAAGACTCTCCTTTGGCTGTATCTGCTGAACAACCTGGTGATTTCCATGGCTCTTTCTAAATGTGTTTGTTGTCCTTTTCCCCAGAGCCAGCCAGCAAAAGCTTTCCAAGCTAGGGGCTTGCCTAGAGTTCTTTATCTTTTTGCATCTCCCATCATGTAGGTGTTTTTTGAGCGGTTGGGTGAGAAATTAGTCTGATGTGTTCTTTCATCAAAAGGGGAAGGTGTTGGTGGATTGTGCCTACCAGTTTTGACAAGAGTAAGAATTATGGTCAGTATGCAAAAGAGGCCGATGCTCATCAGGCTCTGGCTTGATTAATGAGCTGATATTTGTGCTAATCACTGCATATCACAAAGAAAGAGGTTGCATCTTCTAGTCTCAATCAAATGCCACAGAGATTTGTACCTCTGTTTTGGCGTTCCTGGGAAGACTGCTGAGCCCACTGAACTGCTGGCTGTTTCACCGTGCCTGTTATCTCTTCTCTGCGGAAGATTGGGAAAGGTGTTTTGTTTGGTTTTATGCACAAGGGCTTGGAGAATTAATCTGAAAGTCTTTTGTGGGATCCTCTCTGCTAGCCCAGGCTTTTATCTAGTTTTTGAGGCTTTGGTAGCTTAGTGTTATTTTGAGATAAGGCTCCAGGCAACTGTGATGACACCTAATGGGTACTTTCCAGTGACTGCCTTACTTGTGTTTTTACCTTGGGCCTGGCAGTGTTTGAATGAGAGACACATGACGACTTCTCGTTAAAGAAACTGAGGCTGTGTTTCAGATATTGAATTGAGGAGAATAGTGAAAATTGTTTTCTGCTCATTGTTAATGAACTCATATAGGAGTGAAATGCTGGGACCCATGAAGTCAGTGAGATCAAAAATTCTTCCCATGTGGTCTGGATTGATTGAAGGCTTCGCTTTTACTTTTTAAAAATTATTATTATTATTTTGGCAAAAAAGCCCACATTCAGGCATTCCAAACTTGCTATGTTTATGAAAGAATTTTCCATAATTTCATTAGCTGAGCAAATAAATATAATCATGGTGAATATTCTAGCTGGTTCACCTTTTCAAAGCAATATGTCCAAATTCTGTAATTTTGACAGAAAACTGGTCCTTTCTTCTTTCACAAACTTTTGTGAGATCTGTGGTAACATCTGGTTCTAAATAAGAGAGACATTTTTAACCAAACCCCTAGCATTTTCAGCTTTTTAAATTTTTCTCATTAGTTCAGGGAATATGTGCTTTTTTTTTTCTTTTTTTCCATAAAACCTCAGCAGCGGAGTAAAATGATTTCATGAAAATCCCCATGGCCATTTGGAAGATAAAAGAGGTGTGGATTCTGGTAGAGGGGTAGATTCTCTATAACTTGGGATTATAGAGTAGAACCTGAAAGCACAAAATCAAGAAGAAAAAAGACATAATATATATTCATTTTTTCAAATGAGCAGGGTTGGTAGCTTAAAGTACCGATTTTTGGATGCTTGTTCTTGCAAATATTAAACTTCCATTTAGACTTTCCATCGGAATATTATCTTAATGGTTTATTTGCTCACTTCTAACTTTCTAGAAACTTTTAGTTTATTAGAAAATTACTGATATTTATCAGTTTCTATGATTCTGCTCCTTTCTATGTGGCCCCTATTTTGCCCCCTTCTCAATGTAATGCATGCTTACATATTATCACTGGGATAACAGGCAATAAAAATGCCGGAAAGTTTAAAGGAGTGAAATGAAAAAATCACAAACAGCTCTCAGCTGCAATAGGCTTGACTTGTTCATGTTTGGAGACTTCGGGTCAGTTGTTTTTCTCCCCACTTAAGACTGCACTTTTACCTCACTACAGTTTGGATGGCTGCAGTAATTAAATGCCTTTTACCTCTAGTGCCAAATTACCTCTAGTGTGAAGAGTGATTTCTCTGTTTGAATCTCAGGATTCTGCTTAATCCAGTGTAGCGGACTGCAGATGAGGCAAGACAGGAGGTGTTTGCCTAGGGTGGAGAAGATGAGTATACCTATTAATGCAGAGATCCCTGTTTGCTTTAATGTTTTCAGTCACATTTGTTAGCCTACAGGACTAGGTTAGCCCCTTCATGCCCTCTATACCCTGGCAAACAGTCCCAAGGGCATTCTTGGGGAATTTAGTATAGGATAGGACTGATTTCAGTGTCCTTTTGTGCCCTGCCTGGTTGTGTTCCCTCAGCTCCCTTTATGACTAAATCTCAGTAGTTTGATAGGTAGAGACATTTTTATGGTATTCAATTAATTACTAATAAATAATATGCTCTGGTTCTGAACTATGAATTCTATAACTGAGTTTTTCTGTATTTATATGAGTCTTATAAAGTTGACAGTGGCTGGTTTCATATCCTACCTTAAGACACATATATGTGTTTTCATCTGTATGCCTTTAACAAAATACTTAAAAATTTATTCTGTCATGCTACTAGAAATAAAATCTCCTTGAGGCCAAAGAATTTAAGTTAGAGACACTTTTCCATAAGAAAGCTAAGCTTCAGCATCTAAATGTATCCAAAAGTGAAGAATTTAGGAGGCTTTTTCATGTGTTTTCACTGTTTACATCTGCCTCTACATACATCATACTACGATGTGATCTAGTGACAAGTTTTCTGGAACTCATTCTTTATTCAGGCTTTATATTTTCACAGCTTTATTACTACCACAGACAAAACAAACAAACAAAAACAAAAACCCAAACAAAATAAATCCTCCCAACAACTCCATACAAATTAACTGCATTAAACACAATTTAGAGAGCTAACAAGTTTCATTTTTGCTACAATATGTTTTTGCTAGTCTGTTTCAATGTGGAAACATAGTACAGTATTACTGTACAGTTCTCTTTTCTGTGCAGATATCTAGTGCTGCTTTATCAGAATGAAATTTGAATAACTGGATTATTCTAGATCGCATGCTTTAGCCAAGACATTGGATTAACTATGAAGTTGTTCTGCTTGGAGCAGGGTGCTAGACCAGATGACCTCAAGAGGTCCCTTCAAACCAAGCCTGTGATGGCGTGGACTAAAACCTTGATTTGAGACTTGGATCTGCAACACCTTTTCTTTGTGTCCAACTGATGTTCTGTGCAGTTGTAAGGAGATTGGGAAAGCCAAGAATGGATCAGGACTTCTGTGATATGTATCTCCTTTCTGTTTGCCTTCCCTTCTGCCCACTGCACTGCTGAAGTGCTGGAAGGAAGCTGATCATTTTGTAAGCCTAGAACATGAAATAATTCTGCTGTTTGGATTTTAATTTGTGATTTTGTGGCTTGTATTTAATGGTTTTCATTCTTACATTTACCTTTATGGTTCCTAGAAGGACCACTGTACTTGGTTGTGCATACACTACTACAAATGCACATGTACTTCAGATGCACACAAAGTGTATACCACTACAATTTGGGGTGTATTTTCTTAAAACTGAGAACACTTCTTCTGTTTTATGTTATGACTGGTCAGAAATTTGTGCCATTGTACATAGGAATCGGTTTGGGAATTTAAAATAATGCTTTAACAAACTTGTACTTTTTGAACATGTCTACTCATATGCATTGTCCTCTCTCTGAGTTGTTTAACATGTCATGTAGAAAATGCTAGACAAAACAAGATGTATACAGCTTCTCTGAAAAGGACTGCATGAGTGTGTTCAGCATCAACAGGTATATCCAAAAATAATTTAAGAAGAAAAAGCTTGGAAGACCTTTGCTGCATGTGTATTGTCTAAATCCTTTTCTGTTCTGTTAGCTGGTGAGTGGCCTAAGGGCCCTTTGCTGGAGATCATTCTTCATCCTGTGCAGGTCTTGCCTTGCTCCCCATTCAGGTGTACAGAGCTTTCTGCCCTTACTAAATGGGAGTAAGGTCAAGTCATGCAGTGGGTAAAAGCTTAAAAAAAGTTGTACTGGCTGAACCCTCCTCCTTAAAAGAGATTGGAAGTGTTACCAGTGCAAAACAATCCAACACAGAGCATGGGTTAAATAGATTGATAATTCCACTGAAGTATCTTCTTTAAGTCTTGCATAAGATTCTTGATTGAGCCTTAAGAACATCATAAACTGCTCTTCTGATCCAGAGCTACAAATAATAAAACCACCTGAAATATATTTCAACTATATTTTCTTTAGCAGCGGTTTAGTTTCAGCACGGCAGGCATACCAGTTTGCCAGCTTCATACATTTAATTGAGCACAATAGCATCCCAAATGATACAATTAAAATCTTCTGCTATTCAGATGTTTCTGTTTATAAACCTATGAACTTTATAAGAAGCAGAGTTAACTAAATTGTATTTGATTACCTCAAGTAATTGAAATTATAGAGTTAGTATAATTGGTGTGAATTCAGCAGACAGACATGATTCAGCTATTCCCATGGTCCTTTATGACTGTAAAGATGTTGCTTCCAACCTCCATAGTATACTACACAGCAAGTTTGGAGACAGGAAAACGGATCTTTTTCAAAAGAGCCTTATTAGAGGTATGTGTAGAGTTTCCTTTAAAATGTTAGAAGATACTAGTAGAGTATCTGCATTCCCTTATGCATTAAAAAAAAAATTAGGTGAGATTCATTATATTACATCAATTTATTAAATTGGTCAAGTTTTTAAATTGGACATTTGTTAAGGAAAAGACAGTCTGTTTCAATCATTGTGAAAGTACTTCTTTGACTATGCATCCTACTGAGATCTCATTCTCTTGTCACAACGGATCTGGCCTTTTTATTTTATGTCTATTTTTGCATATGGAAAACTTATTACAAAGTCCTTAAATTATATATGTACATATATATATAATTTCTCTCTGTGCATATAAATATGAAGAATATTTTTGTCTGTAGCTATGTATATAAAAATATATACATATTATCTATATATGTACATATATATAAATAAAATATTTTGGAGCACTTCAGCCTAATACATTTTATTACAGGTTCAGCGAGTCTAAATCATGCAAACATCACCACATATGCCTTCTGTTGAGTTTGTTGCAGAATAGCAATGAACCACAGCTGTCTCTGCAAACAGCCATAATTACGAGCCATACAAATAAATAGTGACCTGTTTCCAAATTGTCTTGGGTAATTCTTCCGAGTGACTTGGTGTTGGCATCTTTTACCAATGTATGTATTGTAATTTATAGCACAGCCTAAATGTGACATGGCTTAGGCTTTTTAAAATTGTATGTTTTGCTACCCTGAAGTAGCCCAATACAGTTAAATCTTTGTTCCTTACAGAATGCAAGTGTGTACAGTATATATTTATCTGGTCTGGAATAAGTATTAATCTTTAATTACTGAATAAACATATTTAACAGGTGTGGAATAACTGAACTTTCAACGGTGCAATGTTTATCTGCTAGCACACTGGATACCTTGGCTCTGCAGTTTGAAGGTTTCACCTTGGCGTGCCCAGGGTTGAGTGAAGGAGCGAAGGTTGTGAGGGTGGGGGCACACAAATGCCCCAAATCCCACATAAATCAGAAATTTCCAGTTATAAATTATGCACCATCATAACATCCCGCTAGCGCCGTTGGCGAGCCAGGGCTGGAGCGTGGGGTAGTTTATAGCGGAAAAATGGCTTTTCAATGGATAGCACACCCTCGGACTCCTTCTCCTCCTAGGCTGTGTGTGCTGGGCTTGTGGTGTGAGGAGATATAAAGCAGCATTTTTCTAGCTGCCTGGTGAAACAATGAGGGCTCTGTTAGCAGGAGCCCAAACTTCTGTAGTCCCTGCCTCACAAGGTTGGAATGACTGCTTAAACCCAGGTTCAAAGCCCTTGGCCTCCAAGTGCTTTAATTTAGCACTATTTTTGCTGTGCTAGCCTCTGTTTTTTCTGCTTAAACCATCTAAGGTCTCCTTGTTTTGCAGGGAACTAAGCAGCTCCCTTTTATAATTAGATTAAAGATAATCAAATGAAGACTTGGATTTTTTTTTATGTCATTTAATTCTTTTTCTTGTTTTTAACTTTTGCAAAATAACTTTCTATCACCATTGCCTACCTTCTTGTAAATTTACACCTTTTTTTTTTTTTTTTGCTTCACTGTGTTTCAAGCTTCTGGTTTTCTAGTTTAAAAAAAATATCATTTGACAGGTATTTTTCAGCATTTTTATTTGATGCCATAAAATAAACCTTTACCAGGTGTTTTTAGGTACGATTCACAACACTTTCATTCATTCATTCACTGTCAGTTTTCCCAAAGCTGACTGGTGTGAAAATAAAAGAGAATGCTAGAAGAAGCACGCAAAAAGTGTAAAAAGGATACGAATGAAGTGGAAAAAACCCACAGATATGGAGTAATGGGTTAAGGAGCAGCACAAAACTGCAGCTAAAACAGGGCTGTGCATTAATAAAAGTAACAAGTAAGTGCTGGTGCAATTTGCTTCTAGTATTAAAACATGAAAAATCAGTCCTAAATGTAGGCATTACTCAAATAATAATCACTCAAGAGTTTGTTAAAACCACAGCTTAGTATGAAAGCTGTGAAAAAGCATGTAACAGCTGATGTCAAATTTCGAAAAGAAAAGTTGTTTCAAATTTAACTTCCCCATTCCCCATATCCATAGAAATATCTGATTCCATAATGCACAATCAATTCAAACATATTGGAAACAAGAGCAAAAAAAAAATCTGATCTCTTACCAAAGACCAAATGACAGTTATGTTAAAAACCAAAGAAATTGTACATGAACAACCACATTTAAAACAAGGGGGAGGGAGGGTAAAAGATCATCCAAATTTATGGTGTATAAAATATCTCTGTGCTCTTTGTCTAGTCAAAAAGTGACATGCTAGATAGGCAACAGGAGATTCACTACCTGGATCTTGACAGGAATCTCTTTTACAGGCATCACAGTGGAGGCTAAGGTGGAGATCAAATTTCCAATTTGTTAGATTAATGAGTATCCAAGGAATACTGGCTGATAAGTCTTTCTGTCATTTTAGAGATGGTGCTAAAAGTCACAAGGTTTGTCCTTTTTTTCTTAATAAGATCAACACCAGTTTTCAGTTCTGTTTCTTGATTTTCACTCATTTGAGTAAATCTTGTATGATTATGATTGTGTAATGCATTGTAATATTTTGTTACTCCTTTTTTCTTTATTCTGGTCTTGTGTGTTGTAAAAAGATTGAAATCATAGAATATCTCAAGTCTGAAGGGACTCTTAAGGATCATGGAGTCCAACTCCCATGAGCTTCTAGAAGCATAGCCCTTCAGATCGGGGAGGTACTGGATGATATGAAAAGAGGATACTGAAAGGTTTCAGTGTCCATTATTCTGTGTTCAGGAATAGGCTCTGTGACTTCAGTGGGACTATGAGTGACTGTGTTTGATGGAGATTTGCAGGGCCAGATCTTGCAAATCTCTGTGATTTATTCTAAGTGCAGCACAGAATATTGAGCTTATTGTTTGTAATACAACATTGGATATGTTTTCCTTTTTTTTTTATGCTCTGTAGCCATGTTTTTTCTTTCTCACAAGGCACCTAGTACTAAGCTTCATGGGCATGAAATGTATGTGAAAATTTATGGATGCACATGTGTCTCCTGACCATGGTCATGATTTCTTAAGGCTCTATGTAGCTGTTAAAAATAAATATAGCTGTTAAAAAAGAAATTTATATGATTCTCACCACAAGTAAGTATACTACAATCCATCTTTAATTTTACTTATAACTTTGAAAAATATTCTGAATATGTATTATAATCATCAACACATACTCATTCCAGGTGGAGCATATCATTCTACAAGATTCGGTTATTACAATTTTTTTTTTATGTCATTATTAGTGTTTTAAAAGCTCTGAAAGGTTTGCTTTTTTTTTCTTTTGAAGACTCACTAAAGTGTTAGACTCCTCCAAATATGGCTTATTTCAGATGATTTTTACTGACTAGCATATTGTAACAAAAAAATGGAACAGTCACGGCAACATTTGGTCTGTGCTTTCAGACGTAAATATAACTCCTTAAAAACAAAAAAGCCTGCAATGATTATTTGAAATATCTGATTGCAAAACCAGTTATCACAGTCTGCTTCTTTGAGACTTAGAACAGGTAAACTGTGTTTTGACCGGTAATTTCATAAAGTGTCAAATGAAAGACATGAACAGATGTTGGAGGTGTTTTCCCATCACAGTAGTAATTTGTGTAATTGGAGGTTGCAGTTGCAGTTCCTCTTGCAAAGGAGCCTGATAGATTTTAATAGTGGATGCATGCGCTTAAGATAGTGAGTTTTATGCTGATAAACATACTCAAAAAAATGGGAGGGGAAAATGACAAATTACTAGAATTAAGGGGAAAAAAAGATATTATTTGCCTGAATTACTCTGAAAGGTACGTGGTAGAAATGGTTGGATGCTGGAAACAGAGGTGTACACTGGAAAGTGGAATACAGGTTTTTGGCCCATAAAACTGCTGTGTATATTTGCAAGTAAAAATAACAGCAATTCAGACATATCTTAACATATTCTAAAATTCCAGAAAACTTATACAACTGTGTCTTGAGGGAAAAATAAAGTGAACATTATCTTAAAAAAATTGTTTAAGTATTCCTGATTTCTGAGATCACAAGGAATCTTTAGCCAGCTGGAGCCTTCAGGTTATTCAATGATTCTAAGAAGAAGTATAGATGACTAATGAAATAAATAGTTGTCTTCCTCTTAATTTTTCACTTATAGGGCCAACAGTTCTTACATTTCCTGAGGCACTCTGCATATATTATTGAGGTAGTATGTTAAAATGATCTCGCCTCATTTATCCTCCCCCACAAAATAGTTGAGATGTAACTTTCCAAAGAAAACATCTGAAACATTTAATTTTACCTGTCACTTTTTTTTCATTTTCCCTGTTAAGAGTAAAACATTGGGCTGCACATTTCTAACAGCAGGTTTTCATGTGAAGGTTAGAATAAACAAAAGTATGATTTAACATTCAGAGACCAGAAAATGACTAATGGGCAACTCTAATTCATTTTCCAGGTCTTAGGTAGGCATAGTTAAAAGCTATGAAGGTAACAAAGGTTATCAAGACCTAAAGATAAGAATTAGAAGTTGTTAAGTTTAGTGTCTAAAGTTAGAGTTTCCTCATTTTTCTTTCTACTATGTGAAGTAGTAATTTCTTGGATCTACGCTATTCACATTGTCAAGTTAATACTATGTTGTGATTTATCTCATTCAAGGAACAGATATTTATTTTATTTGACTTGATTCATCTAGGAGCATTTTGTTTGGTTATCCATCTAGATACTGTGCATGCATGCTTGCATTATTTTGCAGAACTCTGAATATCTTTCTATCACCTTGATGAATTTTATTTCTTGCAGATGGTATTGATTTGGATGTTTTGTACTAGTCTCCAGCAAAGTCTTTTCTGCTTAGAAGCATTGAAATTGCAGGTGGTGATCTGTGACTTAATGTTATTGTCTACAACAATCATTGTGTTTCTGCTATAGGCAAACGCTACTCGATCAAAATCTGTCCAACTCGACTTTTCTGTTACAAACATTCACATTGGACATGAACCCTCAACAGATCAGCTTTTCTAATGTTATGCAAGCAGAAGTAATGATTGAGCTCTGCTACTCATACAGTAAGTCACTTTTACTAAGTCCCAGGAGAAACTAGAGTAGGTATTTTGGTATTTTAAATTAAAAGCTATTATAATTAACTGGAGAAAAATGCTCTTGGATCAATTTTTTGGAACAGTTAATTCTTAAATAAAGGCACGTATCATACTCCTGCACATATCATACTCCTATGTGCACACTGCACATATCATACTCCTTCTGTACAAATACTAAAAGATACTTTTGATAGGAAATATCAGTTGTTATTCCTCTTATAACTAGGTTCAAGCTGAAAGAATTATATTCAGTGTTTGTCTGATTTTACAGATAACATCGACTAAGCTTTAAAAAGTGTTATGCATGACTAAAGTCTATACTGAAATTGTTTGATATATCTCCTCCCATTACTTTTTGCTCATGCTTGCTATATACAATAGAAGCCACTTAATTAAGAATTCTTTTTCTCTAACACATTAAAGTCATAGCAATACTGTTGTATTAGCTGGACCTTGTTTAATGAAAAGGTACACATTCAGACATCAGATGGAACACTTGTCACTGGTTTGACTTACACAGAATGAGTATTCTGTAGGACTGCCACTCTTTCCCCTTGTTGTCACTGTCTTCCCCCTCATCAGTTACTTTGTGAAGCCCTGATCCAGCTCCTACTGGAATCAGTTGGAAATTGTCTGCTAAATACAGAAAATTTTCTGCTGCATCTTGTCTCAGGTCTAATATGTTTAATGCTTGCAAATGTAATTACACTTTTTATCCTCTGTAGAGAAATTCTGCCTCTACGAACAGGTAGGCAGAGGAAGATACTTTTGAAAAATGCTTTGTGCTTCTCTGTGCTCATACTCCTGCAAGCACATGGCAGAAGGAGCCTGCCCCATGCCCAGCTGAGCACAGGGAACACGACTTCAGCAAAACAGATCTCTTGTACTAGAGTCTTGGTACATTCCTGCCCTCTCTGCCCATTTGTCTATCTTGTTTAGGTTGGACTTCAGGGTTACTTTTATTGCGGAGAAGGCAGGATCCATCCCTACCAGAACTGCACGGGTCTTCGCCAAGATCCTCCTTTGCCCTTCTGGCTCAGCAGTGACATGCAGGGGCAGCCCAACACCAGGGAGACAGGCAAGAGCAACAGCAGTCTAACCAAAACCAGCCTGGGCTATTCATTACTGCTTATTGCATTCAGTACTGACAGAGTGAGACAAGTTACTTGTTATGCATCGGAAAAATGGAAAAAAATCCCCATTACTTACTAAAGGACCTTGTAACTTTCTTCTGCAGACTGCTTTTCACACCCTGCCTGAATAAGCTGGGGGATGGCCAGTGAAATCCCCAAATTATAACAAGTTGCAACATGCACCAGCTATTTACAACATGTAAGAAATTTCCATAAATGATTTTTTTTTTTTAATTAGCTACTGCTTAAGCACATTACAGAGTTCTCACACATTCATGTGCCTGCACAGTAGCCCTCAACAGGGATTTCACTGACTAGGGAGTATTGCCCTTCTTGCTTAAATTTTGTCCAATATCTTCTAATCCTAATTTGATTTCTAATAATTGTAAAGTTCCAACAGCTGCAAGAGACAGGATGGTTTTTATTTGAGGAAGATTTTGCATCATAAAATTAAATGAGTTATTTTTGCCTTTACAAACTTTATAGACTGGGTTAATTATTTGGCCTTCTTGCATAGTTGTTTATACTCCATATCGATCTCCTTCCTCCAGATCAATCTCCTTCCTCTACACATCATAGAAGTACTTTCACATCTATGTATAGTACAGTAATGATGTAATGTTAGAAGTAGAGCCAGTAATATTCTCCTTAGAGGGAACTGTGAATCTTCAGCTTTGTGTTTTGCCTGAGCCTGGGTTCCAAAAGCTCCCGCTCCAGTGACCTGAATGCCTGCTTGTGCATTCAGATTTTCTGTGATAGACATAGTTTCTTTGTAGGTACGGCATGTGTGAGCCTGTTCTCATCTTTCATTCTTGGTTTCTAGTTTGAGACAACCAGGATTAGCATAATTTTTTTTGTTGTGTATGAGTTTTGCTTTTAGTTCATGGAAATGGTGACTAGAGTTTGGGATAGCCATATCTTTTCTTCTATGGGCTGCCTTAAATCTAATTTAATTGACTGATATATGTGTTTTCAGCTCTCAAAATGTGCAGATATCCCATTAGAACTACACGAGAATCAAGGCTAGTCAGAGAGCAACAATTTCATTTTAAGGTAGGGGAGAGGAACCTTGGGCCTTGTGTTCATTTTGATGCTGAACTCTTTCTCACACCCACTAGAAATTCCATGCTGAATGTTTTCACTGAAACAGATACATTTCCATGAAATACTGCTCTTTAATAGAAAAAGTATTCTAAATCAAATAAGTTTTTTCGATCTGTAGACTTTTATTAAGCAATGACTCTAGGCTGAAAATGATTCCTAGACCATAGGAATAAATTTTTGTATGACTACAGTACTGAACAGTGTGAGAGAAGGAACAAGGGAGTCCATTTCCAGTGATGCTGATTCAGTTGAAACCCAGAACAAAGGAAGATGGTCAGTATTCCAAAAGGCCACCCTCTCTGAAACCTGAGGTCTGTGGTATATTTATTGCTATGTAAGCTTTCTTAACCCTAACAACAAACAAACAAATAAATATTAAATATTTCTGAGAGCCTACCATGGAGTACTTACAATGTAAGGAACCAACACACTGAACGTTGTGGTTACTAGCGGCCCTGAGCCAAACTGTTAATTCACTGTTAATGCTAATGCAAATGTTGCCCTCCTTATGTACCTGTAAACTGCTTATCAAGTCAGTGCACATTTGAGAAGTATCCTCTTTGTGCAAGTGCCCCTTGGTCAATGTGATTGAAAGCCTGACCCTACCTCAACGCCAGGCACAGAACGTTACGCCAGCTGTTCCTACCGCTTGTTTTCACATAGGCAAACTTGGAATAGCTGCATTTATTTTATCATTCCTTCATTTCCTCTGATGTCATTCTGCAACAGTGTTTACTTTGTCACAAGATGCCTTGTTGTGACTTAATGTTGCCCGCTCGTTCACTTCGCTGCCAACAGCATGCTGAGGAGCAGATTTGGTCACCAACACAACATGGCAGGTGACTGATCTTGTACATGAAACACACAGAAATACTTTGAAACAAATATGTGTATATTATGGGAAGATTTTTATAGGCTTCTAATCAAATAAAGTTAAAGCACTAATAGTATATTTAAACTTGTTGAATTTTAAAAAGAAATCTGGTTTTAATCAGGGTTCTTCTTAAGTAAGACAGCTATCTCTTTACAATGAAAAATGAGTCTACTATACTGTAGCAAAATAAATTTTCTTCTATGCTTCAACTGAGTTATAGCAGTTGACCAGTGTTTTAAAAAACATCTCTTTTGAACCTAACTAGGAGCTGGCTGGCTATATTTATCTAGGTGTCTTGAAAGTTTTGGAAATGCATGCAAAAAAAATAGCAACAATAATTATATTTTTTTTAGTGGTCAAAAGTAATAAAAATTTTCAAACCATACTGAGGAGAGCATTCTCCCCTTGCTGTGCTGTTGATAGCAGTTATCTTTCTAATTTGCATTTAGTCTGCTGTTTTACTGAAAAGCCTGTTTTTTTAAAGACATTTCAGCCTGACACAGTTTCTCCTTATTGCTCTGACCACATGGATTTATTTTTTAATTATCCAGCCTGAAATCCATTTTTAAGTAATTATTTCATTGACAGCCTTTTATCCTAGCTGAGGCTTCAAGAGAAGCCAGTTCCTGCCAGTAAAGCCTAAAATAGCCTTAAAGAGTTTGTGGTGCTAAGTTTGGCGGTGCAGTATCGATATCCACTTGGCGATTTCCTAGGTGAGGCCTGTGTCTAGATGTCAGAATGGATCATGTGAAACTATGTCGGTCAATTAATCACTGCCAATGAGCCATGGCGTGCCAAAGCTCCTTCTCATAACGGCCTCCTTGTTAAGTTCACAAAATCCAAATCCACAAGCCAGACCTCCTCCTTTAAGACCTCCAATACAGGCTACAGAAGCATTTGCAGGAAAACACATTTACTGCAAGAAATAAATGTTGCAGCCTTATAGGATTGATCTATAGAAGGAAAATTTAAAAAAAAAAAATAAAAGAGGAAACCGTGGGATTTAGCTTGATAACCAGTTTTGTGGAATTGTTTATGCTGGATAGTTCTAGAGAAATACTTCTAATGTGAATATGAAATAAATCCGCATTAAGCAGTACATACAGCATAACTCAAAATTAGTTGAAATTTGACCTTTATGTTTCACAGCAATGGCTGCTCTAAGGGAAAAAGTGTCATTCATGTTTAGTAGTTCTCTTGCCTTATCTGTTCCTTCATCCTGACCTTACCAGATGCTAAAATGTAGGGCGAGAGAGTTGGGGAAAGTCAGAACTGAATAGTAGCCTGACGAACTACTGAAATAAATTAAATTCCTGTGACAAGTAAGTCATTGTTGGGGGGGATGGGGGGAAGGGTGTGAGGGGGGAAGGGAGACCGTCTTTTACTTCACTGGCCCATTTAGGAAGTTTGGTCACTGGTATGAAGCCATACAGCTGCACACAATATAAAGTAAGTTTAGCAGCATATTTGGTGAGTTTATAACTTCCCCAGGGCTTTTTAACATTAAAAATAGTGATTGTTAACCTGCTCCATCTGAACTTAAATATGAGCTTACTTTGCAAGAAATGAGGGGTAACATCTCAAGTACGTTTCTTTGTGTTTTATTATTGCTTAAGGGCTTACATTGCTTTATAACTGCATTTTGTCTGTTTTTGCATTTTGTACTCAACAGGGATATTCAAACCCATGGTCTCAAGTAAGGATGGCAATCCTAGTCCTGGGTTAGAAATATGTTCTTTTATAGAAGTGCACATATATGAAAAAATAAACAGTATATGATAAAGTGGCAGTTGTATATGACTTTGACGTTAGCAGTAAGTCCATTACACATTATCTGTCTGGTGACTAAAGATTTTCACAAGCAGCAAAAACTCTTTTTAAATCATTAGTGTCTCAGACTGGCAGCCAAAATAACATTGACAAATATTGAAAGGCACATGAGAAATTGTGCTGAAAAGAATTATTATTGCCTTATAGAATGAAGTAGATTACAGGATATTAAAATGAGGTCCTTTTAAAAAAGTGTGTTTCTGCATGTGTATGAGACTGTCTTTCAAAGCAAAATTCTGTTTTCAGATGAATATGCAACTGGAAACACACAGGTCTTAATTTTAAAAAATTAAAATTACTATATTGGCCTAAAAAATGAGATTTAAAAAATAATATTGCTAAGGGTCCTCTTTCATCTTGCTGTTTCGTAAGCCTTTAGGGTTCATGGTGTCAGGCATTTTTCTGCAAATACAAACCCTCAAAGAGTATGTATTTATCTTCGAAAACAGGTTCTTGTGTACTTGCTCCTGGAATTAGGCATTGGATGAAAACGTAAACCCCCAAATATTGCAGTTATTGCTAGAAATCAGTAGTATTGTGGAAGTGTAGGAACTGGCCTGACTCTTATGTCAACATGGCACATACTTCTGTGTACCACTGACAGAAAAAGTCCTTCTCCATCAGTGCTCCTCTCCTGAGAGGAGAGAGTCCCTGTCCATACTGAACAGCCACTGCACGCCGTGCAGGTGAGTCCTGGTGCTCGCTGTCGGCAGGTACTCCTTCCACAGTGCAGTCACTGTTCCCGTTTTTGTTTTCATGCTCCACTATTTTACCATGTCAAGGAGAAAATTATTTTTAAATATATATATATATCTGTTCAAACCATAAATGAATTTTGTCCTCCTACTTCATAAGATTCCTTTGCCCCTCTGTTAGATGGAAGGGAAGTCCCTCTGGGCTGGCTTGCAGATGGGTTTGAGGGCTGTTTAAACCTGCAAAGCTGTTTACAAGCCCTGCCTTCTGGTGCTCTCGTGCAGTGGCCTGCCATGCCCGCACGTCTCATGGCAAGCAATGCTAAGGGGACCTACATTCCTCAGACCACAGCAGCTCCCTGACAGCCGCTGCTCTCTCCTCTGGATTAGCATAGCTTCCATACACGGGCACTGAAGGTGGGACTCACATCCCTGTGTAAAGCCTAATGAAACCAGTTCTGCCGGAGGCACCAGTACAGGGCCTGGAGGGAGCAAAACACTCACTGGGAGGCATTGCTCACGGCACACCCCAGCTGTTCCCACCACCCCACGGATCCTGCAACACCCTCTGGTGAAAAGTTCCATGCCAGTTTGTCCCAAACTATTCACAAATTCCCCGGCTGGCTTCCCGCTACTACTGCGGCTGTCTTCAGGGACATCTTCTCACCTCTCTACCCCTATGGAAGACCTGTGCATGTTTTCTTAGCTTTTCACCTACTTTATAGTGCAGAAGGGGAGGGTGCCTTGTTAGGCCCTGTGGCCTTACCTTCCATGGAGACCTAATATGTAATTCTAACTGCTAAGCACTTAAGTGGTGCAATAGTAGCAGAGTTAACCCATCCACATCCCTGTCTTGGAACTTGGTTGCCGTCCATCCTCAGTCTGTCAAAACCCAGTAATTGTGATGTTCCACATCTGCTGCAGGAAAGCCCTAGTCCCCAGAATTTATAAAGTCCTCAGAATAGCAATTATGAATTTTAGAGGGTATTTATGTATACACACACATTATTGTATGTGATTTATGTTTGCAGTTGAGAACTGGTTTGTACGAAGGTGATGTAATTTGTTGGAGTAACAATCCTTGGCTTTGTTTTTGACTGACTGTTAAACCACAGAGCTGAGCATTGAGGTGTCATGTCCTAAAAGCTGCCGGCTTAAAAAAAAACCCCTATCCTATGTTCTATCCCATGTGAATGGTAGGAAAAGAAAAAAGATATTATATGTGCACACCAGCCTCTTGACCCTGTTCCAATAAAGATAAATCTAGTTCTAGACTTCAGTTAAAGTAGGATCAAGTTTTGAATAGACAGTGTGGTTTATAGGTTCTTTTCAGAGAAAGCCCTTGTAATGTTGGAAGTGTGACAAATAATAATTCATCTGAAAAAAAGAAGTAGAGTTGCAGGTGTGTGGTAAGAATTATCACCTACCTAATGCCACTTGGTACAAATAAATTGCTTAATGATTTAACTATTTTTAATTATTTTAATTGTGTGGAATACCCAAACAATTTGAACTTCACTATGTTTTGGTTTTTATCCTTGCTTTCCTAATCTCTGGTAGCTGAGATGAACACTGCCAAAGCCATCTATTTTTGTAGAATCCAGAAATCATAGAATACCACTTGGAAGAGACCTCAAGGATCATCTGTTCCAAATTTTCTTGGCAAAAGCAAGGTCTAGACAATATGCCCCAGCACCATGTCCAGCCAAATCTTGAAAGTATCCAGCACTGGGGAATCCATCACTTCCCTGAGGAGATTATTCCAATGGCAGATTGTTCTAATCGTGAAAAATATCCCTCTTGTGTCCAGTCAGAATCTCCCCGGGGGTAACTTGTACCCATCACCTTTTGCCTTTTCTGTGTAACTCCCTGTAAAAAGTCTCCATCTACTTTGTAGACATCCTTTAAATACTGGGACATGGTGATAAGATCTCCCCTAAATATTCTTTTCTCAAGGCTGAACAAATCCATTTCTCTCTCAGCCTTTCCTCACATGTCAGGCTGCCCAGGCCTTGATCATCCTTGTGGCCCTTCTGTGGACCATCCCCACCCTGTCCAGAGCTTTTTTCATCAGACCAAAACTGAATACAGTATTCCAGGTTTGGCCTGACACACGTTGAGTAGAGTGGGACAATGACTTCTTTATCCAGTCTTTGAATGAGCTCAAAGGAAGTTTTCTGGCCAAAAAGGTGGACAAAGTCAGATGCTCCAGTTTCAATCTACATTTGCGGAGCCTTTATGCATCGTGTCTTTAAGAGATACTAATTTCTGAAAATCTGCTGAGCACATCTACTCTGAAATCATTTCAGCATCATTTTCTATGGGCTTGGTGAACATGATATGCAAAATTGTGTACATCCACTCAGAATGTTTCTGGGAAGATCACTTCCGTCAGTTGCTGCTTTCGGGATGTCACACGTCTTTGTTGGTTCCTTTCTTCTGTCACACCAGACCAGTGTTACTTGTCTCCACTTCACAGGCCTTTCATGTCTTACATTCACCCTGTCATCTCTCCTTTGCTGTTGACTGGCTGACTCCTGCCTGCAGCCAACTTCTGACACTCATCTTCAGCACCCACTTGTTAAACTTTTGGACAATCACCTCTCTCTGTCTCCCATGCTACTGGTCAAGCTTGCAAGACACCCACTGTAAACACTCTCAAAGTTATTTCATCACTTCTGTGCTTAAAATCTCAGTCTGTGATGCCAACAGGAGTCTTTACAACGGTTAGACAGCTGATGTACTGCAAGCATTGCCTGTCATGAGAGTTGAGGTTGTTTTCCTACATCTTTCTTGAAGAAAATTCCACTTGTGTTGGTTTCATGTCCATGAGACCTTTTGTTTAGTGTATGTACTACTAGTATGTGAACTACTGAGGCAAAGGTTGTAGCCTACAATCCAGGGCAGGTCATGCCACAGTAATGCAACTAATTCTGTGGTTGCGTCAGGGGGTTCAATCTCAATCTCAAGAAATGCTACACTGAATGCTCCTACCAGCCAGGTGCTCTGCTGGCAAATGTGCCTGTTGCCTCATTGTCCCTTGCCTCATGCCAGTCCAAAGTTTCCTTGTGAAACTGTCTGGGGGCTGGGCTCTCAGAGTTCAAAAGGCTCACATATATGTCCCTAGTTGGATAGAGCAGATAGGCGGAGAGACAAATAACGCAAGTGTGAAACTGCTACCTGTGTAAGCACTGATTTGTAGGAGAATGAGGATAAAGACTTGCACATTACTCACAGCACCCAGCCTAATTGGCAAGGTACATGTCTGTCTCCTTATTTTCCCTGCATGACTGATGGAGAGACAGAGATCATCATCCACAAAGTGATTTAAAAACACTAAATCAGGCACTTGATACAGTTCACTTAGTTGACAGTAGAGGAAAGTTGGAGAGTTGAAACTTGAGTGTTCAAAGTTGGGAGATACGAATAACCTTTCCTCCTCACTACTGAGAGTGGTATTTCTGTGCCAAGAGCACATGTTAACAAAGGGGTGGACATGCCACAGTGACTTTAGCACTTGTGCTCTGGTTCATCTGCCACCTTGCAGCACATTGGAGAGTATCATCAGAAAGTTTACACAGAATGATAAAAGGAGAATGAGAAAGATGTGTTCATGAACCAGCGATCCCCAACCTGGATTTGGCATGACTGTCCGTTATGTGGGTCAGGATGGTGAAGTCCCAGTCTCACCAGTGTATTTCAGAATGGAGTTAGAGGATCATTTAGGTTGACAGGGACCTCAGGAGGCTGTAATCCAACCTCCATCTTAGGGCAGGGCTAACACTGCCTTAACTCCAGTTACTCAGGGCTTTGTTCAGATGGGTCGTAAAAGCCTCAAGTACAGAGATTGTGAAACCTCCCTGTTTAACCTGTTCTATGCTTGTATCACCTCATCAAATAAATTTTCCCAGCTCCAGCTGACCATCTTGGCAGCCCTTCATTGGACTCGCTCCAGTTTTTCAACATTTTTCTTGTGTTGTTGGACCCAAAACTGGACATAGCATTCCAGATGCAGTATAACAAGTGCTAAGTAAAGAGGAATTATCGCTTCCTTTGATCTACTGGCTATAGGATTTTTGATATAGCTCTGGATGCTGTTAGCCTCTTGCAAAGCACAGGGCTGGCCCATGTTCAGTCTACTGGCCACCAGGATGTGAGGTCTATTTCAGCAGAGTTTCTACCTAGCCATGCTGTATTTCAACAGTCAATTAATCTGTCCCGTTTGCATCTGACCTTCTTGAATTTTACAAGGTTCCTCTTGGTCTGTTCCTCCTGCCTGTCAAGATACCTCTGAATGGCAAAAAAGTATCACCTATTTTCCCCAGATTGGTGTCATCTGCAAATTTGATGAGAGAGCACCCCATCTCCTCCAGGTCATTGGTAAAGGTACCAGCCCAGGATTTCAGCATCAAGAGTTTCATGCAGTGTTGGCTGATTTCCATAGCCCTGTTTGTAAATTTGTAAAAGACCCATAAATGTTGCATTTTAAAAAGCCGGATCATTGGAGACAAAAGCAGAGGTGTATAGTAGGAACCTTTTGGTCAAGTAGGGTCATATTGCCATGAACTGTCCCAGTCCTGGGCCTGACCTAACAATTTTCAATTCACACTGTGTGTCCGAATGTTGAGAAAGCGAATTCTACTTGAAGCTGAGAGCATTCTGCAACCATAGTTATTGTCTTGTTGTAGCTACCCCACAACATACATACAAATATATATATTTACACACAGACATACACGCACATAGTTAAGTTTCCTGAAAGAATGTGTCATGGCAGGAACCCTCTGTGACAAGTTTCTGAGTGGAGTGAGCTTTTCCAGAAGAGTTACTGACCTCTGGAACAGGGTTTCTATCATGAAAATGCTGACATAACCTTTAACTGTAGAGCCACAAACAGCTTTGTTATATTACTTGTTCCTGCTTATGTCCCTGCCCTGGAAACAGTGGTGGCATTGTCTGCTGCTAATTGTGTTAAGGGGTCGGGGAGAGTTGGCACTGATATCAGAAGGGAAAAATAATTTAAAATTAAAAATTCCCCTTATGTGAGTCATACAAACTTAAGGGAATTTTAAATGAATGGCCTTCGTTTGGGTCTATCTATACGATACTCTATTTTTTTTTTTCCCATTACAGATATATCAGATGTAGTAAATATTCTTTATCAATCTAATATATTTTGGTTATTTTAAGCCCCCTTACATTAATAAATCTGACTGGTAGGTCTAATCACCTTTTCTACATGCTGTTTTTCCTCAGTACTTTATGTAAAGAGAAACCGAAGCCTCACACGGCGTTTTCAACTCTCATGATTTTGATGTGGGTCTTGCAATATCTAGTGTTTTCTTTAAGCCTCAGCTCCTGGAGCTCGATGATTATTTCAAGATCTCAGCTTTTTGTTTTGCAGCCTTTCAGATTACCACGAAAATATCAAAATCTGAATTCTAAAATATCAAAACAATTAAACACACAGAAAAAAACCCCTAGAAATAGCAGTTCTGAATGTTATTGTGGCTTTTACAGAGGCCTTTTAAAAGCTTGCAATGACAGTACTTTGAATATAATCAATTTGAATAGGTCTGCTTGCAATGCAAATTGCCAGCAGCACTCCCATTATTAATGCTATCTCCTAGAGGCATGCAAAGTGAAGTCCTAGGGCTAGTTGTTTCTGACTTTGACATTCAGGGACAGATACGCATCCTGCTTTGGGAATTATCTTTTCTAGAGTGTCCCAACCTAAAATCCCAGAGCTGGACCATCTTCTTTAAAACATTATGAAGAGCCCTTGGTCTTCTGCTGCAGATAAAGTATCATAATGGCTAACACCATCATGAGCCTTGCAATCAGTTCTGCAAATGGATACCAAATCTGAAAGATACATAACACTCTCACACTAAAGGCTTCTGTTGAGCTGCTGGTTACTGTTGTTTTCTTTCCAGAGGTGCTAATTTCCAGAGATAAAGAACTGACTGCTCCCAGTGAGAAATGCAAAGTACCTTGCAAAAGCTATTAAGTGTGGGAAATTAGCAAACATGGGAAGCAAATGGCTGAATATATGAGTTTCAGTCAATTAACTTTTTAACAAACAAAACCTTTAGTAGTTGCCCACTATTCCAGCTGTTCTGTGTTTGGTGTAAAGCTAAGTGTTACTTAGTTTTAGGCCGGGGAGGGCAGGAGGAACTTTGTAAGTTTTGCAGCAGTTATCTTTTTCATGAGAGATAAGCCTTTCCTTTTCTATCAGCATAAGAATATTATTGCCCCAGCTGTTTGGAAAGTGCAAGTTAAGGCAGGTGTCTAACACCGGGCCTTCACCACACTGAAATCTCATGGGGGTTACCATCTATGCCATTCAGCACAGAAGCAAGTGCAGGCAAGCATGTGGTGCAATCTGTAGGCTCAGCCCAATATGCACCATGGTTTCCCTCCATGAGGCAGGGGTGGGCTGTGGTTTTCTCTTTGTTGAGCCCTGTCCATCTTCAGAGACTGCCCAAGCACAGAGCAAGAGCTGCAGGGGCTTGTGGTATATTTAATCTTAGAGTCCATACTAGGATAACCAGAAGGTTGGATTGTGTCTTTGGGATGGGAAGACAAGTAGTTACAAGTAGTCTTTAATGTTTGACTTTACCAGGTTTCCAAGGACTGAATAAAATCCCCAATAAGCAAAGGTTTATGCCTTCCATGTGCTTCACAGTCCCTACACTTTCTGTCTGTACAATACAGTTTTAATGTATTCTGAAATCTTGTGTAACACGATCACTGAATTAGATGATATTCTTAAGGATATCAATAGCCAGCTACTGGAAAGTTTGCCATCATAAAAGTGCTCCTTTTTGTTCTTGCTTAGTAAATGCATTAATCATAATTCAGCAGGGGAAAAAAAAAGAAGCCAATCTTTTACAGTAAAACCATCTGCCCTTTATTTTTTTTGTTCAAAGAAAAAGACATAAAACTGAGGTTCCTTTAAAATTTTCCATGATAAGTGTTTCTCTGCTTTCTTTTTCAGGTTCCTCTAATTTGTATGAAGGAGACTTTGATTGATTGAAACCCCCTAGTAAAACTCTAAGTCCTTAACCACTTACTGCTTGCTTGATATAGCATTTGCTGTTGTTTATAGTCTGCTATCCATAGGATTGGTTTTCGGTGTAATAACGTACTAAAAATCTCATAGAGTTGTATCAACTTGGGTGTTCTGCGGTTAGCATGGTGGTTGTTATGCCTAATTCCCACAGCAGAGAGGGGGAGTTAGGGGGAGCATCATAAAGAACAAAAGTTAGTGGATTGCCAGCTGAGTAAAGCCCTCACTGTGAACAGGTTTGGGTAATAGCAATATTTCTAAAGGGGAGGGTAATGACACTTAAGTGAGGTTGGTCTTAGTAAGCAGTTGCAGGTCTGGATCCAATAATGTATCATTTACTGCGTCTGGAATAGATCGCTTGAATAAATTAAGTGAACTCTTACCCTGCTGTGAGCTTTCTTGCTGTGTGCTCTGTGCTTATTAGCCTCCTAGCCCCTAGTTTGACCCTGTTCCTTTCTTAAATTAATGCATCTCCAATTCCCTAATCTAGCCCTTTCTCTTTTTTTTAATCTCATATTTCTTTGTTTCCACCCAACTTGAGGAAATAGCTGAGGAGTTTTCAACTGTTTACCCAGAGGCAAAATTAACAGGTGCATTCGGGGTTATTGTGAGGCTCATCAGATGCACAGAGGGCTTGGCTCAGCTCCCACTCTGATAAACAAAACAGTATTGTAAATTAATTGAAAACAGACCAAGATGAGAGTATCAATTAACACATAGGTATAGTTTTTAATTTTTAAAAATTTATTTTATAGTGACAGAGTGTGCATTTTTAAAAGGGCATTTCAGCATGTCATGATCTTATTATCTATGCTGAAGACAGAAAACACTATGATCCAGATTTGGTGAAGGGGTAGTACTGTAAAAGGAAAAGCATAACTTTTTAGTGAGTCATAACATTTTGAGCCGTTATCGGCCTATCTGACAATAGGACACTCAGAGAGGACTTTTCAACTTTAGAGTGGTTTCTCCTTTGTTTAAAATGGAGAACACTTTTAATGCAGAAGTATCCTTACCACTGTACGTACTGATTTTTGACAGAAATTCTTCATTTATGATACAATCAAGAGTGCATGAAAGTGCATTTTCTGTCATTTGCCTGATTTAATTTGGAAGAATTTAGCAAGCATGGAGCAGAGAGTGTAAAAGTTAAGAAGAAATGCATTATGGTATGTGTTATCACCCTGTGTCTTCACCCAGGGATCACTTACAGGAGATCCTAGTCAGTTCCACTCTATATTCAAAGGCTTTTCAGTAGGAACAAAAATTCTTTAAGAATCACCTTCCTCATTGTCAAAAACTAAGCCTCATGTTTTTCAGAGAACTCTGTCTCCCTCCAAGCACTTCTAGTACTAAAGACAAAAGGCCTTGAAAAGTTCTTTGTTGAAAGGAGTTTTGCAATCGTTCATGTGTCACAATATTTGAAGGCAGTCTAGTTTATAAAATATCAGGAAGTTCACGACGAGCTGTTTAGTGACCTTGTAATAATCTGTCATTTCAGGCAGATTCTGTGGCATCTGAGCCTTTTAATGGTCATTTAGAAAACTGAATTCAATAGGACCGGAAAATAATTACTGCTCTGTTTGGCAGATAAGGATATGCTGGAAGATGCAAGATTTCTTTGGGTATTTCCTTACAATGTTTTGGAGACAACAGATTTTGCAATGGATTATAGAATGGTCAATAGCTGCAGCATCAACTGTAAAAACTATATTTCTGTGCTCTACTTGTGCATGTTTGTTGACTGGCTTATTGTTTTGGGGGAATCAGAGAATGAGTAGGACTGCTCGAGTTATTTGCAGTGGGGAAAATGGAATAGGACTGAAACATCAAGGTGGCAGTAATACCTTTATGGTGAAAACTGGATGGTGTTGTCATACATTGCGTTTAGTATGCAGCTTTGAAATCCACACCTGTGCTCTGCATAACCTCTTCCAAAATTAGTTAGCTGTTCCAGATACCAATGCGGGTTTGTAAAACTACTCATTAGAAGATGGGATTTTAGATGGTACCTCCAGACCCTTTGTAGTTTCTATACATCAAGCAACTTTGGAGGCTAAACAGAGAGAACATGTTTTTTGGAACTAGATTATCTTTAAGGTCCCTTCCAACCCAAGCCAATCCTATGATTCAGTTGTGTTGGCTAATAAGCAGTATCAGTAGTGGTGATGATCACAAGACAGTCTGAACTCTGTAGCAGCTGCATACACTTTCTTCTCTTCCTTGTTTCTCAATCAATGCTAATGAAGGAAGGGCTGAAATCATTTTGATATCTGTGATTCTCTGCAGGATCCTGTGGCAGCATAGATTGCACTGAAAGTGTTGAGGGAACAAACTGGATTAGGTTGGTTGAAGACAAATGGGATGTTTCCTTGCTTGTGATTTCTCTGCTTCTTATATCTATGTCAACAGGTCACTCACATCTGTTCTGTTGCTTCATTTTTCATAAGTTTTTAGCCTTTAGAACTTCCCTGGATTAACTCTTTTTTAGACCATTCCAGAGATTATCTGAGCATCCTACAATGTTCCTACTGAAAGAAGAAGTAAAGAGAAAGGACACACAAAGAGGGACTTCCTCTGCTCTGATTTTGTAGCTCAGGTGATCAGCAAAGAACAAATGGTGTTTTGGACTTGACGAACTAATTAAGATATATAGGCAGCAGCTGAGGGATTCAGATGTACCTACAAAAGGTAGGACAGTACTTTTCCTTACAGATCAGGTCAGACTGGAGGTGGAAAAGGATTAGGTGTGCTTCCAACTGCACTGATTTTTGTAATGCCGGAATGAGAGGTTGCTTCTGTCTCCAAGTTAATCAATTCTGTAGTTTTCGCAATACAGCTGCATATTTGCACCAGGCTTGCAGATCTTAGTTTTCCTGTAATGCTCTTATTCTTAAGGAAGTTGAGTAGATCTGCGTGTTTCTCTTGGCATCCCCATGTCACTCTAGATGCTGTGTAGGTCTATGATTGCTTCAGAGTTGGCCTAATCTTTGAGAGAAGTGAAAAGAGGTAAGAGCCTCTCAGTTGCCAATCTCCTTAACATTAGAATGAAATGCTATTCAAAGTGCATCTCTTTTGGAGACTCCATGCTCTCTTTTATACTTTTGATTACCATGAATTAATTCATTTATATGTCAGAAAGGTTAATTAATATATAACTGAAATTAACATGGACACTGCTGAGTTGCAAAGCTATTGCTCTGTGTACTATCCAGACACAAGTCTTACTATAGTGTTTACTTTTTGCTCTCAGTCAAGAATTTCTTCCAGCTATAAAGGGGAAAACATGATACAGTTTACATTTCTATAATTGAAGTTTGAACACACAACTATAGGTGTGGGGACTTAGGAACATCATTCACAGGAATTTATGGACTTTAAAAATTATTTTAACTCATTAAACCTTTCTATCATATACTGGATAATCACTGACATTGCATCTATTTATTCACTCTCTTATGCAGAAATGCAAAACACTGCAGAACCAGTGAATTTTACCTGTCTTCTAGGCAAGGGTAAGGTGAAACAAAGCTAACCAAATTTGATAGCAATTTCTGCTGCCTTTGATAAGGGATCTGGTTTTGTGTGTGCTTTCAGCAGTGGGTCTCCTAGGCACTGCACATACTTTGTAAGCCATCAAATTGCTGTCTAAATCTGATGCAGAACGACACTGGGATGGAGACTGTTGACTGAACAGCTATGTTATCTCAGAAATGTCTGTGCTCTAGCATGTTGAGAGCCACTACAATCTTGGCAAATGAAAGTCATGTATTCTGGGAGCTATATCCTTGTGTAAGATGGTTGGCAATAATTCATTCTTCTACGGTAATAAATTAGATGGTGTCCACATTGGGTGGGGGAGAGGAGAGGAGGGAAGAAACATTGGAACATGTTTTTGAATGCGAGTAGCTCCATAAATAAATTTGGATATAGAATTCAGAAATTGCAGGAAAAAACAGCATAGATTGTCAGAAGCTGTGTTCTTGCAACTGAGGCATCTCTTGGACTTCTAGAGACATAAACAAACACATTGCAAATTATCCTGCAAAGTATGAAATGCCGGACAGGAGATTCATGTAGCACAGGTGGTTTCAAGAGAACACGCAGAAACCAGAAGCAAGGAGGGTGTAGGGAATCTGCCTATATAGCAAATATGACTAGATCAGTTGGGATTAAATGCGCTCCAGAGGGCAATTACAATCTCAATTATTCTATAATTCTCTGATCTTTATGTAACTTGGATGCGACTTCCCACATGTCAGACATTTTAAGATTCAGTTTCTTATAGTGCTGTGTCTTTAAAAAGACTGTTCTATACCAGTAGAGTCATTAGAGTTGTCTTCTTGGTTTTTAATTTGTGAAATTTTGGTATAGAAGTGTAATATATACTTTGGTATACTTCTTACTTCTCCTCTCCAATGCAGTTATTAATCTCATAGACATTATTGCCCACTAATAAATTTAGAAGCTTTTTTTTTTTAGTTGTTGTTAAATGCTTTATAACTCATGCTCATAAAATTGCATTGGATTGACACACACTGTACAAATTGGGAGTTTTTTTCTTTTTATTTCAAGAGAAGGCTGTATATTTGGTTAAAATCAGAGAAGTCTAGAAGAAATAAAAGTAGGGTTTGGGTTTTTTTTTAACTTTCGTTTTTTCAAGAGATCTGAAGTGTCGTTCATACGGTGAATGCTCATGTAATGATAATAGTGTGAAGTGAATCCAAAGTTGTTTTTATTTTCTAAAGTTCTGAAATGCATAGAGCAATTATAGTTGTAAGGAACCGTGTCTTACAGGGAACTTACTCTGTAGAAAGTGTGGGCAGATTTGCTCGACCCACGCTGTGCTACTCTAGAAGGAGCTGGATTTTTTTCTGCTAATCTCTTTGGACCAACTACCATTGAGATGAACGGAATTGCTTGGAAAAATAAAATGCAGTATTTTTTTTCTAGCATTTTTCATGGCCACGTCTGAGTCTCCATCCTATGACTTTTTGCTCTGAGAGTGAGGCTTACATTAGCATTTGCAGGAAGCCTGATTCAACTGAAAGACATGAGCCTATAAATACTTGCAGTTTCATAGCTGTGTACATGTTACCAGTATGTCCTTTCCTACTTTTCAAATGATTGCATGCAGGAACAGATACCTGAACAATACTCTAAATTGCTTCTGAAAAGGTACACACATAGGGTACCTTTCTGAGAGTCCTAATATTTCTGTTCTGCTTCTTAAAACCACGTTTTCAAATACAGTGGAGTTCCTTGAAGTCATATATTAAAAAGGGAAATTATACTAATTCAATAGGATGAAAGTCATCTTGTTCTACAGTTTTTTAAACTTTATTGTGGTTTTTAGAAATAGCTGAAGGGAAGAATGAATAGTCAGTCTCAACAGAGAATATCTGAGTTTGAATCCTCTGAAACATTCCAGTGCTGTTGAATAATAGTTTTTGTTTTCCTTTGCTTGTGAGGTAAGTATGTGTGTCTGTTTGAGGGCTTTGAGGCGTTTCATTTTCCAGTTAGAAGTAAGCTTTATATTTATTTATAAGAGAAGAAAAATTACATTAAAATGTTTTTGATTCAGAGGTAATGCATACAAGTAATATGCAACTTTTGAAAGCAGCTAGACTATCATGCTCTTTTAAAATTCATTGTATAGAGTGCAAATTACCTGTAAATTAAACACTTTTGGAAGTAAGATAACTACATGCAAATAAATAATTAACTTGAAAACTTCTTAATACGTGTTTTGTGCAGTGGCTTGGATTTTGGAGGGGTAGCAGTGAGATTAGGTTATGCAGTTGTGAGCCAGGTTGCTGATTAACTGTGTTAAAGGAATATTCCGAAGTTAAACACTACTTATAAATCCCCTGATGTGTATCAGTGGCTCTGCTGCTTGCATATACTGCGTTACAAAAATTACTGTTCACATCTGACCAGTATTTTTCTGTGTTTTTGCCAGGTTTTTCACATTTAGATTAGTCTATAGCAGCACTGGCAGCAGAAAGTTTGTGTATCTTAAACCAGGCTGGCTGCTGACAAAAGGAAGTTTTTAGATTATCTAGTAACCTGCTATCCCTATCAGCTAAAATCATCTTCTACTAACTCTCAATAGCCTTTTGAGGGAAGCACAACATACCCAGGCCATTGCACAAGATTTCACTCATCTGAATTCTCTCTCCAGCTCTGCACAGAACTGTGAAGCTTTGGTGGCCATGGAAAGGCCCTGGGTACCCGCTTCAAACCCTGCTCTCAGACCTGAAGTCCTTGCAGGCAAACTTTCCTTCTGGGAGGATGCTTGTTACCCTTTTCCTCCCGCATGGATGGCTCTTCTAGGGCCATCAGCTGCTTCTTGCAGAGAAGCAGAGCATCAGGAGGGCTTTTTGCAACTTGGAGAAGCACTAAGTCTGAGAAATTTTTTGTGTTGTTTGAAGTATGGCTACTCCCTGGTACTGTCATCTTCTCACCCATGGGAACATGACCTCATGGAAAAGCGTGTGTGGGCTCAGTGTCATCATTTAAGCATGTCAGAGAATTGTTGTTTTTCACCCTGCACTCCACTCCTGTTACCGGAGAGGAACACTGAGCTCATAATGGGTAACAGAAATCTTGTTTGATGCTTCTGTTAATAAACATTGCACAGAACTGAGTTTTTTGTCCCTCTGATGCAAGTCATCCTCTAACACAGTAAAAGTGCAGTTGGCAGGTGCTGACCACACTGCACAATTCCATACAACATTGTCTTTTATTTTTTTTATGTGTTAGAGTGGAAACTAAGCATTCCCCTTTCATTGGAAGGAAGAAGATGTATCTGATTTAGAATGACTGGAGTAGTAAGTCATGGGCAGAGTGATGGATCTGAGGTATACTTGAAGGGATAATTGTACACAACCAGTAAAGCTGGTAAATATTTAAGGGTCATGGGTTAAATGTCAGAGCCACAGTACTTGAGCTCAACTCCATAAAGTATCAAGAATGACTGGTAATTAAATCCAGGGTATATTTCACCAAAGGGAAATAAATTTGACAGCTAACAACCAATACTGGATTACCACCTCTCAGAGGTTAGGGATCATGCTAGTAATTGTAGGTGGTTTACAGTTGTTAACATAATAGTAATAGGTAGAATGATTGCTTACTCACAGACATCACAATACCAAGCAAGACTAAATCTTCTGCATGTTAAAGAGAAAAAGAAGACCCCTAATCATTACAGTGACTTCATTTTATTTCACTCAGCATTTTGCTGTTTAAAATAAACATCCTTAGGCTATTCCTGCTCAAATCTCAAAAGTGAAGGTAATCATGATACAATGGCCTCAACTCTTCCCTGAAGTTGACTGTAAGGAGTATTTAAAGTTGTAACAGAAAAGTGGCTTTGCAATATATTTTTCCGAGCTGCTTTACATTTAGAAAGCAACATGGATATGTCTGCATTTAATGATTGTGACAAACTCCTTTCTTCCCCTGCTCCCCTTCCCAAAGTGGATTTTTACCACTGAATAATCTTTTCTTGAATAAGCTCTCCTTGGTAGTCTTCTAAGGCCTTGCGTTTATGGAACATTTTAGCCAAAATTTAAGACACAATTAAAACCATGGTTGATAATTAACATGGTTTCACATACTGGAAACAGATACATAGTAGATCTGACACAAGATATATTAATTGCAAAATCTCTTATGTTGTGTTTTAGGTGATCATCTAAACTAGACACCAATTACTTCTCATCAGGACATCCTGCTCAGTAGTTTTTATGCTTGTCAACAGAAGGAGTTGCAGAAGGAGATGCTTAGCACAAGCTCTGGTTAGAGTAAAGATTCATTTGCAAGATTTTACAGCAGATGTGGGAACATTACTTAATACTGGTACAGAGCAAAAAGCTTTAAAATATTAAATCATGTGGTGTGATATCCTCAAAGAATGATTAATATTTCATTTTCAAAGCATGTGTTTTCCATAGATGAGACCCCATTATTTTGAGAAGCTTGTAAGAGAAAATTCTCTGTTCTTGCCTACTCTCCCGTTGACTCCAGTTTATTTGGAATTTTGCATCATCAAGGGTTTGTTGTAATCATGTCCAACTTGCAGAGGATGTACAAGAAGTGTAATTTTCCACATGTATGACAAATAGGACTTAATAGTGTTTGGGTTTGAGAGGAAGAATGCAAACTAGGCCCAATTCATGTAGTCATAACTAATTGTCATTAATAAAAAGCTAAGATACTTGTGCTGAGTGTTGAAAAAGTTCCTGACCCTTTTCAACAGTATTAAGCATAGTTCTCTATACCCAGGGTGGCCAGCAATGGTGGATATAGAGGAGTGCCTTGAAAGCTTGACTGCGGCTTGTAGCTGAGTAGGATGTGTTGGTGTTAGACAATGCAGTTCCTCCTGGCAACTTGTGCTGCGTTGCAGGTCGACAGCTCTAACTTGGATTAAGTTAACTGGACTGGTAATCATGTAAGTGGCAGTGAAGACAAAGAAACTTACTGTCACCATGAAGAAATTCAAGTAAATCCCTGTGTGCTTGCAAGTCTCTGTAGTTTTTGCCAGAATCCTCCTACTTATGGTAATAAAAAGGACACAGTTTGCATTTGCTTGCCTTCCAGAGATAAAACTCTTTGAGAACAACAACCTTGACTCAGCTGTACAAAATGAGGTGATTTGTAAAAACTTGAGCAATTTTATTTATTTGTTATGGGGAATTTTGTTTGGTTTGAGGGCTCTTGGATTTTTTAATGCTTTCCTGTACCAACAAGCTTCCTGCTGGGACAGAAAGTTTCTCTAGGTTCCTCAGGGGACAAGTGGATTTGTTTGCATGGTCTCCAAGTGACAGCTGCCTGTCATTGACATCAGCGCTCCTGTTGCTCACTTTCTGCCTTCTCTTCCTCACTGTTCCTCTCTCTGCTCCCCCCCATTTGCCTTTTTCTCCTCTGTGGCCATTCAGCTGTGGGCAGTCATAATGCCTGGCACAGCCCTGGGTTTGTCTTTCGGGTCCTCCTGTTTCCTCCTTGTGAGGCCCAGAGGTTTCCAATGTCTGCAGTCGTTTCAGGTCTTCCTTTCAGAAAGGCAAAAGCTGATGTGGAGATCCTGTCCAGACCTGTGGGAAAGTGCAGTCCAGCAACAGCTATTAATACTGTTCCTTTCCCAGTCCTTCTGAAAGGAACTCCCAACAGGAAGGTTTCAGCGCTCTGCACAACTTTGCAGCTTCGCTTTAACTCTTTGGTTAACTCTTCGGCTCCTACATCATTAAGCTGCCTCAACAAAGCTGCCTTGGCTTTTTTCGTCAACGCTTACCAGTAAATGGCTGTGATGTGTGAAGGGGTTTGCACGCTAACCTTTTTGGAGTGTAGTTTGCTCTGCTCCTTGAGGCTTTGCTCTCCGTCAGCCTACATATTTAACACAAATGGGATACTGCACATGCCTTGCAAGGGAAGAATGGAGGTTCTCATTGCTCTCTGGTAATCACTGTCAGCTTGTGCCATTTTTGACATAAGATAGGTATCTGCCTCTTCTGGCCTCTCTTAGAGGAGCTTTAATTAAAAACTAAGGGGGAAGGAATTTATCACTGCTACATGGGGTAAGCAACTTGCAGAGATGTTTAATTTCAGACATATTTTGAAGTGCCAACTATTCATGAAATAGCCACTGAAATACTAACACTACGAGTTCTCTCTAGGGGCATTTTTTGCAGGTTTTTATGGTTTTCCCCTTTAGGAAACAGAAATTATTTAGTCAGTTTCACTTTTGCTTCTAGACTGATTCTAATTGAGGTCATCATAGTCTTTTGTGGCTGGGCAGCATATTACTGCATTTGCACCTTAGCATGAGGGGTTTTCCTTTGTAAAGCTGAAAAGCTGCGTTTATCCTTCTTATCTGCATTTAACATCTGTGCTTATTTGTCATACATAGCTTTAAAAATTATTTCTATGGTTCTGTGGAAAAAATTGTTTTATGAATGTAGTCATCAACACAGTTATTGGTAAAAGGTCTGTCAACGTGTTCCCAGTGGTTGTTGCCTAAACAGTGAAAAGTAATAAACATAATAATAGCACTTTATTGATGCATTCCTGGCATTTTAAAATTCAGAATGAACCATTCCCTTTTTTAAAATGTAATGGAAGATATAGGATTGTAGCAGTGCCACAGTGTTATTGTGATTAGAATATCCCAAAAGCATAACTATGATGGAGTTTTTGTGTTACTCCATTCTTCCACAATCCTTTCCTTTTAGACTCCCAAGAAAAATATGAATGCTGCCTAAAAATATGTACCTTAAAAGCACTGCTTAAAGTGTTTCTTCTCTTTTTATTAAAACAAAAAAAAAAACCCAAACCAAAAACAAACAAACAAAAACCAAAGAAAAAAACCCACAAAAAACCCCCAAAAAACCCCCACAAAAGACACACATATATGTTCTTTGTGGAAAACTAAATTATGTAAGAAAATAAATGCTACTTAGGAGGAAATGTAACAGATGAAGTATAAAGAGTTTTACTTCCTGTATTTTGATTTTTAACCTTTCCCAAACTTTCTCTATTGTAAAGTTAAAACAAAGTCTTATCAGTGAGTGCCATATAGCAGCAGCTGGATAGCATTAGAGCCCTCTGTACGAGCTATTCTTCTTCATTACCTTTTTTGTGACAGCTCTTACTTTGCACACAAAATGTTACTTTGTATTGAAGATTTATGTAATTTTGGTATCTTCCATTCTGAATTAAAGCATGATTGTGATGGAAATGGGGAGTTTACAAGCAGAGTCATTAGCAATTTATGGGAGAAAAAAAAGATGAAATTTAAAATGTTCAGTGGAGAAAACATGCGTTTATACAAGGACTTTAATTCCCCTTTCCCTGGCCCTACCCAGGGAAATCATCCCTTCTTCCTTCATTTCATGTCAGTGAAAGAAGAGTATTACTTTAGTTGTTTCAGAGAGGGTGTTTGATGGCAAATCTGTTTCTGGTTTTTGTGTGTATTAAAGTTAAATAATCTGTGGGGTACATTCCTGTTAGAGCAAAAATGGCACACAGTCTTGCTCATTACCTGATAAACTGATGTGATTAATCTTTAACTTCTAATGTTTATTTAAAATGTCTCTAATTTATTTAAATAGTAATTTAAATTTGGAGCCAGCAGAGTGATCGCTACTAGTACAGTGTTCAGGCCTGGAGGTGTCAAATTACATCTTGGACTTTTCCTCTGACACTGCTGTAAGGAGCATGGGAATGCTAGAGAAGTGTTACCCTCATCCCCTAGAGTGAGAAGGCATTGGTTTTTGTTACAATTTCAAATTACTACATGGGCTCAGGATTTTTCTGATATGTTAATCACAGAAAAAAAGTGGTTTTTTCAACCAAGTGTTTGCAGGAACATGCAAGTTCTGGTGGCAGTCAATAAAACAGATTCAAGTCTTCGTTATCCCTACCAGCACTGTTATTTTTAGACTAATGATCCACATATTCAATTCCACATTGCAGAAGTACATTTTACCATATTTCTGAACATTCTGAAGTGGATATTTACAGATCTATTGAAAGATTTATTCCATAGGAATAATTTTGCAAGCAATTACTGGTCCCTGGCCTCCCACATGCCATCTGAAATTTCTGGTCTGTGGTGTGTACAGCTGAATGCTCTTTGGTCCAAAAATTGGAAAATATCTATACAAAGGTATCATAACTGCAACAAAAAAGATGCATGGGGGCAACCTGAGAATAATCCCTAAGGTGTTTAAAGGACACATCTGAAGGGCTAGGCTTAAAGTCCGTGATGTGTTTTCAGTGAATTAGGGATTTAAGAGATGGGTATGGACTCTATACACATTGAGGAACAGGTGGTTCTGGGATAAATCCCTCCCAAGGATGCTGTTTTGGTTTGCCTTCCCTCTCTCAGCTTCAAAAGGCTTGTGTTCATACAGGCAGTAAAGTGGAAAAATTTTAACATTGCAGAAAGGTTATTAGTAACAAGATAGTGATTTCTCACCCAGATCTGCCAGTCACCCTTCCAGTTGTTTTGAGTGTGTTTTGTCTAACTTTAAGTATGCTCTAAGCAAGACCTGTTTGCAGCACGTATTGATGCTGATGTTAGTCAAAGGACAGTAGTAATAGCCTAAGGGGATAACCTTACCTGGAAATTAACTTCTTTATACTCCCCTCAGTTTCCGCACAAATATTCATGTTTGCTGATTCAGGGACCAGACCAGAGGAAGCCTATAGTTGGTGTTTCTTGTTTGAAAGTGTGTTTGGGCTGGTTTCCTAAGGAAACAAGGCTTAGGCAATCACACTGGTTTTTTTCTGTGCCTACCTTCTCCCTGGGGGCTTTTGAATTTCCTAGACAATTTCAAATGAAAGTCTCACAGATAATGAATTTTCTTGAAGTCTGAAAATCAGTGGCCAGGGAAGGGAGAGGAACTGAAAGTAATGCCCCCATTGAGGGAATGGTAAGTACAACTTAGCTGTTGTCCATTCTGTTCAGCAGGAGATGTGTGGTGGGACAGCACCTGGCTCTAGCAGAGGCTGTCCTTGCCTGGAGAGGTGCTATAGGGAACATAAGAGCAGAACCTTTTGGAGGAGGGAGGAAGCAAGCAGCTGAGATGGTGAAGGACATTGAAAATTATAACTCTGTGAGAAGACAGGCATCATTAATTCTGTTGCTCACAGGAAATATTGTTGCAAGAGTGGACTTCACATTAGTGAATTGTGAAGCATGTCTTCATGCTTCATGAGAATTCTCCTATCAGCTGTGAGACAATCACACCTTTCAACACAGCCCAAACATGCCACTTGCCTAGTAATTTCTGACTGTAGCCTTACAGCTTACAAAGGAATACGGACAATACAAGGCAAAGCAGTTGTGTTTCCTGTGGCTAAATCCTTTCAAGCAAGGATGGCCAAAAAACTTTTTTTTAAAAAAGACTTTTCCTAGAGCTTTGGATATTTGTGCATCTACTCTCCAGACAACACCCATGCTTTTCATGTCTGGTTGTTACATCATATTTGTTGCATTGTCTCTGGGGTATCTATCTACTTTAGGCAAGATGACTGACAGCTGTCAGTATCTGCCTGTGCTGTCACTTATTAATCCAGAGAGCCAGGCCCTTCAGCGTTGTGCACCTGCAAACAATAAACTGTCACCATCATAGTGTAATTTTATTTTTTAGCATGTTTTAAAATATGTAATAGTATTTGTATGGCTCATAAACTTAAAGTACATAATGCTGTCATCATGTAGGGGTCAGATGATCAGTATTGTGTTAACTTTGCCTTTTTTACACACTACCATTTTTACATTATTCATTTGAGAACTTTCTTCAACAGATGTAGCATGTGTTATGGTCTGGTGGCTGCCAAACTCCAGCTGCAGACTTCTTGAGGCCAAGAACCTCTTCTGAAACTCTTTGTCATTTCAAGCTCAGATGTATATTTGAGAACAGTTCTCCAACCTTTAAAGGTCTTCAGGGACAAAGTCCATAAAGTTAGTAAAGAGAAATCACACCCAAGGAGAGACTTTGAAGCCTGAAAATGTTTCAGCGCAATTCTGTCCTGGTCCTATTTTTAAAGGAATTAAGTAATTTTAGAATTGCTTGTTCCCTTCTATCAGGATGTCAATCCTGCAATGCATACCACTTCCATCTCTGTGTTTGAATTTTCTCCATTTTATTAAAATTCCTCTCTCAGGCTTTCCTTGCGCTCCATTCCTCGTTGTTGTTCAAGGGTGCTTAATTCCTGTTTAGAAGAGGGATGAAGACTCTGACAGCTGTGTCTGGGTCCTTACAGTTGCTGGGAACAGGTTTTGGACTTTGACACAGTCCTAAATCACCCAAAGGAGCTTTTGCTTTCTATGGGACTTTAGCTGGGACCCATAAATATTTATTCATCAGCCAGGTTTCTTTTGTTTGCCCTGCTATCTCTTCCTGGTCCTGGCAACACAGCAAGTGACAGCTTGAAAAGTTTGGAATGTTAAAAAAACTTAAGTGGGAACAGGACAGAAATGCAAAGAGCCAGAGAGAGTTTGCTTTCTATTGGGAGGTAGGAGCAAGACTCACTGCAGTAAAAGAAAGTCACTTGGCTTCCACAGCATTCTTCTGGAAACCTGCTTGAATGAAGACAGCAGAGCGACAGATGTAAGTGACAATGCTTTCCTCCCCAGAGGGAAAATACAGAGAGAAGAACTAAAATAGTCAGCAAAAGTTTTGTGTGCAAGTCAGTTCATGTATATATATATGCTAAAGCAACATCAGACCAGGGATGTATCAGGTTAAGACTCCAGCTGTTCTGCAGATGGAGTGAGAAGGATTAGAGAGATGTCCCATCACAGAGGATTGCAAGAAAATCTTGAGAGTAGCTACTATGAAAATACTGAACTTTCAACAGTGTATTAACTATTAATAAGAACCGCCATGCTGGCTCAAACCAGAATCTCATCTTGCCAAACACCCTGTCACTGTCAGAGGCCAATAATGAAAGCTTTGGAAAAGAGCATAGGAACAAGGCACCTTATAGGTGATCCTTCCCAGTGTCCACAATGGGTAAGGTGTGCAACATCGGAATTTTTCAGGGCCTAACTTTGTTTCAGCACTTATATATGGAATTATATTTCTAAATCTGTGTGAGATTACCGGACAAAATTGACATAATTTGTAACCAAGATCTTGGAAGATTATCTGAGCAGGGAAAACAGATGTAGGAGCATCTTGTGTAAAAGAAGATATTCTATTTATCTGACTGACATGTCATTAAAGCCAATACAGATAATATATATGTCTTGAAGAACACTGCTCACATGGAACAAGTGTTGAATGTGACCTGCTGCTTTTCTTCTTCTATTTTTTTTTTATTTTAACTGTAACAAGCGTAACAAGCACTGTAGAACACCCTAAGTTATTCACCAGCACGAGTGAAGAACAGAATGGTATTATTCAGGTCTATGTCTCACTAGTTCTAAAAGCAGTATTCTCTCATCAATAAAACATTCCTGCTTGTACTAGAGTGTTCAAAGTGGTATCTCAGCACATTTTAGCTTTGGGTTTTTAAGTGGGAGCTAGGTCTGTTAAATTTGGGCAAGACAGAATTATTTGGCATTGGAATTGCTTGGACAGCAGAAATAAGAAATACTCCTGAATTTGTTGCTGGAGAAGTGAACATGTTCAGGTCACAAGAAGAGCTTTTTTTCCTTCTATGTTTCTCCTGTTTTAATGTGAAAATTTAGTGCTCTAATTGTGTAATTTGTCATTTTGTGATGATTTCCTCTGAATTTTAGCTGTCATTAAATGACTTAATTCCTGAATGAATATAATGTTTATGTGAAATATTAATGTTTTTATTGGCTCATCAGGTCTCTTCAGGCAGACGTGTTTCTGCATTTACCCATTACATTTTGAACAATCCTGTGGGAGGTCTTACTATTATTAGAACTGTAAAAAAAAAAAAAGAAATGCTAATTAACATACATGTATAAAGCATTAGTATACCACCACAGTTATACTTCAATATTTATAAAATTTAAATAATTTCTTTTTCTCAGAACATTATATTTGCCAAGGGTTAGGTTACTGCCTTTTTTTTGCCCCTGGGAGATATGAAGGAGGTGCTACTATATTTACTTGATTCCATCTTTTTTGTTAACTTCCTTAATAGATAAAAGGTGGTTATGCATTGATAGCAGTTTGCAGCGTACTTCTCCTGTTGATGTCTTTTGGATTCCTCCTTGAAGAGTACAGATCAACAAAAATGCCTGTGAGTAACTCACAAAGCAGGTGTGTCAGGAGCATAGTTTGTGCTTTCGTTTCAAGAAATTTACGGTTTAATTACAACACACTCAGCTCTCTCAGTTGTTGGTTGGTATTTTTTTTCCTGAGAAAAGACAAAAAAGGCTTTGTAATCCTGTACTGCTGCGTTCAGGGTTTAGATCTCACCTTGTAAAAGTTTTTATTGCAGCCTCCTCCTCCACTTGTGCCATGAAACAGTGAATCACTCCTTCATGTCTGTAAGTACAACTGCAGCTCTCATGTTTTATCCTGACACCTCCTAGATGAGCTTTCCATACCAGGGAAAGGGAGGACATTTGATGCTTCTAATATTATTCTGACACCTCCCCTTCTCAGAGGAGTCAACCTTGCTGGCTGCCTTGGCTGTGAATCCCAGCATGAGACCACATTCAGGGTGATTAATGTGTGCAGGGGCTCAAATCACCCCTGGGCTTCTTCCAGGGCATTCATTCTCAGGGCATAACGTTTCATGTGTTCAGCTGTAGGATGACCTGGGCAGAGGCCCAGTGGTGCCGATAATTTTCCGTCCTTTGTACGAGTATCCAGAGAAACTAGTCTGATGTGACTGACAGTGGCCTCCCTCCTTGCTGCTAATGATCTTCAGTAGCTGAAGACTTCCTTCCTTGTGTGGCCCTCACACCTTACTGTGTAAATAGGTAATCTGCATTGTGGCTGTGGAGAGAGAAGTTGTTAACTCTTCTTCTTTGGAAAATGATAGCTTCTCTCCTCTTCTGGTTTTTTTAGGGTTTTTTTTTTGAGGGGGGTGGTATTTTTGGAGGGATGAGAGCTGAAGGGCACATAATGTTTTTCCAAAATGTTTTCTCTCAAAAAGCTCATCAAATAATGCTGTTACAGGAGTTGTTCATCAGGTTTTACATTAGCTTTCCCTTTGGTGCTCCACTGTGTTTTACTCTGGCAAAATACAAAAAATCTAACTTAGCAATCTTTTTTATTTTCTGCTTCCTTTTAATATTTATATGTGAGAGCCAATAGTCCAGTTGCAAAGTTGTCTTTTAATAACCTGCCTGTTTTAAGAAAAAGTACTGAATTTCACTTGAACAAGAGCATTTATGTAATTACATAATAGTCAGCCTGAATAATGTGAACACAATTGTGCCCATAGGATGAGGACATGATTGAGAGAGATTTCCCTTGCTACTTTGCACGTGGCTGTTTCAAATTACCTTAATAACAGGGCAATGCACACAAAGAGAAATGCACAATAAGAAGGTATCTTATCCAAAGCAAATAATGGCTGCCTATTCCTCAGTAGCTGAAAAAGAAGCAATTGTATAATGACGTGTAGGAGAAAGCATGAGGGAATGTCTTGTTACCTGAAATACTAACTTAGGCTTAGACAAGGTCTCTATGTATAGATAAGTTTTTCTGAGGCAAGCCAGCATAGTTGGAAGCAGTAGCAAAGGTTTTGGTGTAGTGTGAAGGTTTCTTCTTACTCCCCTGTTCTGTAGATACAAAAATGGCAGTTGCAAGTAGTAAGTAAGCCTTGAAACTCCAACCACCCGATTTGTGGTGTCTGGAAGAAAAGCTGGTCCTGAAAATCTCCATAAAAATCACGGTTAGTCTTGGAAATTCATTGGTGTAGTGTACTTCTCCAGGTAGATGAACAGTTATAGAGTGTATGGTTCCAGAAAGCACCTGAGGGCCAGCTCCGTGAATTTAAGCCAGTGAAGCCCACTGTGTTGTTTTGGTTGTGCTGAGGGACATGGTGCCCCTTCTGAGCAACCAGGGAGCATTTGAGGCCAGGCATAGAAAGGACGAATAGTTCATCTCTTCCTTGAAATGTATCTTGATCAGGAAATTGAAAGATGATGCTCTGTTTCTGGATAGACATTTGCATGTAGCTGAATTCGCTGTAGTGCACAATTCCTCAGGCTCTCTAACCTTTCATAGGTTTATCTTCAGTAAAACCAGGGATGTGGTGAACGTTCCTAGGAAGACAAAAAGCTGCCTGTATTTCTGTTCCCCAAGGAGAAGCTGCCCTCAGCTACAGTCTGTGGCCTAGAGAGCCTTTGGGAAAACTCTGTGTGAAGATGTTTCATGTGGAGCCAGATGCTTCAAGCCCTTAAGCAAGTGGCCTTTGATTTTCCTAGGAGTATTGTGATTTCACATGATCAGCTCTGGAGAGCATAACTTGTATCTAAGAAACAGGGGGAGATACACCATTAAATACTCACCACACAAAAACTTGCACAGAACGAGCAGAAATGCAGTATCAGATATAGAATCCTTATTTCTCATAACAGTGTCCTTTTCTCAGTCCAGTTTATTGGAATACAAACTTCAGTATGTCTTTTTTTTTTAAGTTCTCTTTTCAAAAATGGTGAAACTAACATAGGTAGAGTATCACATCCTTGCATTAAACTTAGATATCTGTAAATTAAAATAAAATTTTAAAAATTAGACCAACATAGCTTATAGAGTAGGAAAAGCTGGAAAATACAGATGTTAACTTCTTGCTTATTAAGATTTCTCTGTCTTTAAAAGGGAGGCTGCCTACAAATTTTGAAGGACTATAGGAAAGTTTATAAACATTTTTGGGAGTGTGTGAGAAAAAGTCTGTGCTTGGAACAACTGAGGTATGCCAGTGTGTGCAGCTAATGTAAAAACAAAGGCAATTAAAGACTTATTAATGAGCCTAGTATTTTAAAAGACCTCTTTTCTCTTCATGTAACTCCAGTTTGGTCCTTCTTCGAAAGCAGTTTAAATAGAAAACATATTCACTAAGTTCAAGGCAGCCTGTTGAACGCTATGGTAGGCTTTGCCATTTTAGTGCTAAGCAAATGAGTTCTTAATTTACTGCATATTCAGGAATAAACACATACTTCCACACTGCCTTATGAGAACCAACCAATTTTTAGGTGTCAAAAGATTAGCTAGTCTTTAGTAAAAGAAGGGAGATATCTATGTAGAGTATCCACAGCAAACAGTGTTGGTCTCAGGCTGCTTTGTACAGCCTCTCTAGAACTAAAGATATTTCCATTATTGTTTTTGTTTCACAGACTCAATATAATAGCTGTTTGATTTTCCTAATGGTGTAAGTCTGGTATCCTGGGCCTTTGTGGCCACTGACAAATTTCAAGCCAGTTTAAAGAGCAATTGCTTTAGTATGGCATATTCTAGAGAATCAAGTTTGTCTTGTAAATTACAACCAATAAATAAGTATTTACAGTAACGTTTTACATTGAACTAGTGAAGATTTACACCTGTAAAGTAGTTCCCACTAGAGTTCTTGGGATTACTCAAACTTATCAAAGTACTCACATGAGAGTATTTACAGGATCAGGACCTTTGCTGATTTTTTTTTCCAGGCTCTCTTTAATCTACTGTATGTTCTCATCCTTTCATCTTTGTCTCTATAATGCTCTAAAATGAACATTTTGATTGTCTCCATTGTAGAACCTTCACTTAGAAAGTGTGTGTAAGCAAAATATGTGCCCATTACTCTTCCTTCATTTTTTTAACTTTCTGGGAAGGGGGATCCTTCCCAAACTCAACCTGCTATTCTGAGGCAAGTAAAAACTGAAGCAAATTATCTATGAAAAGTACAGTTTAGTGTGATTATTTCAATCTTTTTTCCTACCTTTAGGTAATTTAAATATTTTTAATTAAAGGCCTTCATAAACAGGTACAGTGTTGCCAGTGTTTAATTTAGTAAATATTTCCATATAAAGAAGTTTCCTTTAATTAGGACCTCTAAGTATAAATTAGTTGTTGTGTTTCTTATGAAAATAGAGTGCCGTGCCCAGTTCTGTGCTCCTCAGGAAATGAAGGACAAGGAGCTACTGGAGAGGGTCCAGTGCAGGGCCACCAAGAGGATTAGGGGTCTGGAACATCTCTTCTGTGGGGAGAGACTGTGGAAGCTGGGCCTGTTTAGTCTGGAGAAGAGAAGACTGGGAGGGAATCACGTCCATACATACAAGTATCTCAAGAGCGGGTGCCACGAGGATGGTGCCGGACTCTTTTTGGTGGTGCTCAGTGACAGGATGAGGAGTAATGGCCATAAACTAAAACACAAGTTCCATCTCTAAACTAAACACTAAGTTCCATCTCGACATGAGGAAGAACTTTGCCTTGAGGGTAGGCTGCCTAGGGTTGCTGTGGAATCTCCCTCTCTGGAGACACTCAAAACCCACCTGGACACATTCCTGTGTCACTTGCTCTGGGTGACCCTGACTTGGTGGAGGCAGTTGTACTAGATGATCTCCAGAGGTCCCTTCCAACCCTAACCATTCTGTGATTCTGTGACATAAAAATGTTCCTGTATATATGACTGTAATACAGCAGATACAAGGGATGTATAGTTCAAAGTACATATAACTAAAGGACAAAGCACTAAAACATTTCCATGAACATGTGTAATTATATCATTGTCAGAAGTGTAAAAGTTTTTTTCTCAATTCTGTTAGTAGCTAAAATTATTCTGTTTGTTTTAGTTTCACTAGCCAAAACTTTTTTCTTGCATCTGTCTTACTACTGCAGGGATTTTGAGTGCCTTATTGAGTTTTAAACTCTTGTGATGAATGAAATACAGAATCAGACTGTTCAGTTCTGTAGAAAGTAATGGCTGCTCCTGTTATTGCATCAATTAAAAAGAACAAGTAAGAAAGAAGTAGGTTTTGGAACCGTCTGCTTTATGGTAGTTCACACAGCCGAACAGAAATCTGAGAACAAGACTTGTAGGAAAACAAAGGGCTTTACAGTATTTTTTTTCTTTTCAGGAAAACACACAGAAGCTAATTTTAGCTTCTTGATCAAATTGACCCAGTCTTTAACCCTGGCAAACGTTACCACAACACACTTCCAATAGACAATAGTTTGCATACCAGCATCACACTGGAAACAGATGTGCGTGCAGGACCAGCTTTTTTTTGGGAGATTCCCTGAGAATTCCACTAGAGTAAAAGTCTGAAAGTGCTTTCTTCCTAATTGGGTTATAAACTGAGTCTTCTTTCAAACCCAGACTGGGATCTCTTCAGAATCACTCGCGCTCTTTATAAACTTATTATGTCACAGCTCTGTTTTGAACAGGCTTTCAAAATATCATTCACTTTGAGAGAAGTTGCTTGGCATGAAGCCTGATTATTTTCTTGGGGGAAAAAAATTGTTAACAGCTGAGCTATTCATGGGCAATGGTTGTGCAGTTTGTGTATCAAAATGTTTGGAATGTGAACAATTACCTCTTTTAGTTTCTCACAAGGTCTCTTAGAGTCTATAAAGTCTGAATTTTGTTGTTTTTTTCAAAAATATGTAGATCTTTTCCTGCTGCATCTGTTCCATATCCACCTCTCTCTCCTTCCTGCTGCCCCATCCATTTTCCTGGTCTGATCATCAAGTTTCCACTACTGCTACGGCTCTTACCAAGTTCATCACCATCATCTCCGATCCACTGCATTATGACTACTTGTAAAGCTTGGCTCTATCAGGGACAGTGTAATATTGGTGATTCCTTGGAGCATTTTTGAAAAATAGGGTTGTATTTCTCAGTCAGATTTTTAATTTGTCTATAAATTGCAGATTTTTTAACTTTAAAAGTATTCAATCCGTATGTTTCCTGTGTAACCTGGATAATCTCTCAAATTTCAAAAACAGAATGCTAAGAGCTTTTTTTTTTTTTCTTTTAAGAGGGTAGACAAATAAATTACTTTGAAGAATGGTAAGATAACATCCTATCTCATTTTGCATTATATCTGATGGGCCACATCCTGAACATGGAGATAACTTTGTTCAGATCACTGTTGTAGTCAATCAGTCTAATTTATTATTTGTTTCACAATTGCATTGTTTGCACTGTTAAACTCAGTACAGAAAGACAGATACATGCAAGAAAGTTTACAAGCAAGGAATGGAAATACAAGTAGATGCAGACAAATAATAAATGAGGGAGACAAGAACAGAGTAGCATCTTCAGAACAATCATCAAAAGTATTTGTAACATGTCTGCAAATAAGGGATTTTCCTAGATGGTCACAAATGCTCTCTTCATTCACTGTGATCAAAGTGGAAGAAAAAGAAAAGTTGTTGTGCTCTTTGATCTGAACATACTACCTTCTTCCGATGCTTGGTGCTAAAATGGAAATCAAGAATCTTGTGTTTTTATTTATGCTAATGTGGTTCATGTCTCTGCCCCAGCTCAAGCAGATAATTTAAATTTTTAAGTCGCAGGTAGTTTTTCTTTCTGGCACTGTGGCATTTTGTGTAGAACAGTTCCATGCTAGCATATATGCATGAAGTATTTTGTTCAAAGTCACTATTATCTACTACAAGTGTTAATTAACTATATGACATGATGGGGTTAAGCCTGGTCTCTGGAGCACAAAGGGAGGCTCTTAATTCCACCTCAAGTTCTGTGAATATCAGAAGAACAGCAGAAAATATGTTTTAAGCTTAGCTGTTCATTCAGTATGGACCCAGTTTGCAAATAGTTTGGAGGAGTTAAAATTTCATGTAGGTGTTTCACAAAGGATATTGCTAGAAGCAACTGATAACACTCTAACTTTGGTGTTGCTGGTGCAGCTCATAACCAGTAAAGCTGCATAAGTTACAATACCTGGACTGGAACTAGTTGGAGGGATACTATAGCTATTTATTTAAAGATACCTTTTAGTGTGAATACTTATTAGGGCCAATTCTAAGCCTTTTGAAGCCTGAATTTTGGGAAAAGCAAGACAACCTGTATTAGTTTGATAATCAGTTGATAGTGTGTTCTGATGCTGACTCTCATATGTTAATTTAGCCTGCTAGTCACCTATGAAATCAAGTCCTTCTCTGTGTTTGGAGATTAGTCGGAAGTAAAATACAGGAAAAAAGTAGCATTGAATATAGCTACTATTAAACTTAAAATTGATCCAGCAATGCAATGATTAAAAACATACAGAAATGTATACAAACTTCAGAGGATATTACATTCAGGAAACCTGTGTAGAACAATCATTTAATTTAGGAAAACCCTGAGAACCGGCAGCATTAAAATGCTACATCTTGACAAACGATTTATGTTCTTTCCAAATATATCTTACTTTCTCTCTTAGGTAGAGAGTAGTTGATCCTTAAATTTGATCAAAAGTTTGTTTCTATTGGAAGGTCTTTTTTTAGCTTTAGGGGAAAGAATGCTAGGTAGGCATTTAGTCATCCCCTGTCCTCCCAGCATTATTTGAAAGGTCAGTGAGGCTTGCATCACAGAATTGGCATGTTAGTCTTGTCTTACATCTGGAATGCACGATACCAACATTGGTACTCTTAAGGGTACATTGGTTAACACGAAGGTGAATTCTGCCTTGAAGAAAAATGTCTGAGGAGTGTTTGGTACTCTGTCTTCCAGCTTTACCACAAGCATGACTTTAAACTTCCTTGCTTGTGCCTCCTTCAGAATCTGATGTGTGTGTTGGCCAAGGGTTTGTTAGCCTCATTCTAAACAACTTCAGGCACGTCTGTCTCATGCAACTGTCTCATACCAGACTTGAACCTGCTGTAAAAGTTTGGAATAATCCACTGGATGGTAAAGTCCACTTGCAGCTTGACTCAAAAGATTTGAGTAACAAGTCATCATCCTAGGCAGGAGAGTTTTCCTTTAGTCAAGCTGTGTGGTGCATTTTGTGGTGAGAGAGAAGAAAACAAATCTTTGAGGAGAGCTATTTTGGTTCAAGGTATTACACATTGCAAAGAAGCAGATATTTTTTCAAACTCTCTCTATTTGAAGAAGTCCAGGCCTATTTGAACTAAGCAGTGAGGTGTATTCCAGATGACTGATTTAGAGGACCTCTTTGGATCCTGTAAGTTAATTATAACTATTCATATTGTCATCGCTACTTGTCAAGAAGATATTAAAAAGAATGTGTAGCTAATGAACTTATACCTTGTAATTGTCCCAGGAGCAGAATAACTCCTGCAAGAAATTGCTGCTGTAGTTGTTTTGACTACAAACAGCATGTGCTTTCTGTAGCACGGGCTGTCCTTGAGACTGCATCCCTAAACCTTGAAGCTTTCTTCCAATGGTCTGCTGGCCAACCTGGTCATCTGATTTGTGGAGACATGGCTCAGAGGCCCAGATAGCCAGCTTCTGCACTTACAGTGGTGTAGATCAGGGTAAATGCTTCTAATTTTGGGCAATGCAGTTTACTCATTTCTCATGGGGTAGCCTACTCCTTTCCTATTTACAAAAACATCTGTGTTTGCACTTAACTGCATGTTTGAAGACTTACTTGAATCAGAGCCAGGGCAGGTCATGCTGGAACAGTTTTCTCACATGAACTATACTAATTTACTTTTTTCCCCATTAATTGCAGCTTCTCAGTACTGCTCTGAAATTTGCAGTACAATTTGTATTAGTAAGGGTCTGGAAACAGCACTGAATATTTCTATGTTCAGATAAGAAGATCTATTCCAGCTTGTCAAATAAGTTAGAGGAAAGAAAAAAACTATTGAATAAAGGTTGTTACAAGCATGCATAGTGCTGATTTTCCAGTATTTAATATCGTGATTTTATTAAAAGTTTTCCCATTAGAGTGCCAATGTAAGTTATATTTTATAAGTTGAATACTTGCCTGGATTAATTTGAAAAATTGTTTCTGTGTTAATATATGAAACTGAGTTGAGTATTATGTTGCTAAAGAAAAGCAGTCAAATTTGATCTTTTTATCTTTTAATCCATATAAGTAAGAGGAAAATTTTCCAAGTGCAAGATGGATTTTTCTAGTTATTGCTTACATGGCAAATATTAAAAAAACACCCCAGTATTTCTGGCCATTTTAACTCATGAAAAAGGCAAACAGGCAGTGCATTCTTCTCTTTTTGTTTTTTTCTTTGAGAGGAAAACATGGCAACTGTTGAACTTAAGGACACTTCTGGGCTCTGATCCTTCAGACAGTGAATTCAAAGGATATTATGACTCATGTGACATTATTTTTGAGCATAAAATTACTCACATATGAAAGTAATGGAATGTGTTTGAAGTTTTGGGCCAGCATTTTGGTCACTCAGCAGGTGGTTAACTTGTAACCTGGAAAAACTTTGTTGTTGGTGGATGTTGTGAGGAGACTAATTACAGAAGATAGTAGAAAGGTGTGCCCGTCTAATGAATTGGCCGGTGATTTACCAGTGGTGTTCATGGGGTGGGGTGCTCTGCATAGTCAAACAGTGCAAGATAATGTAATGCCAGAAGCGAGACAAGGTCCTTGTCCTGTGGTGTGCCTTGCTCTGTGAGCAGCCCTGTCAACTGAATGGGACCATTGCTGGGTTTAAATCCTGCGTAAGTGAACGAGACCCTGGCACTGTACGTACATTTAATGTCTCTTTTGTAAATCTCACCACCGCAAGGGAGTTATGAGGTGATTTCTGCTCATTTTGAATGATCGAGGCTTGTTGTGGATGAAATCATTCACATCAATTGCAGCTGTAACCTTGAGCAAGTCCATAATTTTGCAATATGTATGAATCTTTCTGGACTGAATTCTCTGCTATGCTCTGGTGGCAGGAGGGGCTGATGGTGGCACCTTCCTCCTGCTCTCTCTGACCTCCTCTCTCAGCTTCTGATGAAATCAGAGAGGCAGAAGCAACCTGAATTTACACCACTGGTGTCATGTCTGTGGCGAAATGCTCAGTAGTGCCGAGTCACATGTAAAAGGGTGCTGATGCAGCACAGCTCATCGAGCCTGTGCTTCTCTCCGCTGGCCCGTGCACCAGCTGTTTCACTTTGGTCCTTGCTTTAGGCACGTGGTGAATGAACTCATATTTTAGAAACAATCTAAGTAGAAGCAGATTTGCGCATAAATCTTGTCTTGAAATATTTTCTTTAATATCGGCCCAATTTCTGCCGAGTGATGAATATTAGAGTTCTACTAAATGTACATGCAAACAGCTTGAGTACAAGCATAGACATTCCCACATCTCCGTTTCAAGCTGTGGGGAAGTATCTCCAAAGCAGCCACACTCATTTGTTATTCTAAGATTTCATTCCATAACACACCTTTTAGGAATTTGGATTCTAGGAGTTTGGCTCCATTGCTTCTGTGTCTCTTTCCAACCTGCAAGATTTTCTGCCAAAGCGTTTTTGGAAAAAGAAGTCTGGGCAAAAAAATAGCATTCTGACAGCAGTTTAAGGTGTAGCGTGAGTAGTGACCAATTAAGCATGTAGCCCTTAAAATTAGTTGCTCATCTTCTAACCCCCTTATGACTTCTGTTGGTAGAGATGAGCAGGAGTCCATCTAATGTAATGCCAGCAGCCAAGCTATGCTTACACCCCTGCAGCCCTTGGAGAACCATGTCAGTGCTGAGCTGATGCTGTTCCACCTGGTGTTCAGCAAAGCATTTAAGCCCAAGAATAGTTTGCTGAGTTCAAGGGACCTATATGAGACTTGTAAAGAGCAGTGCAAGCAAAAATGCTTTGCTAGGGCTGGCCCTAAATAGGTGGAGGGGGAATACATTGCCAAATAGGTTTAAAGCTGCTCAGCACACAAGGCCACAGTGATCTTATTTAAAATAGTATAAGACCTAGTATAAATTTAGAAAAAGACTCCTTGAGTCAGCCATTAGAGCTTCCCACCCTCAGCAGAGACAGCTGTGTTTGATTGATAGGTGCACCTCCCTTCCACGGTGAGGGTGTGAGATTTTCCCAGTTATTCTTGCTCTTAGGTTGAAGCAGATGCCTTGGTCTCTTCAAAGAGAAAAACATTCATTTATTTGGTCTGAAAAAATTCAATTGCTGGGACAACAGGTCTTCTAATTCTTTTTGCAATTTATCATCTGTCTGTTGCTCCGGCTGCACAGCCCATGGTCCGCAGAGGGAAAGTGATGACAAGGCCAGCTGGCAGCAAGCACTCATTGCAGTTTAACCCAGGTGGCCACAGTGCTTAATGGACAACTCAGCTCACAAAATGCATTGCTGGTGGTGAGGACTTGTAATTTTCTTTTTTGCCTGCTCAGTCAGTTCTGGAATTCAGCTAATTGTCTGGTTAATGTACTGTCTTCTGCTCCGTTGTAAGACCCTTTGCCAAAACGTGACTTAACATGAAAAAGGGGAATCGTGGGGTGCCAAAGCTGTTGGCTCCTAATATGAAAATTGTGACAAGCAGACATTAGCTGGAGTAGGATGCAACTCCCTGCCTGCTGAACAGCAGATTAGGCCACGAGTCTAAAGAAACATGTGGGGAAGCATCCTTCTCAACGAGGCACACATGTCTTGGAGACTGTTTCCTTTAGATACAGATACACAAGCTTTTTTTTCCAAGCTACTACCAAATGTCTCCTGATAGCTAGAAGAAAAGTGAGTCAATACTTGGTGGAATGTTTTTTTTTTACTTCTGCAAAATCCAGAAGCTAAAGTTTTGAAAGTAGAAGAAAAATTAAAAGGGAAACTGAAGTTAATTGTTTTACTTTTCCTCAGATTTTTCTCCACTACAAAAAATTTACAAACAGAGATAAAATCTTGCTCTTTGGCCTCCTCAAACTCTAGTAAGAGTTTGTTTGGATAAACTGATTGATGGGGCAAATTCTGCATTCAGTGCTTCTGGCCTTTATCTTGCAACCACTCCAATGCAGGTTTATCTGAGGACCCCTGGGGACTCCCGTTGTGAAGACTCCTCCCTTCCAAATGTCTTCAAAAGGAGACCATCATTGCTTTTTAAAATAAAACAGAAGCAGCTCTATGAAGAATTAATCATTTTTTGCCTTGAAATTACAATAACCAGCATTACCACATTAACAAAAAACCCCTGCATTTTTAAAAACTTTCTTAAGACACTCTCAGTACTTCCAAACCAGTTCTGATGCACAAATATTCCAGCATGTTTCTAAACCTGAAAATCATGCGGGGTAATGGGAGATAGAGGATCCATTTTCTGAAATAAGATGTTCTAGGTGTTTTATCCTTAGAAACTTGGTCAGAATCCTCTGCACAAGAGCTTTCTCAAATGGGCAACCATATGAGAAAAAGATAGAATGGATAGGAGAAGAAATTGCATGTTGACAGTAGATATAGATTATTCAATAAAAGAGAGGATAGAATCGGTCTGAAGAATAAAATTAACATTTTCTTCTCACCGGATCCTCTCTTTTTTACCAGGAGACCAGTAGAAGCCTTTGTACTAAGTCTGCCTGATGTCGCCATGTACACAGAGACTAACTTCATGCATAGACAGCTGAATCCTCAGAGGAAAGTTTAAAGCAGTGGTGTCTAGACCACTGATATGACTCATGAATGCACAGCCTATAACCAATTCCACCCTGTCTTCTTGGGTCTGCAAAATGCCTGAAGCTATAGCTCAAAAAGGAGGGTGTGTGTATATATGTATATATATCTGTGTTTCTGTGTGTTTCATTTGAGATTTGTTATTCAACATTCGAGATTTGTTACCAATAATTTCAGATGGTGCGAGATGGTTAATGAGAGCCTAGGCTATGAGGAAAATAGAGGAAGGAGCAGAAAGATAATAAGGTGGAAAAGCCTCAAGTGAATCAAAAGGGAAGGTGCATAAGAGAAATAACAGAAGAGGGGAGAAAGCCCTTAGGAGCAGCCGTGAAAGTAGTCTTAGTGTGGTACTCAGGTACATATAATTTTTAAAAATATATATTTTAAAATTAGCATGTTGACAGAAAGACTTCTGGCCTAGACTATTCCCTGGCATTAAAAAAAGAATAAATCCTTCAGAGAATACTTGATGAAAAAACAATTGTCAGTGAAGTTCTTAGCACGACAATCAACAAGCCAGCAATCCTCCAAAGGAGTGGAAGGACTGAGCTAAGCATCTGAGCTCACGTCAGAGCACGATGTGGCTTCTGCCATAGCTGGAGAGAAGAGGGATGAGTTTATGAAAACAGCGTTCATTTGCATACAAGGGAAACCAAGCCACCAAACTGACTGGTGGAACAGGCAGGCCATACTCCCAAGGGAACAGCAGCTTAACCAACAGATGTTTGCTCAAATAGCAAACATGTGGAACCTTCCGGTGATGGATTTATTCAAATCCAGGTGGCCAGGAGCCAGGAATATGAAAAAGAAGCAGGGTAAAAGTTATATTTATAGCTCTTTACTGGCCCAGCAGATTACACTTTTCATGAATGAGAGAGACATCAGTTAGCAAGTTCTATAAGGCCCTGATTTTCTGAGGTCTTAGAGTGACAAGACCCAATTCATTCAGACATGGAAAAAAGAAAATTAGCTGACTAGGAGGTTGCAAAATTCTTCCCTCAGAAATGCCCTTACTGCTGCCCTTGACTCAGTTGAGATTCATAGCATGTGTGCAAGCATGGGAAATGTCCCAGCTCACACCAGATATTTTTCCCGGGGATTTTTTTTTACTTGGAATAAATCTATCATACATTCCACATTTTTTCCTTTGTCAGGTATCTTGGACTTTCTAAACCTCTTTAGATAACCATTGCAGCTCTTAGGGAATTCAAATGTTTGTGTGTCTGTTTTCAGATGACATAAAACTATCTAGTTCCCCTATCATATGCATGTGAACAAGAATGGTGCTTGATATTTCACTGAGCTTTTTTATAAACTGTTGCCTTTTCCTTTTTATGTTGAAGTGGTACTTAGGGACCTATCTCCTAGTCCAGGATCCCGGGTCTATGGGCACAGTATGTGTACAACAGCAGGATAGTCTGTTCTCAGAAGATTAGATCTAAGAGACAACAGATGAAAACAACCACCAGCAAAGTATGAGGTAACACTGGAACTAGACTGCTCAAGTGGAAAAAGACTGAAAAAATCTCATTTTCAGTTTGGAATTCCATGATGCAAATTTATAAGCAATAACGATCTTCTGAGAAGGGCTCCCATTTATTCTTCCATAAAGTTGGTTTGTTTTTGCTTAAAGAGCATAGAAAGATGACCACTGGCAGAGTGGTCAGAGAGTTTTAATGGGAGCCTTCAGAATTAGGCAAAAGCCATATTTTGCAAAGCAAACCAGCTTCTCCTTTTCAGACAGAGCAGTTGCAGCTCTGAGTTAACTTGTGTGTTTCATCTGTTTGATGTACCCCTCTGTTGTCTCTTGCCTGAGATTGCAAGGTCCCAGAGGAAGAAGCTGCATTTTCAGTTGTGTGTTTGCACAGTGCTAAAAGCAGATTGGGATTCCTTTGTGCTAGGCACTACACAAATATGTAGGAAGAGAGTAGACTCTGCCCCAAAGGACTGTCAATCTGTTATAGGCAGGCCAGATAAAGGATGAAAGACAGAATGGTTAGAAAGGTACCAAAGGTCAAATCATGGCAGAGCTACATATAGGACAAAGTCTCCTGACATTCAGCCTGTTGTTCTGCCACTGGACTACCCTGCTGCTGCGACTGCACTCGGAATGTGTTTCCTGTGCCTTGTTAATTTGTCAGAGGAAAATGTTTAGTGTTGTGAGGCATTTTCCCCCTATTTAAGAAAGCAGGAGAGTGTATGTGAGAAAGCATATTTGTTTGGAAGTTTGCAGATGAGGCACAGTTTGCACTAACTGAAGTATTTATTGCACTAACTGAAGTAGAACAAGACCTGTAATAAGGATTGCTTGTGTAAAAAAAAAAGTTAAGTTCTATTTTTCCAGATTGAATCATTTGGCTTCATAAAATCTATAGCTTCTCCCTAAAAACTTTATCTTGCTTTATTCTCATTCTACTACTGCTGTAATGATATAAGTTGGTGAAGTCTTTTATTGTGAACGAGGTCATCAAAATATCTTCCAGTTTTCCACCATGGTTTTTGTCCAAAAAAATTGTCACATTTGGTAGTGAAGAGATGCATATTAGGTACTGTCCAAGGAGTGAAATATATATACCAAGATGTTCAGGTGCACATTTATTGCATAGCACTGAGGATATGGAGTCATTTGAACAGAAGATGTCAACTTCAGCCCTAGCAAAGAGGGCTTTAATACTGCACAGATGGAGAAGGCAAAACCTCTATTTTTGAAAGTGTCTCTGAGAAGCATGGGAGACAATATAGTTGTAGCTCTGGGAAGTTTTGCACTTCATTAATTCTATTTAATATCCAGTAAGAACCAAATGCACAAACCTCAGTGCTTGGCACTGTGAATGACTTGAGTGCCTCTATTTTAAGGTGAGACCTATTCCTGTTGAACCTTATGGATTTGCCCCTTATGAATGCCCCTACTGCCTTTGACCTCCATTAAGGTATGAGAAAATGATCACAGGCTCAGTATTTCATCCAGGGAGCTGAGGCAATTCTAGCCTGTGAAAAGCACCCAGAATTTTACAAGATTGCAAGAATTGCTGTGCGGTATCCTCTGGATGTTGTTGTCACTCAGGGAGACTGAGATATGCACTGAAGGAAAAGCTTCTCTGCCTGATTTCCTAATGCTAAAAGGAAATACTGTAATGGGTTCTGTAAGCCCATGTTGGGATGTTTAAAAGTATTTTTTCATATGTTGATTAAGTTCATAAATACATAATAATAAAGTCATTGTTATGTGTGTCTTTAAAAAAAATTAATTTCTATATTTAAAAAGAAACAAGGAACTTGTTTAATTTTCTGGGAACATTGTCCAGTGAAACAACTATCTTCCCTATGGACCAGTAAAATTATTGTAGAGCTGCCAAAACTCATCTTGAAAAGTAATAGAAAATTCTGCAACTTTGGCTCATATAAGTGAGATGGCCATTGCACAATGCTTCTCCAAGTTTAATTAATCTTACTTTGAGCATTAAAGTTACTTGAAGTGGATTTGATTTTAAGACTTTTGTATACTACCAGGCACAACTGACTTACCTATCTTCAAGAGAGAGGTCTATTGGTGTTTTTTCCATCAGTGTAAAACTTTTTTTGCTGCAGTTAATCCTTATCTGTCTGTCTTTATGATTTCAGTATTGTTTCATGTATTCCTACGCTTTGCCCGAACTCTTAATTTACACATTTGGTTTGGCTGAGTCCCTTTCACCCTGCCTACAGATTTATCCCATGTCATCTCCTCATAGCAATTTATAACCTCTATAAAATGTCATGTAGAGTTGCTTTTTATATGTTTCTGAGTAATGGTTAGAAAGAATTGCATAGGGAATCAAAAATCTAATGAGCTGTACATTATTTTACTATTTATAACCAGAGAGTAATCATTGACAATATTTGGCAATTTTACAGCTAAGAGCCTGGACCATTGTGCTTTTGAATGTAATTTATTAAGCAAATAAAACTCTTATTGGTAGCGGGTCCTGTTAAAGCTGTGGCACCGCATGAGTTCCAGGCACATACAGCTGTGGAAGTTTTGCAGTACCTGCATACATCTTGCATGTCTGGACACTAATATTTTACACTTACTTCATAGTTTTATTTATTCAATTGCTTTTATGCGCTTGATTGGGCTGTTACCAGCCATTTATAGTAGAAACCTTGGGTGGGGAAGGAGGGGGCAGGGTGAGAAGTAAAATGCTTTTATTCTGGGAAGATTTAAATCCTCATTTTATGAGGCACGGTTTTTAGTAAGTCTCAGCAGTGCAGAAAATGTCCAAAATATTAGTGGCTTACAGCAGCAGAAAAAAAATCTTGGAAAATAGCTTGATGGGAAAAAAATTACTGGTGCAAAATCACCCTGCAATAAGTGGGAATGAATTCAGCACTGTTCCTGAACTGATTGTGGAAGTTTAATTCCTTTCTTACCTGGACTAGTTTCTCCTAATAGAGTTGTTTGACTCACTAGAAGGAAGTCTTGCAACACTGTAAGGAATTAATATAATCTCATTGCATGAGTTCATAGCTGTGTGTATAGGTAAATAAGTTTGGTTTTATTTCTTTCACAGTGATTTGTATCTAGCAGGAAAAACTTTTCTGGTTTGTTTGTTGTTTTTTTTTGATGCTTAAATGATTGTGGTTGTTGTTGCCCCCGTGACTCATATGGATATAAATCAGGATTATTTCCCCTTCAATTAGTGAGATTATACCAATATAAAACAGACATAACCAAAGCCCACCTGCATCATATGTGTTAAAGAGGAGTTAGACCAAAGGCTGCTTGGTTATTCATGTGGCTAACACTTTTGTCACTTGATTAGATCTTGCTATTTGCATAATGCCTTTAAGCGAATTAAAATACCAAGGGGTTGTGCTACTTGCATAAACATTTGCTTTGGGAATTAAATGCAGTTATTAAAAACCTTATCTCCTCAACATCTCTGTTAATTGATGGCAATTTAACAGAAGTGAGGAAAGAAGGAGATAGTGGATATTGAAATGGTGAGGTATGTGTTTGTATGTGTTAAAATGGATAGTTTGCCCTGGGTTGTACTACTGACTTTTCTTTGCACAGATTGCTTTTCCATCCTTCAGAGGCCAGTACTGTGTGTGAGAAGTAATAGCACAGGGACTAGAAGACGTCTTACTATTTCCATGGGTTGTTTTTGTGGGTGAGCTTTTTTTTTTTTTTTTTTTTTCTTTTTTGGTCACCCACAATTGCAGGTTGTTTGGGAGCTTCTCCACATTCTGCAATCAGATATTGGAACATCTCCTGTTGTCATGGCTGCTGTTATTACTTTTAGCAATATTTGCCTCAAGACGCAGTTCTGTCCAGAAGTGGTGCAGACTCTGGGAATACAACTCTTGGAATCATGTAATCAAAGAATCATGCAATCACAGAATCACAGACTGTCTTGGGTGGAAAGGAACCTTAAAGATCCTCTAGTTCCAACTCCTCTGCCATGGGCAGGGAACCTTTCACTAGACCAGGTTGCTCAGAGCCCCATCCAGCCTGGCCTTTCAGCACTTTCAGGGTTGAGGCACCATATACGGCTCCTGGAAAAGAGGCAGCACTCACGATGTGTCTCCTTGCTGCTGTCAAACGTGGTGTACCCTGTCACAGAGCATGGGTTTGCAGTGCCATTCTACCTCGTCACATGGCAGATTTAGCTTTTAAAACAATCCCTGCCTCTTCTTTTTTTTTCTTCTCAGAGACAAAAAGGAAAGCGTGCCTTAGGCTGGTTCAGATGGCACCAGTGGGTTGAAAAGTCTGTGAGAATGAGCAAACCTTCTTCCTGCATTAGTATTAACCAGGATATCCTGTTCCTTGATCATCGCCTCAAGGATGAGGGGATTTTCATATACAGTATACCTTGGTTTGTGGCTGAGAAAAGAAGAGACTTCATCCATTTTAGGAATCTTGCAGGGGGGTGGCCATGGCAGGGGGGGAGGAAAAGTTAATAGGAAACAGATTTAGAAAAATATTGTTTCTATTCTTCTGGGTGAATAAATCAGTGACTGAAACAGCTTGATAGCTGTAACCATAACCTGCTACACTGCACAGAAATAAATATTCCCTTTAGGTCACTGTCTACATACCGTATCATATCTGTGTGCTTGGCAACGAGTTCCTGCCATGTGCAGTAAACAGTTGTGAGACAGCAGACAGGGGAAGGTAGAGCTGCGTTTTTTAGCAAAAAATGGTTGGAAAAATATCATTCCTGGATATTAGTAATGCATCACTTAGATTTCACTACACCATGTTTATGTCCTGAGTGCCTGGGTATAATTTGATTGCCTGTGCAAACATACAGTTAAACCATACCTGAAAGATCAGGTAGCTATGCTCTCCTCAACAGCATGAGTCATTTCATACTGGGCCATTTCTCTTCTCTGTTGCATTTATTTTTTAGTACTTGTACCAGTATAAACAGCAGGAGAATATAGCTGATGCAACATCCTCCTCATTGCTAGCTTGAATAGCTGATGCAACATCCTCCTCATTGCTAGCTTGAATTAAGTTTGATTTTATATACACAAAGTAATTTTCACATCTCAGGGAAGTACTTTCAAGTTCATTTACAAATAAAGCTGGGAAAGGTCTGTAGATTATTTTGTTTAATTTGGGTTACTAGTTGCTGCTTATTTTCAATATTGCCTTATAAACCAAAATATCTATGCTTTGCATTTCACACCTCACAAAACGCTTCATTAAACAACACGTCTTCCCATGCCTCCCCAAGCCCATGTACCTCAGGTGCCACAGCAAAAGTAGCACTGAAAACTTTGTTAACTTCACGTTTTCATTCAGATTTACTGACACAAGCATGTTACAACGGGGGAGTGTTGGCCACTGCCTTTACAGAGTTTCTCTAATTATTGAACTAGTACCTCTAGGGTCCAGTAAAGCTTTGCACTGTTAGTTAATAATAAGGTAACTGAACTACTCCTTTTCTATTTTTTTTTCTTTTGATTTCTTTGGTACCTTCTAGCCTTTCTAAAGGGAGCCCCCACCTACTGCAGTAAACTGTAGCTGTAGCCTTGATAACACAGTACTTGGACAATAAGGTCTCAAGGGGTGCTTACTGAAAGAGATTAAACTGTAATTAAACTGCCCTATGAGTAAGAAGGGTAAAGGAAAAAAAAAGATTTGTGGTTTTCATAAAGCAGAAAAAAATACATTCACTGGTGTTTACAGCTCAGAGACATTTTTTTCCCCTCCATCTTGACTACAAAACAATCTTATTTTTAGCTGGACAGGGTTTTGCAGTAGTGCCATATCAATCCCACAATCCTCTTCTTTGAAATAATTGCAGCGAGTTAGTCCCCAGTTAGCACTAACTGACTGAAAAGCAGGAAAGAAACATTTAACACACATGCATAGAAGTGGATGAAATTTACCATGAAAGTATGAATTTATGTAAGCAGTCTGCAGTTCTATGCATGTGTGTATATATATATGATGGGGCCTTAATTGAACATGCAGCTATATAATATCCTTTTGTTTAGGCTCAAAATTGCATTGGGAGGTTGAGGGGGGTTTTTTGGGTTTTTTTTTCCTTTTTTTTTTTTGTTAACCCCTCCACTTATCAGCTCAGCTATTAAATATTGTGCCTTTTCAGCTATCAGTCTCTGATCAGCACAGTTAGTGCATTTTACCTTCCAAGGAAGTGCACTTTGAGCCAGCTGGAGCACGAAAAATGTAGGAGCTGGAGAAAGTCATAATTGAAACAGGCGACTGCTCCAGTACAGACAGGAAATAAAAGGAAGACGGGGCCCTTCAATGTATTAAATTAGATGTTTCAAATTCAGACAGTATCAGGAAAAAGAAGACTTATGTTAGAAAAAAAAAGGTAACAGTAAGTTCATTCAGCTGAACACCCAGCCCTCCCTTCTTCCCCCCCTTAACATGTGTTTTTGCTGGAATTTTACTCTGATGCACTGAAGTGCAGAAACTACACAGACCCCTCTGGTTGCCAAACAGCAGAGTAGCAGGTCCCTGTATTAATGTTATGCTGTCCGTATTTTCTTCCCCTTCAGACAGTCCTTGGGTATTCTCTTTCTGTAAATTAAGCATGAAATTATGTTGGTCTGAGGAAACAAGATTTCAGCTGGTCAGTAGTTAGAAAGAAAAATATATTGTACCTATAGCAAAAATGTAAGTTGTTTTTATTTCCTGCAAGTTTGAGATATGCCTGTTTCACCTCTCTATACATAGTGCATGCTCGTGTACATATGTACATTTCTATGCAAAATAATTTCTTCTTGCCATACAGCCACCACCTAGTGTTGCTGATTTGCATGGTTTTATCCTGCCTGCAGAGTTTTCTCTGTGGTCACGTGTGTGTGAATACATAGGGCATGACAAAGAATGAAGATTTTTATTAGTTCAGAGTTTTAAATGACTCTATTATCCATAAGTAGCTGTATGTGAGCTCTTATGGATCATTCCAAGCAAGTGCCACCAAAAAGCCCCTGTTACACTATTCCATTGTGCAGTCAGTGAATCTGCAACATGCATTTTATCTTTTGGTTTTGGTTTTGGTTTGTTTATTTTGCAATTTAATAGCAACGTACAAGATATAATAATTGTATTCTTTCATCTTTGCCTCTAAAATGACCTCAGGGAAATTACCCAACATTACAGCTTGTCAAGATTTTTGTAAATTCAAAATATAATTTTCATTTTGATGAAAAGCATTTTTCTGTTAGTAATTGAAAATATTTTTTCCCCAACAACTGAAATCTCTGTATTTTAAAATATGAAGCATAATACACACAGAGGTAGGCCAGAATCTATTAAAGTCTGACCAATTGGATACATCTTGCTTTATGCCTTGAATCCTACTAAAGTTGGCACTTTAGGAAAACAGAAATCTTTGGCTCAGAACAATTAGGATTTACAAAGCATATAAATTACAGTAGGAATGCCTCTAATCACTCATTTACCTTCGAAAATGCCTCAAGGGTTTTGGATTAGAAGAGAACCATTACAAAGATTAAGATGAAATATCTTAGAAGCAAATGGATATAGGGGAAAAGTTTTTTTTTCTGTTGGAATTTTTTTTCATGTCATAAGAGAAACAGTTTTGAGGCATATGGTGTGTAAACAAAAAGCTATTTACTGGGACAATGGGAGTTTTAAAAAGTGAAACAGACACATGGAAGCCTGATAAGGAAGCTGGAGGAGTAAAAAAATAGATGAATCATGAGATGAAGTAAATTCCTTAGCTGTGTTAGGGTTCTGTGCAGTTCTTGGTTGTCTCAAAAATTCTAGCTCAAAAGTAGAGCATTGATTTTACATATTATCTTCATTTGAGCTGTCTAGGTTGTTCCCCCTTTTAAAGATATGATCATTCCTTTTTTCTGTCTTTTGCCATCTTATGTGCACGCTACCCTTTTGATATGCACACAAGGGCTAATTAGATCCTAGAATAATCAGATGACAAGGAGGTGAAGCTTGGTAGAATGATGTTTTGCATCCTTCTATCTGGTCACCTGAGGAGGTGTTGCAGCTGTTTGACTAGAAGAAGTTATTTGAAATGGAGGATCAGTTGGTTAAGCAAAGGTACGTGTATATGCAGTGTGCAAAATTCTGTATCTGTTTTCTAGATTCCTGTAGTACTGTCATTCTTTCTCAGTTTCTTTGTAAGTTTTTCAGTGTTTTTAAAGATAGCATGGCAGCACCATATTTGTGAAGGAATCTCTCATTGCAACTGCTTTTGTATTTTGTACAAATGCCAATAAGGAGGGATCAGGTGAGTAGCACAAAGGAATGCAACCTAGATAGAACTAGAAGTTGCCTCTTGGGCTTAGAAGTTCTGGAAAGTTGCCCAGACATGGAAGGAAACCAGCACGTTTGGTTGAATTCTTATTGCTGAACCATGGGGAAAAGAATTGCTGAAAGTTAGGTTCTTCTTGGTGATATCTTTGGGCTGCAGGGTTTTGGGGGGTGATTGGCTTCTGTAATTTTAGGCATTTGGTTGTGGGGTTGGTGGGATTTTTTCCTTGTTATGAGATGGATGGGAGGTGAAAAAAGTTGGGGTTTTTTTGCTGCAGCTCATTTTTACGTAAGTGTCATATAGTAAACATGCATGCTTGTAAAATTGTAAAATGCAAGAGACTTCTATGTTACATGGATCCGTATCTGGTAATCCCTTTTTTTTCTTAAAAATGAAGGACATCACACCAACTTGCTTTTGCTGCTGAAATTAAGTATCCCTAACACTTGGCTTGAAAACATGTGACTGTGTTAAAAGAAGTATTTTCCGAGTAAGCAATCCAGAAAATATCTCAAGTGATTCAGCTCACAACTGACTCTTTGGAGGACAAATGTACAATATTGTGCCTAGGGTAAAGTGTGCTTATGGGAAATTATTAGTGCAAAATTGGTGAAAAAATTACATGTTTTCTCTTTACATTGTGAGCAAAATGGTACTGTGGAGTGAGAGCTGTGCTTATGTCGTGTGAAATGTAGAGGTCTGCGTAGTGAAATAGATGTGTGTTTCTCCAGGCTCTAGCTTGGGTCTCGGAAAAGGGAATGCTCCATTTTAATGGCAGCCTTCTCAAGAATGTCCATGCAAAACCAAGCCAAGGCTGGGATTTCCAAAGACTTAGGGAATGTTCGTAGATTTGTGTGGGAGTAACTAATCTGACTTTGAGGAAGCAAAATGTGCCTCTTAGGCAGCATAGGTTTCAGGCACAAAGTATTTCCTCAAAGAGGTAGACCTTCAATAGTTATGGCCACAAAAGACCTGTGTAGGTGTGAGAGCAGGGAATCAATACAACTTTTTCACCTCAGGTTTGTTAATTGTGCTGTGGGATAGTGGCATTGAGGTATTCTGCCAAAGAGACCATTTGCATGTATAGTTGCAACGTACATTGAAGCCAGGGCAGTTTTCAAGTCATGCTGTCAACGGTAGGTCTAGACTTGAATTCAGAAGTGCTCCCAAACTGGGGTGCTGTGGCACTCCAGGAGTGAGAAGCTGGTGGGGCAGCACAGGAAACGCAAGCTAAACAGCCTGTTCAAAGCAGTGCTGGGTTGCTGCTTCCATCTGGGACTGGAGATCATTCATTTGGAGAAATACTCAGACTCATCACTTAGTGACAGATGAGAGGTGTGACCTTCTGTGTTGCTGACAGATGACTGACTGCAGTGGGATGATAAGACCTTGTAATCAACGTGAGTGCTTTGATGAGATGTGCAGCCCCAGTCCACGAAGAAGGAAAGAGTTTGAGTAGGGCTCCCCAAGTTGCTCAGGTCAAAGAATTGAAGGATTTGCTACATTCTCTTTCTGTTCAATGTTCCTGTATTAGCTTTGAGAAAGTTAGGTTCAGTCTGGTTACAGTGTTAGCTTGCTTAAAAGATTAATTTGATGAGGATGTTCTTGAAAACAAGCTTTTTTCCACATTGTTTTGCGTTAGTTCAAATTCAGGATTTTAAACTTTTAAAATTAGCTACAAATTGGTGCATTTTTTTCTGTCAGGGGTAAGGCATGTTTGCACCTCGTGGTCTTACGTCACTCTGAATAATTTATTTCTGCCATAGTCAGCATAAAAGGTTTCTGCCTGATTAACAGAAACCAGAATTTGGGCCCGCAGCTTGCACAAACATTTGTGCAATTCTCTATTAGTTTCTTGTTCGCCTACAGCGGAAGAATGAATCAAGAATTAATTAGCACATCAGAAGATTCTCACCTCAGCTTCCTGTCTTTCTTTTGTCTTTCATTATTATCCCTGCCTTTCAAATTGGTGTTCCTAGGCAAGTAACAATATGCAGCTCTGGACTGCAGAGTCTGATAGGAAATATTCCTTCATTTACTTTTCCTGTCTTGCATTTTATGTTCAACTTGTGGGTTTGGTGCCAAACTGCCAGCAGTTACCTGGCTTTGGGAAGAAACAGCAACCATGTGTTTTTCTCATGGCTTTTACCTGAAGTCATAATTTCAGCTAAGTCTGCAAAAAGATGCATAGATCTTTGCAGACATTTTGGCAAACTTGTCTTGAAATTCATGTTTGTAATGAAGCTGGATCCATAGGATATTTGGGAGTTCACTGCAAAAGTTTCTCACAGCTCCGTGGGCATATTGGCTGCAGCAGGTGCCAGCTGAATTGCCTGTTCTCCAGCCTGCTTTTCACAGGCACTTACAAAGCCAGTCTGGGGAGATGTTCAACAGCACATGTAGGAGCAAGGTGCTGGTGGTCAGTGAAAACCAGGCACCTGCTTGACTCTTCACTTTAGAAAACTTCCCTCATAAGTTTTGAGTCATGGTGAAGTCTTGTAAGAAAGAGCTATTAATGTGAGCGAGCTTGGGTGGAAAAAAGGCAAGAAGCACCCCTGACTAGTTAGTGTAAAAACATATTCTCCTGTCTGAGCTTGCTGACACAAGAAAAACTGTTTGTGGAAAGCACCAGTCTTGGATATACAACACATTACCAGAACATACCCACGGCATTTCAGCTGCTCTGTGGTAAATGCCTCCGTGTATGTAGGCTTGGGGTTTTTCCTACGATAAATGCAAAGCAGTGTTTTCTGCGCGGTTTTGTGTGTGTGCTGTTGCCAGGGTCCCACTTGCATGTCATGGAGCCATGCCTTTATTTGTGCTGGGGCAATTTGTTCCAGCATCTGTCTCCCTATATACTGTGAAGGACTTTGCCAACCTGAGTGTATCTCCTCTCAGGTCTCTCGTGCTCGGCTGTGGTCAGTTGTGTCCTTCAAGAAACACATACTGTGGTGGTTGAGCCATTCATTTAGTTAGGTGTCATCTTTTGTAGCACCTGTTCTTCTGGTACCAGCTTCTTCTTAATCAGCACACCAACTCTGGCTCAGGAGAACAGCGTTCCTAGAGTTGCTGCTTTTTTTGTTTTGTTTTGTTTTCTGTGATGTGTAAATAGCATTTCTTGAGTGCTCGTGAACTGATGACTCTTGGTAAAATGTTGGGCCAGTTTTGTTTCTGCAGCTGCAGTTGGAGTTGTATGTGATCTCCCATGCTTTATCTTCTTCTGTTGGTCTTCTCTTCCCCATGCCTCTGAGAGGTCCCCTTATTTCTCTCTTCTGGCAATAACATGCCCTCTGACATCAATTTGCCCTCTTAAACCTGGCTGTGCTCATTTAAGGCACAGTTGCCTTTCAGCAGTGCTTTGTGTGGTCCCCAAATCCTTCATTACATATTCCTGTGTATAAACCCTTCCTGGGATAAAAATTCTCATTTTTTCGATGTGTTGGGCTATTAAGAACATTGACAGTTGATCTGAAAAATGAGGAGGAGAAAAGGCTCTGTTGCAGACTCTGGTTTCTCAAGGGTGAAGTAAGTAAAAGGCACTGAGGAGCTGCAAACGGATGCCGAATGGTTTGATAACCTTCTCAAATTTAATTTTCTTTCATAGCTACTTTGTAGTCAAAGCAAGACATCTTATTCAAAAATAATTTTTTTAAAAACTGTATAAAGGAATAGGGCTCTTTCCTACTTAAAGTTATTACTCCTCTCCTCCTGAGCTAGAGTGATTCTTCAGTATCTGGTTACAGTCTGCTTAAACTCAGCAGCACTTAAATCAAAGTGATATTTAGATTCTATGAGCCAGAGTCTCCTTTCAGGCTAATAAATATCTAAAGTAACCACAGATTTACACCTAGGTAAACCCATGACTTCTAAGGGGCTATTTTGGGCTTGTACCACTCTAAGTGCGAAAAGAATGTGGCAGTAAATGATGACAATAAAAATGCTTTATTAAGCTGTTGTGAGTGCACTAAAGTCGTAATAAGCACATCTATTTACATTAGCATCCATTAAAATGTAGCACATGCATTAGCTAATAAAAAATAAAGTTTAATGCGGATGCCAGGCTGTGACACTGTTGAACTCTTGAATTTTATCAGCTCTGTGAAGCAGGTCCCATTTACCAGAGCTCTGCCCCTCATGTTTTGGTAGTAAGTAGGAACTTAGTAAGTTATCTCTCCTATTTTCCTGTTCTAAACTGTACTAAGAAATGTTCGGTGTGTGCAAAGGCCACAATAGCAAGACCCACAGTCTTGCTATTATGCACTGACACAGGAGGCCAAATGGTGCCTGCCACAGTCACACAAGCCAGCCTTTTAATTTCTCATCTTCTTTATTTGTTATGGCCTGAACACACTGTCAGTGCTTGAATAATCATGATGAAACTACATGAATGAGTAAGGCGATTGGGATTTGAAATTTATATATTGCCCTGGATGGTTTGAGTTCAGACATGCAGTACCAAACCTCAATTTACTCTTCTGTTTCCAGTATATGAACTTTATCAAAGTTCTCACTTAGTATAATCACCATTTTATATTATTAAACAGTAATAACTGTCTAATATACTGTAAATTATTGTAAGTCTCTTCCTCTAATTCGTTCACTGAGAGGAAACAGACAATTTTTATGGGAGAGAAATGAAGCAGCCTTTCTCAGAAAGCAAAGCGTGCAGATGACCATCTTATTATTAGAAAAGAGGAAACATCAAAAGACGCAGAGCCGTTTGTATAATCATCCCAAACTACTGTGGTCACCCTTTCAGCAGGCCTCCTTCGGTTTTCCCACCCTTTCCCTGCATGACTCTACACCAGGTCACCGCGTGGTCTGCAGTTGCTCACTGTGCAGACCCTGGAAAAAATGCAAAAAGAGCATCGTGCCTGACAAAATTGTCAATGCCTGTGCTCAGAGATGCTGAGAGCATCGAGCTGAGGCGACACCTGAGTGAAGGCTGGGCTGCCTGGCTGCTTATTCCACAGGCAGAAGGGCTGCAGCTGGCACTCATCCCAGCTTGCAACAGAGAAATACAAATTTGGAACAGCACCTGGGTTTATTTTATTTTATTTTTTATTTCTACAAATAGTTGGGATGAGTGTTTTGCTGGTTTAGTTCATTCCTGCATGTTTGGTGTGCTTCATTTAGCTGTCCAGAGATGAATCTCCAGATCTGGATTTCTTTGTGGCCTTATGGATGCTGGTCAGAGGTGTCTTCCCCACCCTCCCAGGTTGTCACACTCTTTCTTGACAAGTTGCATTTTCAATGTTTTAAAAAGCCTGCCATTAATACACGTGTTTTTTTAAACACTTAAGCTGTAATGCTTTCAAAGTTCTTGCTTTTTAAAGAGTGAATTTGGCACAGTGGATGTTATTAAATGTAGTTTCAGCTTGTGTTACAGATATTTGATGTAGGTCTCCAGAGAAAGGCTTATAGACTGTGTGCGAAATAATTACATTTTCCTTTAAGAAGAACATTGCAAAATGATTAAACATTTTAAAGTGAAAAAACACTCCATACCACTTTAATATGCTGCATTGTCTGTATACCTGTTAAGAGTAAAATTAAATGTGGCATTTATTTTACACCTTTATTTTGTTCTGAAATAAGCATCCACTAATAGTAAACATTTAATTTCAAGGGTTTTTTTCACAACTGAATATATTTTATAGAATCGTTTTTCTGTCATCAGAATTGTCATTTTTTTTGAATACAATTTTTATGGGGAAAAACATAACTAAAACTGTGTTACTACATTTATTTTCAAAAGCCTCTATTATAAAACCGGGAGAAAGTATCTCCTTATTTTCCCAGTTGTAAATATTTTATTTCCAACTATCCAAGAGTATGAAAACTACGCATAGAAGAGAGGAAACAGACCACTGAAGAGACAACAATAAAAGTACTATATTTTTAGGAGCAAAACGGAATTTTTTGCTAATCAACCAGCATCTGCATTTTTTCTTTTTCCCCATTCCTGTTCAGCTGATGTACCTATCAGTCATATAGTGTCAGGGCTGGACAGAAATGAGCCACGTGAATCTTCCAGTCCACCTCCTCCTCCTGCTTGCACAGGAAAATACTCATTTGTATGGCAGAACCTACCACTACCTGACACTGCCATGGGAGTTATAGAACAGCTGCATGGTCTGCCCTGGAAAAAAAGGTATTTTTCCTGTGTAAAACTGATGGGAAAAGCTGAAAGTTTAGGGCCCTGAGCATTTTGCAAAGAATTAGACTTTTAGTACAAATTCAGGAGTTACGTATTAATCAGCAGGATAACTGGAATACTGTGAAAAAAGAGAATGGGAAAGGAGCAGGAGGAGAAAAAGTCAGAAATTATGAATTATCTTTTAATCTCATTCTTCTTCTTTCTGTGTGCATTTGCTTTCTTTTTCTCCCCCTCCTTGTTTTTAAAAAAAGTGCCATCATTGCATTAAAGCACTGAGAAAATTGCTGTGCAGTCAAGCCCCAGAATTATTACCATACCACATATAGGGTTACATAAAATGAGGTGTTTTTTTCCTTAAATCCTAAGATTGTTCATTCACACAGCTCACGCATTATAATCAAATGTGAACACAGGAAAACGGTCCATGGGATCAGCCCTGAGTACGACTGTAACTCCCAGTGAGATGGGTGGAAGTCTGGATCACAGTGTGGCAGGAGAATAGAAGCCCTTCTGTTCTGAGATGGACTTATCACATGGTTAGCAGCTGGAATTTATGTGAAGTCTTATTAAATAAAACAGCAGTAACCAGTCACCTACTGCTGCAATATACTTGGAGGTACAGTACCTGAATATTTTCAGAAGCACTTGACCTTTCTCCTGCTTCTGCAGCTCTGTATTTTCTTTTGCTTATATTTGACAGTTTTTGACCTTCTAGTAAACTTTTATTCTCAGTTTTATTACAAGTTAAGGTTGTGAACATTTAAGGGTTTGAGTTAAAAGAAGGTTAAGACATGCTCAAAGAAGTTCTTTCAAATGCAAAAAACATTTAATTTTAGGTTTCATTTTATTGAAGTGATTTATATGTACATATATATTTATTTATACACAGACATTTAAATATGTGTGTGTATATACAGGGTTTTTTTTTTTCTAAAGAACATCTAGAGATGGTGGGTAGAACATCTGGAATAGTTGTGTAGAACAGAAGTGTGAATGGAAACAATACTGTGCTTACATAATAGCACAGGATATTTCATTAAAACAATTCCAGCATATTAAGAGTTGGCAAATTACAACAGTTAAAGAACTGATCTCCATATGGGAACACTTAGTCCTTTGAAATATTATATTATTTTTAATTGTGTCTCATTCAGTGAAGGGATTATAATTTTGAAGGCAGTGGGTCACAGCACACCAAGCCACTACACAGCCAACAGTGAAATCCCTGGATTATTGATGTATCCCCTGGTAATTGTAATTTTTATATTTTATAGAGTTTATTAGTGTTGTACAGGAGGTGCAAAGACCAGTCTGTTTATCAAAGCAGAGAGGAGAGCTCTGCAGAGTGTCTGCCCTGGCCCTGAAGCAGGGCTTCTTGCTGCAGGACCTCCAGGGGCTTTTGAGATGAACTTTTCTGACAGAAACAGTGATTTTTTAATTTTTTTTTTTATTTAATGCCAGTGGAACTAGAAACCACCTGGCCAACCCCTTCTTCATTGCCCTGTCAGAATTTCAACCCAGGGTTTTTTTCTGAGACACCTTGCAGAGGTATCAGCCATGGAGAGAGTTTGGCTTCTCAAAACCTGGAGACTGCTCCAGAATGATGCCTCAAACGTGAGTGGATGTGTGCCAGCTGGAAGGGAAAATGGTAGTTAAAGCTGCCAACCTGGCTCAGATTGTGGTGTGAAAAAAAGACAGGAACATCAGACAATTCACACAGCATCATTTGCTTGCATGGAGTTTGTCCGTGACATGTTTCCAGTGGCCCGTGGCAGACAGAGGTGCTGGAGGTGGGACGGCCTGCTGCTGCCGGCCATTCCCGCCGGACACGGGCAGGCAAAGAGGGCAGCTCCTCTAGGGCAGGCTGACCACGTCAGCAGGCTTTCATGTGCATATAAATACAGAGCAACTGAGAAAAGCTGTTTTGCCTGCCCCGAGAGTTCATTGAACTTGGTCCCAGTGATAGAGTTAAGTCTGCAGGAGACGGTGAGTTAGCAGTGAGTGAATGGAAAGCGACGGAAGAGCGGAGTGGCACAAAATACTGGTTTCTTGCTCCTGGCTTCTGCTGGTTTTATCTCTGTGCATTTTATTGAGTGAATGGATTAAAAGTCCATTGGAAGAGTATGTCACACCTCAGTGAGAAGCTGGTTGAATTCCTAGACAGGATGCCCAGCCCATGGCCAAGACTTTCCCTGAAGGAGCCAGTTGACACGCACACACTTTCAATCTGTCTCACTTCTGCTATAAATGGGCCAAGTCTTTCCCAGCTATGCGGAGGAAAGTCGAAGTAAGTCTCGGAAAGCAATTTGTGCTTTACTTTACATTGTCAGATTTCAAGGCAGTGGAGCTGGTAAAAGCGTATTGTTTGCAGCCTGGACTGGGCTCGCAGCAGGCAGCTCTGATAAGCTATGCCTGCCCTGAAGAGAATGTTATCTAAACAGCAAGCAGTTTATTTCTCTGTAAATAAGGAAAGAGATTGATACAGACTTGTTGAAGTAAATGACTATTGTTAAAATAAATGGTTTTCCCCTTAGGGGAAAACTGAACATCCATTTTCTGGTATGGCAGATTAAACTACATGTGAAGTTAGTATGTTGCTGCCTACATCGCTCCCTCTTGGCATGCTGGGTCATTAAAATGTTTCATGGCACGGCTGGGGAACCCATACCTTCCATTTTCAAGTTTTCTGTCTGCTTTAGATTTTTCAATAGAGACTGTGTACTAGCCACATCTCAGATGCTGCAATATCCTATTTATTATAGAAACCATTTAAAGAGACTGTTTTGAAAAAGAGAAGAAAACAGCCCTGATCTCTTCTCAGTGAAAACTTAAGCCTGTGTTTCAGAAGATTTTTCTGTTGCTGTCAGTTATTTGCTAATTAATGTTTCCCTCTCCTGCATGTTCTCAGAATTTGCGTGGCACATCCAAGCAGGAGTAGGTCAGCATTTTTTTAAATTCTGTGAATATTAACCTTATGGAGAACAACAGGAAAAATTGTAATCATTGTAATCTGTATATTAAAAACTTGAAAGTCTCAAGCACACACTTTAACTACTAATTAATATTTTTCCTTGTAAGTCTCCCTTTAATCGGGGAGTTTGCCTGTTGATGTTAATTTTAGTTCTTTCTCCAAAATGTGATTGTTTCATGCTCCTTCCTTCTTCCTCTCCCAGTCACCACCCCAAACCCATAGGATGTCACAAATTTACAGAAAACTTGGTTTCATGAGTTCTCTTCTGCAGAATGTAACAGTCCAGTTTATGCTCCTGACTTCTGTCAACCATGGCAAGGCAAACACTCCTTTCTCAGTCACAGTTGTCCATCCTGCCTTCTGGGTTCCTCCTTCACGCAAGGGTCTCAGAAGGCAGGCTGGGAAGAAGATGAAGAGGTATGTGGGTGTGGGGTGTATGGTTTTAAGGGTCAGAATGACAAGGGAGATCTATCATGTAAACCGAGCTTGGGGCCAGCAGTGATGCCAAATCGTAAGATGCAGTGCCCAAGCTAAATTGGGATGCTGTTCCAGATGTCTCTTTATTCACATGTCTGGTTTTCATATGGTGAAGCTTCAGAGAGCTGGTGGGGTGTGTTTGCAGTGGTGGTGGTGTTGACTGAGAATTCTCACGGTTGACTGCAGCCTGCAGTTGACATTTTGGTTTCACATAAAAGGTGTGAGGGTGTCTTTGAGAATCTTTTGAGTCAGTCATGTATCTCTTTGTCATTATTATCATGGTTTTGTTAGTAGTTTAGCAGAACAGCAGCATCCAGACTGTTCATAAAGGAAAAGAGGAAAAGTGTAGAATATTGGTAGTGATTCTAAAAACAGTCTGAATGCTACTTTGAGTTCAGTCCTTTCTAATAAATACAGCATGGGTTTTGTTTAGGAATCTGCTTTTGTTTTTAATCACACAGACTGTGAAGCTTCAGTTATGTCTTTAATAAAATTGATGCTGCTTGCAAAACTATTCCTTCCCGGAGAAAAAACACCAGTGACAAAAGCCACAGGAAAAAACCATGTTTTTCAATGATTTCTCATTTGCTTTTACATAATCTGACCAGCTCCTAGGTTCCTTCCAGTAAGTTTAGTTATGAGGTCAGGTTGATTACTGGAATGTCCTTTTTGACATCTCAACTTTAACATCCAAGGACATTTCCATTTACTGATATGTAAATGAGAGGACTCAATTAAAAAATTTAAAAAACAATGAACCAAACAAAACAGCCAAGCAAAAAAACCCAAGCTCCTGCCACCGTTAGTATTACAATGAAGCAAAGCAGCATTAAAATAATTATTGGGAAGGAATTTTCCCAGCCCACCACCAAAGAAAAAAGTCTCTTTTACTTTTCTATCATTCTGCAAAGTCTTCTCTAAAAATACACTAAGGAATTGTCTTTTGCAGCATACTCAACAAACACCAAAGTTTGAGGCTATTTTAAGTTATGTCTAGTGAGTTAAGTCCTCAAGAGTTATCTTCAGAATTTTGTCAGCTTACAGACTAGACATCAGTTTCTTTATCAATACAGATCTGCTTGATTTTGATTTATTTCCATCTTTCAAGCTATGTAAATTAGCTGAAGATGGGATAATGTTAGGAACTTACTTCTGTTTTGCAGAAAGTCTGGTCTTTCTTCCTTCTGTTTTTTTCAGCGCTTGGTCTGCCTTAGTTACATTGGCTGTTAGGATGTGCTTGCTATGAAGCCCTTCCGAAGTTACTCATTTGTGTTGTATTTTGTATACAACAGATCACGTTCATCTTTCATTCTTAATTAAATGCCAGGTATTCTTCTCCATTTGAAACACTCAAGGGCTCATTTGCTTCCCTACCTGTCCATACATTGTTTCTAGTTTGCTGTCACTCCAGATTTTCTTTCTTATACTCTGGATGGCGTTCTCCTACACAATCTCTATTGAATCTCTTTAAAGATACCTTCAGGGCCTTTCTCTCTTCTAATAAAATGGAAAAGGTTTTAGACATTTGGACTTGAGATTTCCTCCTATGGAAGGGAACTTGTGGTCATCTGTTGAGAAGAAGCAAAGTGCCCATAGGTCCGAGCTCGCTCAGATTGGTGAGGCTTGTGCTGTGCAGGCAGACTGACATTAGCCAGTGGCTCCTTTGCAACATCTGTACCGTGCCTGTGGCCCCAGATCCCTGTTACAGAGTCCCTCAGCATCAGGACCAAAGTTACACAAATAGTAACTAAGAAGTAAGGAGGCAGAATCTAATATTCCCAAAAAGTAAAGGGTGGAACCAGGTGTTATATTTGTCCTTGAGAGAACCAGTCAAATCTATGGTTGTGCAAACTACCTGCACATCCTGCTTCTCCAGAACAGTGGCCTTTTTAGAACAGGCTGGGAGGTAGCATGGCATTTGAAAGGGAGCTGCACCAAATCAGAACACTGCCAACTCTCTCATGCTTTGCAAAATCACTGCCAGTCTTTTTTGGGGCCGAGCTATTTGTCTCACTATTGCAGGAAAGTTTGCTTTGCAATCTGTGGAGTTAGGCTAATGAATCAGTTGCCTTCACACCTAATTCTCCATTCATTCAGCAGCAGCATTTCTTTGAAGAGATAGATGTAATGGTACCTGTCACTTTCCATTTTTACCTGGGGGATGTTATGCAGTAGTCATGCAGAGCTGCTCTTGGAGACTTTATTATGTTGTACAAGTAGCCTCAGAACAAGAATCCCCTGTGAGACTTTTATAGAATGAAACATAATGGTGCTTTCCAGAGGGCTCTGTGCTGTTTTGCTGTAGTAATCAGTTCCTGTAATTTCTGAGAATTCAGGCCCATGTTTAACAGTTAGCACAGTTTATGAAAAATTGAAGTATCCAGCATGGTTCATCATAACTACTTTCAGGAACAAGTTTTGCTGGTGGATTCTTTGTTAGGACAGCCTAAGTGGCAACACAAGCACCTCGTACATAGGTGGGAAGGAAGAAGGAGCCCTTCCTTGAACTTTTGGATCTCCATGAAACTTGCACTGTATATCTGGGCTAGATGCCTCTCAGTGTGCTGGCACCCACGTGTGGGACAAGGAGACAAAAAGCACCATGTTTGCATGGGAACTGGAAACATCATGGGATTTATTCCTTTAAGTGGGTGTCTTTTTCTGTAAACTCAGCTTATAGAGGTTTGGGTTTGTTTTGTTTTTACTGCCACAAGGAGTTTTAAATAACAAAAGCATAGAGGTAGCAAATTTTCAAGGAAGAGAAATAGCTTTGAGAGTAAAATGAGAGACATTTCTGAACTATGAAATGTTTTCCAAATATGCTCCCTGCAGAAGTCAAGTGCAGTGGAATAGAAAATGCATCATATTTGAAATAAGAGCTATCTTATCCCCACAGTGGAAGAGATTTCAATAATCTTTTAAGCCTGGAAGAATTCAATTAGTTTCAGAAATCTCTCATCACTGCCGGATGGACTTTTGTCATACAGGAAAATCATGAGGGGTTTGGCAGCTGAAGGAAAAGGATACCTTCTGTTTCTGTCAGCCTGCATGCAATGATTCATCTTGTCTGAGGGAAAGGAAAACCAAAGCAGTAGGGTTCTAGTCAGAAATTAGTCACTGTGAGACAGTGTTTGATCGGTGGCCCAGGGTTGGGATTTTTTTTGTTTTGTTTTCTTACACGAAGTCATGTGACTTACTCTCCATTCTCATCATTCCTACCAGGGGGTGTTTCTAGCAGGACACTTGGCCTGCTATTGAGTTGATTTGTTTTAAGCCTTTACCTTGTAGATGAGGGAGTTTCATTGTGGATTTGAAACTCCTGATTAGCATAAAAACTACTGTTCCTTCAGCTGATAGCATTGAAGAAGAGGTAGCGACGTTCCCATCAAATACATTAGAGATGAGAATCAACTGCAGGTTCCTCTCGTGGTCTGGTCCTTTTCCAAACTTACGTGATGAGTATAAATTAAGTATAAGATTGTGATGTGCCAGTTGGAGAGAGGTGGGGAGAAATGAATTTATTATTGCATAATAGTCATTATAGCTGGAATTTTTTTTTAAGATCGATTTGTGGTAAAATACAGGATTGTGAGTTTGGAATATTAACATTCAAGTAGCAACTAAAGGAAAAATCCTATCTGGCAGAGAGGCACAGGGCAGCAATGACTCACACTGTTGCAGCCAAATTGGGCAATGTCCCTAGGTATACAGTCATGCGGTGATCAAGTCCCCTTGAAAGTGGTATACTTTCATACATTTGTTTTCTTGGCAGCCTTTTGTATTCTTATGTATTCTGTTGACAGTGTCACAGAGATCTAGACATGTTTATTCCTGCTATTTCCAAGATCCCTGTTCACACAGAGGCTGTGGAGAAAGAGCAGGCAAGGTCCTCTCATGCCACTTTGGAAGAGCACAGGGAGATGCTCATATTGAGTTGTGGGTTTATTGCAGTAGATTTCCTGAGTCCTCTTCATCTCACTTGACTGAAATATTTTCTAAATAACACTTTTTGCTGTGGCATACTTTTGAGACATGAATATTCACATTTGAGAGCATTTTATTAGAGCTCTGCTGTTCACAGAGATGTGTTTCTTATTTCTCATTCATCTGATGCCACAAGAAGATGGACATTTCAAATGATCTGGCAACATTTTTTGCACACCAAGGTGGGTTTTCTAGGTGTGTGGACACTTGCTGTGTGCTTACTCTGGTATCCTTCTGTGGAAGAGAGTTTCTCGACATATTACTCCCTCTAAACAATGCACTTATTGATGTGCCTTCATCAAATCATTAAGGTTGGAAAATACTTCCAAAATCATCAAGTCCGACTTTCAACCTAATGCCACCATGCCACTAAACCATACTGAGAAGAGCCACATCTGCTCATTTTTTGAACACTTTTGGGGATGGTGACTCCACCACTTCCCTAGGAAGCCTGTTCCAATGCTTAACCACTCTTTCAGTGAAGGAATTTTTTCTGATATCCAACCTGAACCTCACCTGACCATTTCCTCTCATCCTGTCACTTGTTACCTGGGAGAAGAGACTGACACTCACCTTGCTACCACCTCCTTTCAGGCAGTTCTAGAGTGTGATAAGGTCTGGCCTGAGCCTCCTTTTCTCCAGGCTAAACACTCAGTGGAGAGAACAGTAACTGACCTCTAGTTGGACTGTAACCCTACAGAGAGGTCAGTGGTGCTTTCCCCTTGAAAAGGCTTTTTTCCTGACCCAAACCACATACTGTCATGGTGCGTAGATAAGGAAAGAAGGATCTTCATCTTTTGTGGGATATGAGAAATAGGAATAAAACCAAAGTGAAATTTCAAGAATCATACCACCCAAAAGCAATGCAGAGCAAGATAACCAAGATAGCTACATCCACAGAAATTTCAAAATATTTTATGGACAAAATTCAGTTCTTTAAAAATCCTGTGAACCACAGTGGCTCTCTGCAGTAACATCCTGAATGGTGTTTCCCCTTTGGTTGGGTTTAGAAATACAAATGTCAAACCTGGTTTTCTTTATTTGTGTAGCAATGGAAGAAAGTTCACTCAGGAGACAGAAGAAAGAATGAGTCTGAGACAGACAAGGGTTATAATGGAAATTAATTGTGTACCATGTTAAATAATATTACCTTAATCCTGCAGCTTTGGGCAGTGGAGCTGAATTTCTATTTTATGGCATGTTTTACAAACTAAAATATTTTAGGGCTTGGAAACTGCCTGGCTTTAGTAGTTCAGCTCAGGAATTATGCTTCCCTGCTATCAAACACAGCAGTCTGTACTCTACATTATTAGCCATGGCATGGTGTATGCAGACAGTTCTTGTTTGCTACCTCTGCTGAACCTTTCACATCAGCTCATTTATCTTTCAGGTGTTATAATAATTGACCCTCAATCAGTATTCCATTATCCTAAACAGGCAATTATCCACATTGTCACTTTTGCATTTGCTCTTTTGACCCAGAGGTCAGGGAGGCCTAGTGTAACTGAATCCAACAAAATTATTCCCTTACCTGTCATATAAATAGTCATCCTAGCGAAATGAGACCCATGGGGGCTTTTGCTGAGGTGTTGAGAAGGCCAGTCTAACTCGTTCCTTTATTCTGCTCTTTAAGGAATGCAGTACTGTTTTGGCAGTCTATCAAAATAAAACAAAGTTCCATTTTTTAGCTTTCTTTTTTTTTCCCCCCCTTTTTTTAAGTGAGCACCCCTGCACTTACAAATGCTTCTTTGTGGCCTACTTTATTGAAATTTCCATTCAACTCTTCCATCTGTTAGCTGTGTTTACCACTATTCCTGGGGAAAGAATTCTGCATTTCACCTTCATTTGGGGGTGTAAGGTCATAAAACTGTCTGGATTATTTCAGCTATATTTATACCTAAGTTAATATTCCTTCTTTAACAGGTTTAAAGCTTTTAATTCCCCAGTTCATTATTCACAGCGAGTGAACTGAAGTGAACGAAGTTTTTGTATTATAAAGAGGAAAGCTTTTGGTATTCAAAAAGTGTTCTGTAAATGTGGATTGTAACCCTCTTCACCCCAGCTTCCCAGTTCCGATTAGGTTCATGTTTCATGCCCTCCCTCCACTGCTTACAGCCAAGAAATGCCATGTTTTATTTAACTAGCTCCTGTGAATAGTTTGTGTGGATACGCATTGGGGTTATATTTATAAATGTGGTTGTTCTGCATGTCTTGCAGAAGCTGACAGAGTGGCAGGGTCCACTGACACCAAGTGCACCCCCACAAGCACAGATTGTAGAGCCCTCTGATTTGCACGGCCTGGAAGTATACGTGTGAGCCCATTGTGGAGCCTTTGGTATACAGCTGTATCCCAGGAAGAGGGGATTATTCCTGTTGCATTGGAGGGAAACTACATCTGAGAGTGCTGCAGTGAGTTTTCTGAGGTTGCAGGTGGCAAAGGAGGGAAGCAAACCTTGCTTTTCCTGGCAGTATCCAAACTGCAGCAGCACGTGGTGCAATGCATGAGCCAAATGGGCCATGGCTTCCTCTTATCTGCTGTGTTTAGAACATGTCCATGTTCTAAAATCCAAGGTGTTCGAAGTAGAGAGGATCAGGGGTGGCAAGAGCCTTACTCTGATATAGAACTCACATGTGTTTACATCTAGCTGCTGGGTCCCAACCTAGCTCCTGTCCCCTCTGTTCTATTTTGCTACAAGGAGATAGTCAGCACCTTGAAACACTGTCCTGGTGCCTCTCCAGCAAGAATCTGGGAGTTGAAGTGAGAACACAAATGCAATTTATTTTTCTTAGCTGAAATGTTCGTATTTCCCTAGTGGCAACACGACTCGATAGTTGAAATAATGTTATTGAGAGAAAAGAGCAGAGTCCCAGTGTGAATACTCTGCACACAGGCCCTTAAACTTAAGCCAGCAAATGGACAATATGTAACTTAGTCTTTCCTTTCTAAGAAAAAAAAACAAAACACCAACCCACAAGAAACCTCAAGTTACTTTGGGCCTTTCTCTCCCTACTTATTCATGAAAACAATTGTTCTTGCATCTATTGTTGTATTGCTTTATAGCAACACACATTTCCCACTCAAGAAGTTGTGCTTGTACTTTCTTTGTCACCTTTTAACATCTTTTCATGATACCTTCATTGGAGTCAGTGTTTTGTTTTCCATTAGGTGCAAAAGTTTGTTCCATGAATAAGAGGACAAGATTGGCCTGCCCTCTACAGTATGTGCAGACCAAAAGAGGGTGTAAGTGGCTGAGAAGTTATACATTGTGGGAAAAATAATGGTGTTTCTATTGTTAAAAAATAAAAAAGGAAAAAAGAAAATATTTCTTAGGTCCCAAGACAACTGTGAAAGTCTGTGTCATACCTGCTACAGAACAAACTCCATATTTGCCCTAAGGGACAGCTATCTTAAATTTTACCCACACTTTAATTTTCAGGCAATTGGCAGCAGCTTAAAACCATAAAAAATATTTTGGCCAACCAAGAAAACTTACTCAAAAAAAAGCCAACTTGACAAAATGAGTTATGACCAGGAGAGTATTTCAGAGGCAAAACTGTTTCAAGGTGAAAAGCAAACCAAATTATTAGAAGGCTTAGCTAAAAATCCCTAAGCAATTAAGAAACTTGTCTCAAAATAGGTAATTTCTCGATTTTCTTCTTGTGATGGTTTCAGCTAGTTGGTTGCTGACTGAGCTTAAACCACAATACTTCTAAAGTAGGCAATGTCAGAATGACTTTGCTGGCTTTTGGGAAAGAGCAAACTGGAGTTTATTGTGGCCCTTGTTGACAACTGTAGTGCAGCTTGTGACGTCCTAAGCAAGAAAGCCACTGTGAGGCAGAAAAATCGGCCCCTACTTTTTCTCCCCGTCTGCTCTCACCGGCAGCAGTAAGCTGAGGGGAAATCGAGCTGGCCCTTGAGTGGCAGGTTTTACACTAGAAATTGTATTTGCCTGATGCAGGAGGTATTTTAATGATCAGTGAGACCCTTGCAATGACAGCTGGTGGCCAGGTCTCTGTCATTTCTGGATACGTTGACGTCGGAAGGCAGCAGGCAAACCCTGAAGTTTCTGCTCAGAGTCTCACAGGACGTAAGGCTCCTACTCATCAACGAGTTTAGCCCCATTCCTAGCATTCTTCATATTAAGGGATATTAGCCTTTACTCTGGCTTTCCTGTTTTTTAAACGTTGGGACACTAAAATCTTCCAGAAGTGTTCTCAACACCCAATTAAAGGTTCAGTTGTTTATTAGCTATCTCCTTCTGGCTGAGAAGATGAGGTCTTAGCACCAACCTGCAACTGTTCTGAATGACACCACTCAACCTGTGCAGCAGACAATCCTGGGCTAGATCTTCAATAACTCACACAGGAGCTTGTTTTTAGAAAAAAAGAAATTAAGCTAATTTTGTGTATACACCAGTGAACATTAGTGTAATTTTTCCTTTCATTCTAAAGCAGATTCTTGTAGGGTTAGTACAGACTTTTGTGTGACTATGTTGCTTTGGGAGCAGACTGGTTTACAAGCCCTGAAGTTTCACTCTGGACTCAGCCCTGATCCGTTGACTGACTTTGAGGAGTCCTCTCCTTTCTCTTTCTCTCATTTTCAATAAAATAATAACAAATATTGTTTTTCCTTGACCCATTTCAAGATATCCTGGGGAAAAAATTGCAGAAATTGAGGGCATTTTTACATTGTTTATTACAGCTAGACATGTATATGAACTTGAATTTAGAGAGGTGATGATACCAGAAATCTTGACTGGGAGAACTGAGATTGTCTCCACTGTTTTGATACCAAATTTGACAAGTGCATAAAAATAGCAATAGTTTTCCACAATACTTATGTCACTCTAACTTAAATACTTTGCCTATCATAATGTCTTTCGCTCTGGACTTCAAAAAAATTACACATATGCTACCAAGATGTGGTGTCTTCTTACAGAGGAATACGCTGAGTTAGTGAAGTTATGTTCTGCATATGCTAGCATAATGGTGGGGGGAAGAGTCAGGCTTAGCTTTTTGAAGTCTTTCCTATTTGCATTTTATATGTGAAAAGCCATCTTTTTCCACACAGCTGTATAATGGCACAAAACTCCTATTTATTGCACCTGATGCATAGTAGACAAATTTTGCCACTCTGTATATACTCTTATGGGGGACTCTCGTATGCTCACTGTCCACTTTAATAGCACAGAGGGAGATTTTTGTAGAGGTTCATCTTACAAAATGCAAGACGTGTCAGCAGCTGTGATGTCATGGCCTGCATAATTTATGAGACCTTTCTCCCACCCTTCCGCTCTCTTCCTGTGCCTAAGGTTGGTCTTTTTTGTACTTTGCATCATCTTGCTGTGTGTCCTTTAGGCGTATGGAAGAACAGCAGTGCAGTGTGTACTGGAGCAAAGAGGTAGGGCAAGGAATGCAGGTCCCACTCAGTAACACGCAGGTAGCAATGGCAGAAGTTGATCGAGATAAAGCCATGTGTCCCTTTGTTATAAAGGCAGAGTAGCATGCACATAATCAAATTTAAAATTAGAAATCCTCAACCCCAACACAATACACCAAAACACTGTGCGGCAACACACATACACAGAGCTCTTCCCTTGGAGAGAGGATGAGAGAGGGAATGGAGAAACCACAAATGAGGCAGGTTAGTCATGTTGCTTTATGAACTACTGGAAGCTTTTCAGATACTGTGGTGATGAGGGAAATGTACATAGAACAGTATAATGTTCCTCATCTGATATTATCTAGGAGTTCAAAAGAAGCAGCAGCAGCAACACAATAAAGCAGCTCTCTGGTATGTTATTAAAAGCTATCTTGAGCTTTCCTGCTTGACAGATATTTCTTGTTTTAAGTTACACTTCTACTTCCAATATTTAGACCCAAGACAACAAAGTAATAATTGAGCTACTGACTAGCTAACACAATGCATTTATGCAAACCAGTTATTTTACAGTAGAAACAGCTTGCTAATGTTATACCTCTGGCAATTAAAGTCCTCAAAAATTACAGTATTCTGTATTTGTGTGATCTCTATTTTTTAAATTGTTTCTTGTAATTTCCCACCAGTTTGTTCAATGAATAGTCACTTCATCTTGCAAGGGCACAACAGGAATGAAAATCTGCATCGTTACTTTTAGATGCTAAGAAAGGCAATTATAATATTTACTCTTGTTCCTCTCAGTGTAGAGTTTTTCTGTGTTTTGCATCATACTGGCTGAACTAATGGAAATAACCCTTGTCATCTCAGAAGTAGTTTTTCTAGTTTGCTGGTTTGTACCATCTTTTGTTGGTTAGATTGCCCGTAAGCGTGACTCAGCAACATCAGCCCTCTGAAATATGGATAAAGCCTCATTTGTGTCTACATTTAGTATCTCTCTGCAGGATGCCTTGTTATGTAAAGAGAATTATGAAATTCTAGTCAAAATTCTTCTTGTGAGGACAAAAGTTCATGCTTGCTTGTAGCTGGGTGTCAATATTGGAGACGTGGTCTTCTTGAAGAGCACACAAATTGGCACTGGAAGATCATGGCATGAAATCCTTTCTTCTGTAAAACCCCCTGAAATTTTGGAAAAGTTTTGATACCCAGGCTTTGCTATTGCAACGGCTTAGTGTTTTACATTGATACATGTAATTAAAGATCTGTATGAATCACATTTCCTGTTATGAAAAAACTTGGAAACTAGATGAGGTGTGAGCTGAATTTTAAGGCATGGCTGTAGTATTACACAAAGCTATCAATAGAGAGTGAAATACATGTGATGCAGTCAGAACTGTGAGGGGTATGGGGATAAGTGTGGCTGCAGGAGTGAATGGCACAGCAGGGAACTACACGCAGTGGGTCCTGCATACTCTGATGCCTGAGGTATCCAACTCAGAGTTAGCTCATATACTTCAGAGTCCCTTGATGCCTTGTGACTAAAACCAGTAGGGATTCTTTAAAAATGTACTCTCTTATTTTGAAGAGTGTATTAGAGAACTTTTGTGAGATCATCAGCTATTTTATGGAGCTAAGTGTGAGAGTAACTCAAAAGGCAAGAATATCTGTTTCTACGAGCTGTTTTTATTAGTGATTCATCTCTGACTTTCCACTCACACTCTCCATGCTAGCTTGCCATTTATTTAACCCAGGTGCAACTTGACCAGGATCTGATACCTCTTTATTCATTAAAAGTATGATGGGGGATCTCTGATGGCTTCCCATAGTCAGGCACTGAGATTTCGGTCTCTTCCAGAACCATGCTGCTCTGATGACACACAGCTTCAAGGCTGAGGCTCTGTAGGAGCCCACACTTACATAGTGGAATAGCAGAAATCTGGCAGAGGTTCCTAGGCCAAATAAATTGTTTCTGTTATCACTAAGCTCTTTCTTTGTATTTTCCTGTCTTTCCTGCACCTTGGATTTAGCAGTTACCTGTGTGAATTGTATTATAATTGTTACATGATGTTAGCTTATTTTTTTTTTACTGTAACCCACCTCTGGCTGCTTTTACTGGAGAAAAAGCATTGTGTGTGCTCTTTTTACCCCTCCATTCTCCTGCTCAGAAATATATCCCAATTTAAACATTAGCAAAATCAAACATTAACATGGGAGTTAATGTTTTAAAATAATGATCTCCTGCCGGAAGCCTGTTGGTCCTGACATGCTGCCAACTACAAAATCTAAATGAAGTTAGAAACCAGAAGAAAATAAACTTACTCTATTTCCATTCTCTACTAACAACTTTTACACTATCTGAAAACTTGATCACTGTGTTTTAGGATACTGAGTTCTTTCAGTAATGAATTGCAGGTGCCGCATTTCTGCTAAACAATATTTAGGCTACTTAGTTTTATTGTTTGGTTTTAATTTCTTGAGTGAGTGATTTCACCAGGTCATCAAAGTTTCTAATTCCCATTCTTGCAAACAACAGTGAAAGAAATTGAGACCACTGAATATGAACTTTGGAAAGATGGTAGGTATTACAAATATGTGTAAAAGAAAAGTTAGCAGCAAACTATTTAAAATACATGCACGTGTCCACGAAGACATTGTCCAGAAATGTCATGACAAGTAATTGCAGTGATAACTTTTAAGGAATGGAAGAGACACTCTTTATTTCCATAATAGCATTGTAGATGATTGTAGATGCTGTTGTCACCATATATAATATAATATCCCAAAGTGAATTAGAGGGCTTGTGGTAAAACAAACCTGGGAATTAGCAGCAGATAATTCCACGGCATGAAATATCCCAGAGTCTGACCACCACATAGGCATGAATGATGACCCTGAGCATGATTTTTAAAACTGAGTGGGTGATGTTTGGCCTTTGGAGCAGAGCTTAGACATCCTATAGCACGTAGTGGTATATATAGCACAGCAGTGGGTTGTTTTATTCTGGAGAACACTTTACAATGACGTAAGAGGCAATAAGCAGGATTATGAATGCAACGGGGAGACATTCCTGTGAATTTTAATTTTGGGTTTACTTGGCCTTTGGCACATTATTTCATTTCCCATAGACAATTTAAACTCCCTATAAAGACTACCATGGGACCTGGATGCATTCACTAATGTAGGGTGCGGCAATTTCCTGTCTGTCTGATTCCAAATTATGATTAGTATCTAGTTCTCTTATGGAGATTACTTCACTGATCATTATTTAGAAAGTATTTTTAAAATAAATTTTTTAAGAGACTTAATGCAGTATGTACTTAGAAAAGTTACCACCAAACCTTTTAAAATCTATTCATGTGTCCATGAAGACATTGTCCTGAAATGCCACAAATGATTGCATAAGAAACATATGATTATTTCATCTATAACAGCATTTCTGTATCTTCTCCTAGGACTAATTCATAAGGAAAAGAGTTTGCTTTTTGTAGTTTGAATTGCTATTTATGAGGCTTGATACAAGTGTGAGATTTTTTACAACGGAGTTAGATAATATTAAATAAATTAAAAGCATTTACTTTCTTCTTTATGGATGATGACATATGTCTTAAATAGCTAATGCATCCAGAACATGAAAAATATAAAGTATTATTTCATATTCAAATGGTAATCTGAATAGTCTCTCAGTTTTCATTCAGTACTTCCTCTTTCAAAACACTGTACTTCACAGGCCTCAGTTCAGGGAAGAACTTCAGTCTGGACATAAATCTAATTAAAGTCAACAGATTTAATCCCCTTCAAGCAACAAGCATGTATTCAAGTCTTGCTTAATTGTGGTGGAGTAAAGGTATGTTTGAAATTAAGCACAAGCACAGCTATTTTGATGAACTGGAGATTATTCTTGGAGCATCAAACCTACCATGGAAAATTCATAAAGTAAGGATTGCCTCCTAATTACTATGCTCATTTTAGCAAGTGCTGTAATCATAGGAACAAATTTACATAGTATTTACCAAGAGACAAGAACTTCTGTATGCTTCTAATGGCATGGAGCTGTAAACTGAACACACACAGACAACATCTAAAGAAAAATGCTTATTAAAAAAATCCTACTTGTGAAATTATTATGGAAAGATGATGGCTTAATGCTTTTTATATGACATTAATATAGTTTACTGTTCTAAATAGCTTTAAATACTTTCTCTTCACATTGTTGATGTATGGAAAAATGCTATAGAGTATCTAACTGTAAAAATTTTCAAACCTCCCTTGGGAGATACCACAATGAGATATAAAACAAAGGACATGCCAGCTTCCTCTTACCCCAAAGACAGGATACACTCTCCAGTGTTTCTGTAACTGCCTGCCCAATAGCCCACAGTAATCTGGCTGGGTTAGCAAGTGTTTGTGCTGTGGTGCATCCTTCCTCTTCGTCAGTGGCATTCCCAGGCCTGAGTCATGATTGAAGGTGTGCTTAGAAAGGAGTATGTTGGGATTGCACAAGGAAATAATGGTTTTCTTTAGAGACCCAGATATATGGACTTTTTTACTTCAATTAAGAGATGAAATATCTCAGCATATGTGCAAAGAATTTGTGTTCCAGTTGAGCAGCAATTCCTGCTGGTGAGATCAGGACTGATCCAAGTGCCTCGATGACAGCTTGTATGGGACTTTGACAGATATTTGTCCTTTCCTCGTTGTTGCAGAATGTTATAGATTCCCATTGTCCAGTCAAGCCTCTACAGTCAGAGCCACAGGTACAACCTGTAGGGCTGTTGTCACTGAGAGCTTTCTGTTGCTCTGGGCTCAGCTGGGGAGGACAGGGGAAATAAGTAACCTCCCCCAACTAAATTCATCAGAGAGCTCTAGGAAATGAAAAAAAGTTTGAACTGCCAACATTTTCTTGTTTGCGTTTTCTCATCTGCTTGATCAAAATAACCTCTATATGTCAATCCACATAGAACAGGAGGGTAGTGGGTGCCCCCCTTGGTGTTATATTTAGAACTACACCATCGATGCACAAAGCTGCCTAGAATTAAGGGCAAGCAAGCAAATTCTATCAGCAGACCAGGGCATGCACTGCAATGATAAGACAGCAGCTTGTTTCCTGGCTTAACTCTTGCAGGAAGCAACGTGCAATTGTTGTGGCCCTCCAGACCAGCCATGGGCTGCCCTCAGCCTCTCCTAGGTTAGTCTGCTCTTGGGGACACTGATGCTGAAGTGCCCAGCTGACTGGAAGGGGCAAAGGGTTTCCATGCCAGCATCCCATACACTTGAATTGGTAGGATAGGAGCAGTTGGTGGGGAAACTCACAGAAAATTTTATACTGCTGGTCAGGTGTGTTGAGCAAGGTGTGTTCAGCCTGTCCATTTGTAATTATTATGTGTTGGTTGTTATGAAAAGCCAACAGCATTTAAAAGGGAACAAAAAACCCCCAAAGACTGTGCTCTTGCACAACCTTTCTCCAAAGCTGGCAGGTCTGAAATGCATTTTTTGAAGATGTAGTTCTGTAAACAAGCCATTTGTTTTATAACATGAGATTGAGTGTCTAGTATCTAATGAGCTGCACCTCTGCTTAAAGTTTCCTGTACATTCTGATCCTTTGTGATAGCTCGTTTCTGTGTATATTCCCTGGTTACATTCAGGCTTGGCCATTCTTCAGTGATTGAACAGGGTATCTCTCCCTTTGACAACTCCTATTTCAGCCAGACCTGCAGTAATTTAGTATTTTTGGTACTGCTGCTCCCTTGCCAAATTTCGATGGAAATAAGGCAGTAGGAGATCAGGAGTTATTGGACACACAACTAAGTGCATGTGAAGTGCTTAAGCCTTGTTTCATGAGTAAACAAGAAGTCTAGTGACGTGTCTGTTTTACACTAAATATGTAAGAAGAGAGGAAAAGTTTTTTGTTGTGAACTTGGTTGACTGTACAGTAAGAGGAGTCTGGGGGTAAATGCAATTTGAGGTATTTATCCTTTTGCTTTCAAAACTGGAGTCCTTAAAAATGATGGCATTGGAAAGCCTTAAATCTGACCTTGATAAAAAAACACATTACTTTTACCAGATACTAAAGAATGGACTTTGCATTACAATATACAGTCTTAAGTGCGACTTGTGAACTGGTGGATTTTTAGTGGCTACTATTTTGATTTCCATGTCAGTACTATTGGGATGCTGTTACACTTCACACATTAGCCTATGTAAATTTACCAGTTAACAACAGGAGTTTTTCAAAGGAGATATTCAGTTGTTGGGCTCTATATTTTTGTAGATAATATTTAACAGGTTAAGGCAATAAAATCCTTGACTTTTACATCTGATAGACAGAGGCATCCTTTTGAACCTGATTAATGTATGTCTGTAATATATGGCCACAATATTAGCACTCATTATTATTATTATTATTATTATTATTGTAGTTGTTATTATTGTTACTACTACTATTAGGAATGTTTTGATCAGTCTATCTTTCATTTACTGGTTTTATTAAGACTTTTGCGCAGTTAGGATGGAAGTATTTCTTTGTCACTGATGGAAATAATGGTCTTGGCTCTGCTCTTTGTTACAGTAGTACAAATCTTGAGTAATTTAATTGTCAGTGTAACAGTGCCAAGGAAACAGCAAATTTAGGTCCAATGTGTGTTTGCTATTGTCCTTAAGAATTAGTTTACTCTCTTCTAAGTACTTCCATTCATAAATGATGTGTCATTTTAGCAACCATAATTGCCTTCTGAAACAATGTTTTTGTTGTTTTTCTAAGGATTTCCCAAAGTTGGAGGAGTGTTTTGGTTTTGTTTAAGTAAATGAAACACAGTTTTAAACCTGGGTCAGATGCCAGAAAGCATTCTCCTTTCCTCCCCCTTCCTTTTCATCTGCCTTTTTCTCTGAGCACCACATCAACTCTTTTCTTTAACTGCAGAGCCTAAACTACTTCTTTAAAGGTCCGAGCTTGATGCAGCTTCTGGCCAGAGCCACGTTTAGTGTACACCCGTGGAGTATTTGCAAAATCAAGGCCTGTGCTTGACTCTCCTAGATTTTGGGCTGGGGCTGGGGGAAAAGAAAAAAAAAAAAACCACAAAACCAAACAGCAAAAATAAAAGTAAAAAAGAAAACAGAAAAAGAAGAGGCACTTAAGGCAGTTACGTGTTGCCTTGTGTAGCTGAGCCAAGACAGCAGGTTCCCTCTGTGTGCTTAACCCATCACAAGTGCTTTCACTTAAAGCTCTTCACACAGAGTCTTTAGATTATACATTTACTTTGGTTTCACAACAAGGAAAACAAAAAGAAACCTTAATTGACCAGCTGTCATGTTTCAGTGTCATGTGGCATTTCTGTGTGGTGTTGGTACTAGAACATGTATGTATTTCCCCCTCATATATGTGCATGGGTCCCTTTTGATGCCTAAGGTTAAATGTGTGTAGTAAAGTATTCAGGATCAGGATGTCTGCTGTGTTCTGGTTTCCCTGATATTCTCACATTTTTAATCTTAAAAAATAAAAATTCCTCTCACCATGTCTGTTTATTTTGCTCTCTGTTCTTTTAATAACTTCATTTTCTCAAAGGTAGAGGAAGTAAGTTGTTGCTGAACTCCATTATAATAACTGACTAGAAACTTTCAAAGGTACCTTTAAATCTAGAATTAGAACAGTCAGCATTTTCCTTTTGTGTTAAATTTTTCCCTACATATGAGACATAGGTTTGTTTCACATCTGCCAAGTTTAAATCTTTTTTAGAAGCATAAACATTTTTTTAGAAGTTAGAATTCTGAGAGCAATAACATTAATATGTCAAGAGACAAAGTGTTCAAGAAAGTTTAAATAATACATAAATCATACCTTAAACAAAGTTATGCCTTGCTTGCTCAGTACAGCAATTATATTGTTTTGATTTTGTATGGATAACTGGAAACCTAAACTTTGTGACTTCTTTATCTAGTCTAATAACAAGCTGACTCCTGAGGTTTCTGAAAGTTCTCTCTTGCTCTCCTTTTGTATAAATTAGAGGTAGAGGATGTCAAAGAGAGAGAGAAAAAGAGAGAAAGGTGGGGGAGAGAGAGAAGGAACTGACTTAAAGGCTTCTTCCAGCAGTAGGTACTAGAGTCCGTCAGCAATGCTACTCCTGCTGAGCTGGCAGCTGCTTCCCTAAGTTTAGAGAGGTCACCACGGTTTCTTTCCTGTGCCTCCTCCAGGCATTGAATTGCTGGGGGAGTTGGAAAAAAGGGCATCTTCCTTTCTTACCCTGCGGCATACAGACAAAATCCTTCCTCTCTAACTAAGTCTGTTCTGGTAAGGCATATAAAAGTTCAGATGTGATGAAAATTATTGGAGTTTTTATGATACCTTTACCCAGAAATATCTGAAAGCAGAGTACAGACTAATTGACTTACCAGGATATGCATATGACATCTGAAGATGTGCCCTCCTGTGCATGCTGAATTTCAAAACGCAAGGATTTTCTTCACCGTTGACTTGCTGCTTTCTCAGGAGATAAAACAAATTATTTGGTAAATACTTCAAAATACTGTTGCTGATAGTTTAGGACAATGCAGACTAATGTATCCAGTTAAAATCAAGAAGGAAAAAGTAGGTTTTTAAGGAAACAGAACACAAGCTGAGCTGTCTTTAGATAAAAAATAAAACCCAAGAAAATTCAGTGTTTATAGCAAGGACTCCAAGGAGTCTATCACTCAGCATACATGTTATTCCTCACAGTGCAGTACTCTGATGGGTCTGGTCCAGGAAAATCAGCCTGGATGAAATAGTACAGTAAAACCTTCAGTTGCATTAAACCCCGATGTGGGCTTGTATTCAGGATCAGAGTGTCCTGAATTTAGGTAGATAAAAGGGGGGACTCACTCTGACAAAGGATGTGTTTAATGCATATATAAGTAGATTTGTTGAGATCACACCTTTAGTTTCTTTGGGTTAATTTTCCTATTTGCACCTTCCCAGGAAGCCCTACAATAAAGACAAAAGCCTATAGCTATAAAGTCTCCTTCCTTGTGGTTCTCATTCAAATATTTGAAGTTAGTTTGATTATTTTTTGGACACAAATACAAATTTTTATACCTTGTTTTGGCATTTAAAAGGGGTTAGAATCTTATTTAGTAAGCTTTCTCTGCCAGCTAATCATATATTTCACATGCTTATTTTTCCCTAATTATTCACTTACCAGACTATAGCAGCTTTGAACTGTTTATATATAAAGTCTGGTGTTTGAAAGAAAGTAACTTACATTTAAAATTTTGCTCTACTTTTTAAGTACATAAACTTTTTTCAGTACATAAACTCACATGCAGTGCCAAATATGCCTTTCCAGTATATAATAATAGGGATCTAATTGCACCAGTTTCCCAAGGGGCACAAAAGTAGAAAAGCAGAGCCTGCGTGGAAAACACCCTTTTTTTTTTGCCTTTGGCCGTGGCAGGCTCCTACACATGGAATGAAATTCCATCCTCACAGAAGTCTATAGCAAAGATTTGACTGACTCCAGGGGGGCTGGATTTGGGCCCACATGCCTGATTTCAGGGTGTGATTTCGGTGATGAAGCAAGCATTAGGGAGTGGGTAAGAATATTCACTGTGGAAGGAAGAGTTGTTTTCATGCATTTTCTCCAGTCTCTCTCCCATGCTGGAATAGCTTTTTCCTTTGGTGTATCATTTCATCTTTCTGAGGAAGACCAGAAAAAGCACTTACTAAACAGACGGTCCTTCTGGGAAAGCTCAGTGGAAAAATTTGCTTTTCAACTGGGCATATACCAACTCAGTGGCACCCATGGCAAAGCAGCAGTCCTTCTGTGAAAAGGAGACAATTATGACAGGAGTCAGAAGCCTGGTTTAGCCTGCTGGTGCCCCAAGATCTGTCAATTTGAAGTCACATTTCCCAGCAGATCATTGCCCTCAGAGTGTAGCTAAGGGGCCATGCTAATATTTCCTTCCTGAAGGGAGAGAGCACATTGGGTTGTCCTTAATGTGAACTGCATGAACTTTTGTACCTTTTCCTTTTCTTCTTGTCTTCTCAGAGGGAGGAATATTTGTCCCAATATAGCCAAAGCATGCTGCTATGCAGGACTGGCTTAAAAACTGCATTTAATAAAGATTTCCTTTTCTAATCTCAGGTTTGTAAGAATAATGTGGTTTTCCTTCATATTGTACTAATTTAGGTGGTCTCACTTTATGGCTACCAATATATATAATAATATTTCAAAGTGTGAATTCCTGGGTCTCACCAGCCCAGTCTTTCCAGTAGATGAAGCTCAGGCAATGAGGATTTTTGGGTACATTTTTATTTCATCTCATGTTTTCCTAGAGTCTGCTGTTACAACCTCAGCCCGAGTGAAAAATTGCTAATTTGCTCCCCATCCTGTTTGTGTGCAGACAATCAAATCTTTGTTTTGGAGCTATTTGCTGTGGTGTTTGCTCGGATCACTTCACTGCTGGAAGATGAGGTGGGATGTTGCTGGGCGTGTTGATCTACCTTTGTGTCTTACCCTGCCCTTGAGTTGCGTGGGAAACTCTATTGCAGTACAGTGTGCAGACATCGCCATTCCCTCTCCCCAGGTTGTCTTTTCTTTCCATCACCCATTAAAAGAACCTAAATAAAACTCTATGTACACAAGTCATTGAAAATCCCCAAAATGCAAGTCTGGGACTTGGCTGTATTTGCCTTGCAAACGACTGCTAAGCCTACACACGTATGTATTGTAGTAGTGTCGCATGTTAAAGAGTTCATGTTTCTTGATTAAAAAACTCATCTAAAGAATGAAGTGCATCAGTGTTTGTCTTTTACCATTCACTCAGTGCCCTACGTAGTCACACACAAACAGGCAAAACAGTAACTAATCAGACCTTTTAGAGCCGCCTACCCCACTTTTTGTCTTTATTATGAAACTAAGATTTGGTCAACTGAGGTCAAGTTGTGCACTTAACACAGCTTCCATTATAGTCAGTGAACTCTGTAACAGAGAGTAAAGTCAAAATATAAACAGAGAACATTTCTGCAGCAGCTCTGGGCTGGGATTAACTTGGATCACCTAGTCTTCTGCTTTTAATGAAATTCTCTCCCTTGTATTTTCTTGTTTGGAAGAGAGTCCAAAGTTATCTCATGCTAATTTAGTTAGGCAGTGCCCTCCAGGGATGTCACAGGCCTCCATGACCTCTCCAGAGAGACTCAGCAAAGGGATGAGGAGAATTAAACATTCCTGAGAAATTGCAAAGCAGCAGCCCCCAGAGATTTCGCATAGAAATGAGCTCCAGACTAGCTGCCAGAGACCCAAGTCACCTTTTCAGCACTTCCTTGACATATCTCTGCCAGTCCCATCTGGCTTGATTCAGGGGGTCAGCATGGGGACTGAGGAGAGGTGGCAGCTAGGGAGGGCAGGATTCGAGGGAGGTCTGACTACAGTGGTCTCAGGCTTTAGATGCTTCTCCAAGATGTGCAGCAAGATGGTTTTATTTCCTTTCCTTCCCACATGGTCTCATGCTTTGGTATTTTCTTTGTGCTGAGAAGGGGAAGAATGCTAAGTGAGGAAGTTTAATAATGAGTTTAGTTGCTATTTCACCATGTGATGCAACAGTTTGTTTCATACCTGGTTTTACAACTACCTCTTGGGTCAAATGCAGAAAATACTGTGGCATCAGAAAGCTACTTACACTAACGTGAACTACAGTCCCCACTTTTCTCTCTTTTATGTTGATAGGCTGTAGAAATTAATGAAATTAATTTCACATGAAGCCAGAATTAGGCATGGTTTGCAGGACGGACCTTGTTCCTATGGGGAAATATTCAAAGAGTTAATTTCCAGGTTTCCTTCAATTATCTTGCAAAAAGGGAAAAAATAAATTTGCTGAAGTTTAGGCAAGAGCGAAAAAGACAACAAGAAACCACTGTAGCTTGGTTATTAGTATCTTGATTGCCTGAGTAGTTATCTCAATTATCTCTTGCATCATAACAGAGATGTGCACTATCTCAAGAAATGCCTATTTTGTTGAGGTTTGGAGTGTGTAATCTAACAAAGATTTCTGTGTGCTCTCATCCTTATATTTCCTTGCTCTTTTAATTTGTTTTTAATTAGTCTAGAGCTAGTCAGTAGGAAGGAAGAATGTTTCAATTCCCACCTTTCACTATAAAAGTGCAAAGGCATCTAGTTCTGTAACAAATAATACACTTCATCATGAAGTGTTTGTGCTACCCTTAACTTTCTTACAGCACTCTAGTTGCATAAATGTTAAGACTCCAGCTTCATAGACAGAAAAATTTAGGTTGGAAGATTAAATGCATTAGTGAAGGCCCCAAAGAGAGTCATTAACACTGCTGAGATTGGGGCACTGGAGATGGCTTCTGCTCATCATTTGCTTAGACCAAACTGAAACCAGTGAGCAGGTTGGACCTAACGCTGGACCCTTCCAATTAGAATATGGTTTATGGTATAGCTATCAAAAAATATATACAGAGCAGAGAATTGTATTCATGTGAAATATGTTTCAGCAGTTGAGTTATAAATCTCTGAGAAGAACAAAAAAAAATTGAATGAGACTTGCACATGGAAACCAGCATATAAGGGATGATGGTGTCATTGTGGTGATAAATCCATTGCATTCTGCAGTGACTCATGCCTGTGCCACTGTTATTTGCCTGAGAACAGACCTCTGGCCCTTGCCAAGTAATGCATGTGGGAACGTTGTTCCCGGTGTCTGACCTGCGGGGGTTATTCCAGCCTTAATGGCAGGATACCTAGAGTGTGGAGTCTCGTTCATGTCCACTGGGAAGGGAGGGCCCTTACTTTGTCTGGATGTGATATGAGCAATGACTTCTGACATGCATGTAGCAGAGATTTATTGCAAGCAAAAGTTGAAGTGTGATAATGCTACTGGGGTATTCTGTAATAATATGGTAAAACACTTGTCATCACTTCATCTCAGGCAGTGAAAGTCAATTGTATATGCTACACAGAGACAGATAAAAAACATAAGTATACTTAAAACTTCATATGGTTTGCATTTTTCGTAACAGCTCTCCTGACTCTAATATAAGACAGGTTTTAATTTTGTTTTGGGTAAGTGGATGTGCTTACAGTCTCACACCCACAATTCCATGGCTTTAAATAGAATCACTCCCAGGGTGCATAAAAGAGCACATGCTGTTATGTGAAGGATTTATCCAGGATGCCAGGATTGTATTTATTGCTGGGAACAAACTGAATAAAATTTTCTATTCCATTCTGACACTAGCCCATGGAGAGCAGCTGTATCTATGGTTTCAGTGCAGACCCTTCCCTTTCCCCGATGCAGGATTTGGTGTGACTGGCTGCTGTTGCAGAAACAGTAATTACTAATGACGGTGGAATCAGAGTGACCAGAACAAGCCAAGGGAAGGTCAAGGCGAAATGCCCCCCAAATGTATTTTTGAGCGTGCTCAAAAGAAATCTTCATGTTGCCTTTTCACATCTGTGCTGCACAGACAGACTTCTAAAGCACATCCTTTGGTTTCTGGGATTGTTTTACCATTGTCTTTTCCTAGCTGAAATTTCCATGCCCCAATGTGAGTAGGCAGAGACCACGAGCTGGTATTTGGCCCTGAGCACAGAGGAACTTGGTCAGAGCAACCGTAGTGTTAACACTGTGGCAGCAAGTCTGTGAGGCAGATTCCTCTGTCTTAGGGCTTGGGTTAAAACCGCCAGACTCTTTGCATAAGCTGCTGTATCACATGGTGGCCGTTTTGGGTACTGTTGGCCTAAAATTGAACTTGTGACATGAGGTAAAAATAAAAAAGAAAATAAATCCCTCTGTACTGCATTACCGTATCCCCGAGGCATCAAAGTCATGCTCTTGTCTCAGTCTGTACTCAGCCAAGGGAATTTAGCATCAAATTCCAGAATGGTGTCACCTGAAATGTTCTGGTAAAGGAAAAGAAAAAAAATCCATGGTACCAGGAATGAGAATCTTTTTTTTTTTTTTCCAGGTAAGTTCTTGCTTTTTATAGTTAATAAAGCAGTGCCTGATGTGCAGTTTTATCACTGTCTCATAAGTAACACTGACTTAATGGTGAAAATCTTTCTTACTTCCAACTCCAGTGCACTGAAAACTGGAATAAAATCAAAAAGTGAAGTTCAATGATGTGTTTAAGATAGCAGGCTCTTTATTTTCACAGATTACTCAGACAAGGATTACTCTAATTTTTATAATGCAGTCGATAGTAAATGTTTTTCTCAAGAGGAGTAAATTAACATTTTAATTCAATTATTTTAGATTAATATTTAGGAATGTAACATCATTTGGAAACTGGTAGCAGTCTGAGGAGAAAATGCACCAAGGTTCAAAAGCATGAAGCAAGAACTCTGAAAATTTAAGGGAGAAATGTAAATTATAAAATAAATTTCAGGTTAGTTTTATGTTATTAACTCACTCTGTCTCCCTGCATTTTTTCTTTTAATAACACTGTTCATAAATTTTCTCTCAATGCTCTTGCTTTGTTACTCTTGCTATCTTAAAGGATCACTCTTCTTCCTTTCCAGTTATACCCTCAAACATGTATAAGCATTATGAAGTGCTGATTTATTATCTCTGACCCTATCTGCCTGTGCTCTGGCACTTCTCTGCTGCTCTTAGCAATTTTTTTTGCAGTACCACTAGTGGTTTAAGCTGTGTCGGGGCCCATTACTGGATAGGCACAGGGCAGACCTACAAACCTTGAGCAGAGAGGCTAGCAAGCTGAAGAGGCAATGCTGACAGATAGGAGGAAAGGAAAGAAAGATTTGGGGAGAGAAAGTAATTATCAGAATCGTGGTATGGATAACAGCATCTTTGTTTCTGTGGAGATCAGTATTACTTTGATCCATAGATCATGCTGTTCCTCTGACCCCCATCAAAAGGAGCATGTTAGCTGGTGCTTAGCTGTAAGTGTCTGAGCAATCCAGGAAAGAAATAGGAGGTAAACAGGTGTTAGAAGCAGGAACCAGGATCTTTTTGTAGTCAAATGTTGCACTGTAAACATTTTGTGATGAATATCTACATTGTGATCATTATTTCAGGGCTGATAGTTTTGCTCCAGTGAACATGCCAGTACTTGACTTGAAAGCCTAGTCTGTTTTCTTGTGGTTAGATCATGGCCCCAACCAGCCCTTCCTGGCATGGGTCCCTAAGACTGCTCTGCCCTCACCACAACCTGGGTACAACCCTTTACTTTAGCGGTGAGTAATCCTGCCAAATGGGAGTCTGCTTCTCTGTGAAGAGATATTTTGTCTTACATTCATATAAAAATAGCAGGGAACATGAATTCTGGAAGGGTAAAAAGGGAGGGGGAAGCGGGTCAAGTATCTTTCCGAATTGTCTGCTAGGTGGAGCCTGGGAAACATATTTTTTCTATAGTCTTGTCTGTGGAATACAAATCTGAATGGTTAAAACTCATACGTACTTTCTGCAATTCAGATTCTTCTTTTTTTTTTTTCTCTGTTTAGCTTTGAATTTCTTTCCCTTTTCTCTTAAACAGAATTTCACAAAGCTCTTTGTTAGCAATTGCAACAATATCCTCCAAAATTAAAATGAAAGAAACAGAGCATATGTGCATCCTTTCTGTATCTTTTCATTAATTTACTTTGTGTCACACATGTCACTTCCAATCTAACCATTTGAAGAATAAACAAACCATGGTGGACCTAAAAATCTGTTCAAAATTTTTTGGCAGGAAAAAAGAACTATATTAATTTGCATTGTTGGTTGAGGTTTCCCAACAAGCAGCCTTACTGTTTCTTTTTTGCCTCCAGCTAACAACTAAAGATCAGTTATAAAATGTATACAAATACTTCCACATATTGAAAGAACAATATTTTGACATTCAGTGACACAAGGAAAAGAAAAAAAGAGTAATCTAGTTTTTGATAACACAATGAGAACTTTGTGCTCACCCGAGGTGCACGTGAGAAACATCATGTTGCGTTAAAAGGAAAGGTTGACCTTAAAGGTTTATCTGGATTATAATTCTTGTGGTTTTTATTAATAAAACTGCCTACTAAAGTTTCATGAGTCCTCCCTGAGATCTGTAAAACAATTGGCCTATCTGCTTACAAGAGAGAAGTTAGACAGTATTTCCTAGTATTTCCTACAGATGTGAGGGCTTTTGTTTCAGGAGACATTGATATTGTTTTCATTTGAGATGCTCCACAAAGATTATCAGGTATTTTATTATTTTAGTAACTTTATAATTGTTGGATTATTATCTTTAAATGTATCAACTCTACTCTTTCAACTTGAAAGAAAAAATCATGGATCTGAATACAGTTCAGCTCTGAACAAGTCCACTTCTAAAGCCAAACCATAGGATTTGACTAAATCAGCAAGCACACTTCAAATTGCTTCTGTGACAATTTCTCAACTCTAACTTTGAAAATCTGTGAGAAAGTTTATAAAATGAGTCACAACTTACTATCTCTGTAACTACGTCCTGGGAGACTTGCTGTTTGTTTGCTTTCTTGGGATTCTTAAGGTAAATTTTCCATTGTTTCTTATCAAATGATGTGTTTTTTTCACAGAGGAAAACATTTTCATCTCGAATCTGTCCCCATTTTATATTTTTTATGTCAGTGATGTCTGTGGTTTGCAAACGTTGCTCTTCTGAATGGAAGCAGCTGCCATGTCATAAGTACTCAATGTCTCCTCTGCATGAGTACAAAAGACAACGCTAAAGGAAAAACTTTGTATGCAGACTTTGGAGTCCTTATGTTCAGCATTACACTGTTAAGGAAGAAGCATTTCAAAATGTATTTAAACTGATGAGATCTGATAGGTACTTAAATGGTGTTCAGAAGGGTTTTTCCATGAATGGAGGTTCCTTGAGCAATATATCTTGCACCAACGCTGTGATTTTTGGTAATCTGAGAAAACAGGATGATGACTCTTTAGAGGACAGGAAGAGGCATGTGTCCTGCACTTTTTGGGAAGTAACTCCTTTGCTGTACGTTTTGAAAAAGAGTTGAGCATGAGGAGAGTGTCACTTGTTGCAATGATAGGCAGTGAACTTAATCCTGAACTTCAATTTGTCTTTCAAATGCAAACTGTGACAGCCTAGTCAGGTTCTTATTTACTGGGTGTTCACCCTTGCTTTTCAAGTAGCTGAGCAAGAAGGGTTGTAATTTAGGGGGAAAAATGCATAACAGTACATTGATTATGCATACTCCCATATTCCTGCTGTCACTGGCTTCTTGGGAGTATCGGCATGCCTGGCAGCACATCCCTGTGGTTTTCTTTGGCAAGAGTCTTCTTGCTGTGCTTGCCTTGACCTATAACATTGTCAGAAACAAGTACTAAGGCAACAGTCATTACTCTAGACTGAACTCCCATTGTGGCAGGGAGCATGGGATCATGCCCAACACTTTTGTGTGTTGGCTGTCAGGCAGAGGCTGCTTACACTTTACTCTGATCACAAGACCTTTTTGCTGCACTTGAGCTTCATTGGTGTTTTTCAGCCATGTGTGCTATGCCCCTGTAGTGTGCACAACATGTGTAAGGAGATTTTTTCCCCCTCTGTTGTGTATTATATGTACTTGTCCCTGTGTCTTTATATAATCTCCTTATATAACACACTCTCATGCCTACTGGGTACACCCAGGACACACCTACGCTTTTAACAGTCACAGAAGTCAATCAGATGTGGGTGACTCAGCCAGTGTAGCACCTTTTCTTCCTTCCCTGCCCCTCCAAAAGCGAGTAAATAGATAAGCTGGGAGTCAGTTTGGGTTCAGAGCTCTGAGTCAATGTCCCGTCTCACTTTTCTAAGGCACGATCATCAATTGTGGTCAATTCTGTAGCAGCCTGAGAAACCACAGCCAGTCAGCTGGGTTGTGTCAGGAGGAGCCGGGTGATGGCATCTGGAACTGCTTCACATCCCAGGCAGGCAGGAAGTGCGTGGGCATGACATCTCCCCACGTCTCACAGCACGGAAGATGCCAAGCAGCCTCTTTCGATGCCAGTGCAGTTAGTTGAGTTGGGACAATGCAGAGAGGGACGTGCTACAGTAGCCCTGTCTTTCGTGGCACGAATGGAACAGTCCCTCATGATACACGCAGGAACAGCAGTCATGCCAGGCCTTTGTCCTCGCCATATGGGGAGAAGGCTCTCCTTTGCTGCCACATCCCTGTAAAGGATCATCATGCTTTGGCCCAAAATGCTCAATTCTTCTTCTCAGTGGTGACCCCAGCAGGATAGCTACGTTTGGGATCACTGGAGCACCATCTCCAACCCACTGAATGCTTCTGCCTGCTTCTAGACAACAGAGTGTGGAATACTGTAAAGACAGAATTTCTATAAATGGTGATAATGTACTCTTGAGTCTCACCAAGTGGTGATGTTTTCTGATTTAGTCAGAAATTGCTCCCTGATTGTTGACAGCCTTGAGATAACCCCTTCTTTCTGCAGTCATAAGTAAGTAGATCTAGACATTCACCGTTGCTGCTTCTTTGTCTCTGAAACACACAGACAATACACCATACATCAGGCTACAACTGTCTGTTCCATCTTCTAAAGTAAACATTACTGATTTGGTTTGATTTTTTTCTTCTCCTTGTGTGACAAATACAAAGAAGTCAGAATTTCTCTGCGTAAGATGGAGAAATATGTATGAAATATTTTTTTGACAGTAGAGGGCTTAGAAAACAACTGCTGTGTAGCAGTGCAGGGCAATAGTAATTAGTACCAACAGGAACATTTGCTATTTATCCCACTGTGTGACTGTTCAGTCGTATCTGCTTTGGGTCTTGAATTGGATGAGACATATGAAAAGGCTTTACTTACACTCTTGAAAAAACTGTCTTTTACTTCTAGAGCAGAAATCATCAGCTGCACTTTAAAATCTCAAAAAGTTGAATTTGTGTTTATTTTTTTTCTCTTGAATAGGAAGATACCTGATTATGAGTCCCTTTTAATGATACACAGTCCTAGAGCAGATGGTGAAACAAAAGTCTCAAATATAGAGAGTTAAACATAACCTCAACTACCGGGTCTTTGTTATCCATGGTTGACAGCCCAGTTAATAAATGTTTTCTTACTGGGGTGCTAGACTGGAAGTTAATGGTGAAACACATCTACAACATACTCTAGATGCTCGAGACAAGCAGACACGTCACAACCATAATGGCACTGGCATGCACAAAATGTGTCTCCATGGGGGTTGTGTTAGTCAAACTTGGGTTTTCTTGCTCACTAGCCCAGGTGCAAACACTGTGTAAGCAAAGAAATTTGGGCAGGGAGAAGACTGGATTTTGTTTTGGATATGCTGCTTGAAAATGATGCTTACTACTGACGGGGGTTTATCTAGAGAAAAGGGTAGAGGGGGAAGATGAAAGAGGAAATATTTTGGCAGAGGCTGTAGTTCAGGCATGCAGAACAGATATCCTAGTCCACATAATCATAAAAGTGTATCTGCTTGCTAGACTAGCTATGTATCTCTCTCCTGTTAGGCTTCTGTCTTTAAATGTAAACGACATAGAATTTCCTTTAGACTTTGTGACTCACTAGACCAGAGCCAAAAAGAGTTCAAATATAAAAAATAAGTTTTGTTACTTTTGCCATTAAGAGAACAGTCTTATTCTAAGAGAGTAGAAACCTGAATTGTTTCCGTGGTAGTTTTCTCCACCTTTTCAACATCTGCCCATGTTCTGTTATCTGGACTGAGCAAAAATTGGGAAGAGAGTGGCAGAACTGAACACAAGTAATTTCTTTAATTGCTGTTAGCCCATCCAAAAATGCCTTTAGAAAGAAATACAGGAAAATCCACGACTCTCCATTCTTGCACCAGAAAAATTCCTAAAATATGTGACCTTGCGATGGTTAAAAGATAGCCAAGAGCCAAAGCTAGGCAATGTTTTTATCCCAGTTCAGCCATGTCATGGGTCATGTGGTTCAGCATGTGAACAGGAAGGTGAGAATGGGTGAACTTTTGCCTCAGTTGTGCAGTCCATCAGAGAATAAATGGAGCAAATCACTCTGCAGCTGGATCAGGAGGTGAATGGCTGAATACTTCTCACACAGAGGGCTTTGTGTTCTGGACATGATCTAGCATTATGATGGGACGCACTAGGCTGAGGCTTTGTAGCAATTACTAACCCATTATCACGCTAGAACATGAGATCATTTATCTTCTAATTCAGAGTGTCACCTGTTCTTCATTTGCCAGTCAATAACCATTAATTACTTTCAGTGGAAATTTAAACAAAGCTTTTCCCCTCTGTTAAAACCAGTAAGCCATTCAGTAATGACAAATAAACCTGGAGCTGTATCACCCCCTTTCCTCTCATTCTCAGCCTGGAGTCTGGTACAATATGAATTCTTAAAGGAAATGCCTAGAAACTGACAGGTCAAGGAGCTTCATTAGTCTGATGTGAGGAGAAGCACATTCCTGGCACTTGCTGTAGGGAAAGCATATAGCTACTGCTCGTACACGGACATCTTATTGGTTGTCATGGGCTGTACCTGAGGAAACACAGTTTTGACTGTGGAACTTGTTCAAAGTTTTTTCTCTCTTCTGGCATGCCTTGGCATTTTTTTACAGAGTGTTCATGCAGACCCATTCAAAACAACAGCATTTGGTCGCCTTCCTCAAAGCAAAACAGAGCTATCACTTACTTTGTGATTTTTAGTATGTTAATTTTTTTTGTACCTGATTGGATTGAGGTAACTGTAAGTGCCAACAATTGTGAATGCCAGAAAAAATAAAAGAACTAGCAGTGATAGATTCTCAAGTAACCATTAATCTAAACATTCTTTCCTGGTAGGATTTGAGGCAAAAATTGCTTTTAGCAACTATATCTGCATTGTTTGATCATTTCTAAGGTGATCCTGTTGAAATTTACTGCAGTTTAAGTCGCAGTTCTAAGACAGTGATTTCTTACTTTTTGAAATGGTAGACAAAAGTTGATACGTCCAAATGTATAAAACCTGGTGGGACCCACTGTCAAAGGCTGGTTTTTTGTTAGTATTTTATAGCTGTTTCCTCTGATGTAGGGAATGTTTTAGAGTAAAGGGAAACTTTCAACTCTATTTTATATTAATATGCAAAAGTAATGCGTAAGTATTTTAAATACTCACTGGATTGTTGAATGTCTCGGCATAAGCGCCCGCACTAAAGCTGTGTCCAACGAATTACAATACTGAGGTGTTTAAAAGTGGAGGGGTGGCAAAGAATTGCTGGAAGTCTGATCCTGCTTCTGCTTAGACATATTAATACTACTTTGTCAAAGGTCATAGTAAATAGCAGGGGCTTATGCTAATATTGCATATTTGGTCAACCTATGTAGCTTTTTTGGGCAAAGGGTGATTTTTACCAATAAATGAGGTTTTCTTGTCACATCCCTGTCCCGTGTAACCGACACTACAGTGTCAAGGCAAGAAAAGGAGTTCATTATGTACAGCAAACATCCACTAAAGTTAGGAGGAGAACCACTGTAAATTCTGCCTCTGATTGTCTAATGTTGGAAATCCTTATTTGCTCAAATAGTGCCCTTTCATATGAGGATGTGTGTTGTTTTCATCTGGATTGCTTAAGGAAAGCTGAAGTTCTGTGGAATTAGGGACTAGGCTAGGAGAACCAACACTATCAACCACTTATTTTAGATATTCCTGTTACCTTTCTGTGCAGCTGCTACTACTGTGTGTCTGGCAAGCTTGTCCAGTCATAAAGAAACAGAAGTTGCTGATTTACGGTGACCTCTCAAATCAGCAGGGAAACCCCAGTGTTCCAAAAAAGCTCATATGAGAGATACAAGTTAAGACATCTCCTCCCCACAAGATGAGTTTCATCAGCCAGTTGGGTATTTCTGCGTCATTGGCTAGGATGTTCAATCCTGGAAAGGAAAAATAAAGTTGCTGCCATTGTCCTGCCCAGCAGGTCATCTCCCTAAAGCACAATTAATGTCAAGGACTTACACAGCAGTTGCCCAAAACCCAGCCTTCCATCCGTGCTCAAGAAGCAAAAAGGTTCAAAAGGAACATGTTAATAAAATCTTGTCAAAACTTTGGAAGGTGCATAAAAATAATAACTGTAAAGAAAAATGGTTTGAAAATAGAACCACTTAAGTGGAATGTATCGCCTTGCTATGCAGGACACTGATTTACTGAGAGTAAAGGGGGAAAATTAAATATTTCAGGTGGTATTTACCAAAAGAAATTGAGCTATCCCAAGGCTTTTATTAATCTGATTTGCAGAGTATCCACTACCATCAAGGGACCTACTAAAGTTGTTTTCTTTAAAGCTGGTGTGAAGAGGTCAATGCAAATAGCATCGTGGATTACAATGTGGGAGGATGACAGTCCTTTTTACCATATGGAGAGAGTGTTGAATTATTTTGTTTTCCTTTTCTGGTTATTTATTAAATGAGGATCATGCCATACAGGTATTCCCTTTTCCTCTCCAAAGGAAATGGAGCGTTTACATCATTTTGATCGATCTAAAGTAATAACTACTCTGTCCGCCTACTGCTCCTATGTAGTCAAATAATCCAGTCACTAGAGCAGTGCCTTGCACGTCAGAAAACTGAAATGTACCTGCCCTAATATCTCAGACAAGTCAGACATGTCTTCGAGTACCTCTTTTCCATCTGCTTTCTGTCTGTCATGCTGACTTAGGTCAGTCCTCTGGGATGGCGCCCACCCATCATTACTTGTTTGTGGGAGAGGACTCTGTGAAAGACACTGCTGTGGGAGTTAAACCTGCCCCCCTGAAAAGCAAATATGCTGACAATCCCAGGAAGTTTTGCTTCGAAACATATTGCGAACTTCTTGCTGCGCAAACAGTTCTCTGAGAGTGACGTTAATGGTTGTCTCACTTTTCCACCGGTGTTTTCTGTGTTCCTCTGTCAAGAGAAAAGGTTTCTTCTACAGTGCTTTAATATATAACATTCAGCACATATTCAGCAGGAAAACCAGATTAATTTTGTTAAATACACTGTTGAACATCCTTAGTTACCTTTTAAAATACTTACTCTTAATTAAAAATCTCAGCTTAGGCAAAACAAATGGGATAGAAGAAAGAGCCAGAAGGATCCATGTTTTCATGCTTCAGTGTGTTTGGCATCGTTCTGTAACAGGCAGACAACAGCACTCTGGACTGAAACATTACAAAATTTTGTTCTTTTCCCCATATCGATGTCAATTCATGCAGTGCTTTAAACGAGTGAATCCATGCTCTTGAGCACTAAACCAAGTCTCAGCATTCAAAAGTAAACATATTAAAGTCTCCCCTGAAGAAACTCCTGCTGTGAAACAAATTGAAAATCAAATACAGCATTGTTTTCTATAATAAGAAATAATTGAGCTCTTTTCAGAGCTGCACTGAACTGGTTAATAGCCACCGTTTAAGGAAAGTGCTAATTTCCCCAGCCTGAGGTATATGTGTGTATGCATAGTTATTTCCAAATTGAAAATGCAGTAATACAGTATCATGTACCAAAGAGGTCACCTACATGTGCACTGAATCTGACTTTGTTTATCTTTCTGCAGGCCATGTGGTTGATGTTGCAAACGGATGAACCTGAGGACTTTGTCATAGCCACTGGGGAGGTCCACAGTGTCCGTGAATTTGTGGAGAAGTCATTTAAGCACATCGGAAAAACCATTGTGTAAGTATGAAGATGGGAGAGCAGCCACAGGTTGAATGTTTCTAGCCTGTCATATTTGCTGTGACAAAACAGAATGTTGTTTGTCTACATTCTTCTTCTTTTTACCTCCTCACTTTTTAATTGTAACATGTGAGACCTTCTAGGCCACAGCAGATATGTCTAGTGTTGCCCTCTAGATCATTAAAAATGTAGGTGGGTTAGTCTTAATTTTCTGATCAAAGTCTTCATTCTCTGTTCTCCCATTCAGTCCCTGTCTTGGGGTAGAGAAGCCCCTCCAAAGATGTTAGTACCAGGATGCTGATCTTTACCTTCCTGCAAAAGGGGCTTTTCTGCCCAATTCTTATTTTGTGCCCCCAGATCCCCACAGTCCTGCTCCCATCCTCTGCTATCTGAATAGGTGACACCTGCCAACCCTGTTCTTTCCCCATGACAGCCCATCAGCCACACTCCAAGGCTTATGTAGCAAACCACCCTACATTCCTGTTCGTTCTTCTCCTACTAAGCCATAGAAATGTTGAGCAGTGGGTGCAGAATGTTTACAATGCATATTCCACATAGTTTGATTGAAAATACAAAATTCCTTCTCAAGGCCATATAATAAAACCAGGATGGCTTGGTGAGCACTTTCTGTAATTTATATTTTTATTGTTTATTATTTTTTCAATTTCCCTCCTTCTGTATCTTCTCTGGGCCCCATGCATCAACATACCAATCTCAGCTGGAAAAGGGAGAGGAAAGCCACAGGCTCTTCCATGACGCTAGCGCCAGGGCTGTTCCTCAGGCCATCAAAGTCACTTGTGCAGCTGGTGAACTTTTGACAGGGCCAATAAGTTTTACTTGGGAACAAAAACTTGACAAATTCAATAAATATGCAGAAGTGCACAGATATATACAATATTATTTGAACAGCCAGTGGGTGGCTGGGGAGGTAATAACATTTTCTCCTCAATGAGTTTTTAGTCTGGTTTCAATTTTTGGCATCAACTTCCAGAAAAAAATTCTGATGAGGGAGAGAGAGACTGTATAAAAAGTATTTCTAACCCAAAAGCTCAGTTTGGGGAATAAGTTTCTCTCCATATTTTTAGCATTTCTTGATAGAGAGATGTCCCTGTGATCACACATTGTCCCATATACCTTAACAGTAGTGAGGTTTGAGAGAGTAAAGGGGAGATAATAGGAGCTCTAGTAATTGCTTTGTCTTTCTTTATTTTTCTTCTCTTTTTAGACTTTTGTTTCTTGTGTTTATAAGGCTAATTCTCCCTGGTAAGAATGGATAGGAAAATGCTGCAGATTCAATTGCTCCATATGAGTAAGAATTCTAGTGATTTTGAGAACTACTATGTCCCTGTCTAATATTATTTGCCAAAGCAACAATGAATGTTTTTCATTTTTTTAATTTTGATTACCTACAATTAGAGACTGATATGTAAAGGTCAGTACCTAGCTGAATGTCTTTATTTGCACATCTTCCCCACATACAGTTCCTTTTGATGTCACTATATTTGTCCACTAAAGTTGAACTCCCTGCTTTGATGTTGTCTAAGAAGTCCCAGCATTTCCCAAGAGTGACAAATCAGCATATGTTTTTCAGACAGCAAATTAAGCCCTCAAGGAAACCTAAAGAAAATAACAAGTCCAGAAATAAAAGTGAAAATACTTTTACTAATAGCTTCTGTTATAGAGGGGATATTAAAGGCTTACTTTAGATTTGGTTGTTCTTAACACTCAAAATTTTGTGTCCTGTTTGTTTAATTTTTTGCTCACATTTGGCTCCATATGGTGTACTGTGTATCATTTATGTTTATGTTTTATGCAGTCAGTATTTGGATTGAATCAATCAGTCACAAGTTGCTTTCTCAGAAAAACTTCACAGTATTACTCCGAATTATGAGGTAGGGCAGGTATTTTGGGTGTACAAAGGCATAGTTGCTCTTTTATTTATTACTTATTTATATTTTTATTATTTTATTTTTCTGCATTTATTATTAATAATATTATTATAAAATATTGCTTAGAATATTTATAATCAGTAAAAATAATTTGCAAAAATTGTCTAAGAACTCACATGACACCTAGTGACACGGATTTTTAGGAATGCAAATTGCTTTAGAAATGGGGGGTTGAGTTTCTAATCCCCTTGGCTCTTCTGAAATTCTTCTTTCCTCTTTTTAATTCCTTAAGCCATTTATTTACAGATGATACATAAATAACTGTACATATGGGGACTAAGGTGACATTTTAAGTGCTGATCATTTTGACAGTGGTGTAATTCTGAACATTTTGGATATAGTCTGACCGTTTAAACCAGCCATTCTTTGCCCCTGCTCCCAAGGTGGGAATAATATCACAACAAACCTACTACTCATCCCGTAGGCATTGCTCATCTTTCAAATTGCACTAGATACAAAATATTTCTCAGGGTTTGGAAAGTTTTGTTAGGAATCTCCATAATTTTTCCAGGTGTCAGCCTGACCCATGCTTTTGCAGCACACACACACTCTCTCCTTACCCTCACTGGCTCCTTGGCCAACCATCTGGTAACCTCTTGCTTTCCTTGAAACCCCCAATTACTTTCTACTCCCACCTCCTCCAGTCTGAGTATATATTCTTAAGGGAGTAGCCTGGCAGCTAAATACTCCCTTTTGGTATTGTGAGACTCCACTGGTGAGTCCCACTGATCTGTTACTTTACAATTTATGAGGCACCTAAGAACCAGTGCACCAGAGTGCAACTGCTAAGCAAGTTCCCACAAGGTCAGCTGCTTTCTTCCTATCACCCTTCCTCAAAGTTTGGTTGAGTTGTTTGAGGTTTCTGGGGGTTTTTTTGCAGGGTTGCAGGTATTATGAAATTTTGCAACCTCAAAAACTTATCTGGGAAATTTCCAGCAGCCTTTTCACTGCTATAAGTGATGGCATAGCTTCCCAGTACTGCTATACAATCCACCTTTCAAAATTGATGAAATGATGGAGTAAATGCCCAGGATAGATGTCATGGTGAACAGGAGCTGGCAGAGCTCATACCACATCTAAGAACACTGGGCTCATGCACAGGATCTCTTAACCATCCCTACTTTGTGCTTTGTCAGGGAAAGTTGCAAATGCAAAATCTTAGCTGTCACATGAACAGGAGGAAGAGTGATCCTGGCTGCCTCATCAACCAACTAAAAATATTAATTTGATTTTTTTAGGTTTTTTGTCTTCCTAGCAATGCACATTAACTTGAACAGCTGAAAATCCAGGACAGCCTGAAAAGTCTTTCCAAAAACATAACATAATATTCTGTCCTAGCCAGTCATTAGCACATGTCAGGACTATGCCTTCTAGCCAAAATAAGACAGAGAGAAACTTTACTACATTTTTGTAAGTAATGAAATGTACAGCTGCAATAAGACTGATTTTCTCTCTGAAATTGACTGTAAAGTGTACATAGAAGTGAGTTTTTTCTTTTAACATTTCTTTTTCAAGGGAGAAATTTCAAATTATATTTATATAGTCCTTGGAATCATTCAAATTCAGTCCTTTGTACTAACAGGAAAGCCTCAGAGGTACAAATATTTTTCCTCTGTAAGGATTACATTTTTTTTTCTTTTACTTTCCCTTCTACTTATTACTAATTAAGCTGTACTTGGGGGAAACACTTCCCGCCTATAATTTGAACTACAGCAGGGTAAACGAAACAGGCAAACGCTTGTCTTGACTAATTTTCTGCCATTAATCTTATTAAATTAGAACAGGATTGCAAAGATAGCCTGAAACCACTACAGCACTCAAGAGTTCTTTGCAGACTGCTACAAAGGCTGCTGTCTGCAAATGTGGAAAGTAAAAAAAAAAAGAAAAAAGAAAAAACTGTTCAATCTGCAGAAAGATTTATTGGTGGTTTTTATTAATGTAAAAATGCATGCACATTTGTTACAGAAATATTTGTTGCTTCCAGGATCATAATTAATTCAGAAAAAATGAATATTTTACTCTAGTCATTTGGTTCTGCATACAAATTTTATCTAACCAACATGCTAGTTGGTCTTATAAAAGATCAGCCTAAAAAGGCGACGTTTGCATGTAAGCTCTAAGGTCTTCTGAGGTGAACTACGAGCAGAAGTGGAGCAGTGGTCTCTTCAGTGACAGTGAAGGTTGAACTGAGATTGAACTGAGGGAGGAGGATTTTTCTGGTTTGTTTGTTGGGAGTTTTTTGTTTGTTTGTTTGTTTTCATTTTATCTTAAAATGGAAGGTTGGGTTACAGAAACACATGAGATTTGAAGGATTTTTGTAAGAATGGAAAGCATGTGGGGACATGGAGGAGGAGCCAGCAGAAGTCATCAGCAAAACAGCTGCTATTTCCAGACCTGGCTTTTGCCCACCAAAAATTGCTGGCTGGCCAGTGCTATGTGTTGTATTTAACAGCTCAAGAAAATGAGAAGTTTTCAGATGAAGAGGAAGGGAGTAGAATCTCACACAGCAACTGGAGGCATTTTGGAGTGTGGTAGTTGAAAGGAACCCAACCACGTCAGTGAAGAATGCTGGCCTGGGTGAACCCACACGAGCAAGGGGCCTCACTTAGGACTGCACCAGTTTTATCACCACGTTCAATACAGAGGATATATTTTAGGGGGCACTTAACCCACCTCAATGGGAGAATTAACTCTTCCAGCTGAGCAGGCTTTCATTACTTTCTTATTGATACAAGGTTTTATCTACAGGCAGACCAAATAACTGTTTCAGAATTCAAATTAAGGCTTGAAGATCATAATAATCTAATTATCTGATTTCATACACCATAAGAGGTATGAGATTTTCTCCTCTAGAAGAACTACATAAGAATGTAATACGGTGTTTCATGGGAAATTCCACATTTCCCACCCCTGAAATTAAATTATTTGTCACAAATGCAATTTGAAAAAATATCTGATTTCAGGTCAGCTGGACTTCTTTGTTTTTCTTCTAATCTCCATTTAAAGATAGAAAAACTTAAACAGAACTTTTAAAGACATTCTGAAAGAAAAAAATTTCATTCTGAAAATGCCAAAGCATCTCTTTTAGATATTATTAATATAATTTTGTTTCAGGTTGGCACTAATGGAAGTTCCTTGAAACTAAAACTTTTCTTTCCATAATGCTTTGATTTTTGCAGAAGCATTAATATTCTTTGAGAAAACATTTTCTTCTTAACACCAACTTTCACAAATTGAAGTAAAGGCATAGAGCTTCAAAAGCTTTCCAATGAACTGGAAATAAGAAAAAAGTGAGAAACAAAAAATAGGGAGCCTAGCATATATTCTTTTTTAACGTCTTGTAATATGGGGAGTCAGAATTAATTTTTTTGAAATATGAGCTTAACAATGCTTGGACTATAACAACAATCGTATTGTTTTAACTCTACTTGTCTAATGAAAAAAAAAAAACATTGAAGACCTGATTCATCAGAGCTTTTGAAAAAAAATTGCGTACATTCCTTTATGGTAGCACACTTTTGATTTCAGCAGAAGGTTGTGGTTAAGCAATTCCTATATCTATGATTGCTTTGATGCATCAGAGCTGCTGGCAAGGTTGGTGGTTGAGTTGGTGACAAAGGAACATTTGAAGAGTCATAGTTAAAGTTTCCCTATAGAAGATTACTTGCAAAAGATATTAATGGTCTGTTATATGGTGTCAGTGTTGCCATTTATAAAGTGCCAGGACAGAGTGAAGTGCTTTGGCTTAATTTTCTGTGTGGCAGAAATCAGGCCACAGATCTGAGAAGTCTACACAAACGGTATATCATATTACCTGCGCAGGAAGAGCAAAATATTCATACAATTTTATTTTTATTTAACTTATTGTTCATTTTTGAATGTGAAAATATTTTCTAGTGGCTTATATTTCATTTTATAGGTGTACATGATAGTTTTATTTTTCATAAAGAGGCTGAGAAGCTGTAGCCACTAGTGGGTTTGAACATTTTTTTAAATGCTGTCAGTTCTGTTTCTATGTAAAGGTCAAGCGAGGAAATAAAATGCATGTACTCATTCAGTTTATCTGTGCTTCTGTGAAAGATTTCATTTTTAGTTGATTTCTTCACCACCTCAAAACCTTGATTTGTTTGCTCCTCAGCTACAGCCATTCAGACCATTTGGTCCATTGCAGTGCTATTCCCACTCCCTAATTATTCTGGCTCCCCTGTTTGCTTCCCTGCCCACCTCACACCCCACCAGGTACCCCAGCTTTTCATCCTCATAAAATCCTCTGTACCTGTGGAAGTTTTCATAGCTTGAAGCTTGCTCTCTTACTGAATAGTTATAGGAAGTGAAAAATAATTGGAATCTTCAAAGACGAAAAGCAAAAGGAACATTCATCACCCCTGATAGTAGGTATTACAACAGTAGTGATCTCCAGATATGGAATTAGCCTAAAAATAAAAGCAGATCATCCTGCTGTTAATCCAGAGTTCAAAAGCTCTTTAGGTGAAGAACTTTTCAAGGAAGTAAACTTGCACATGCATTTGAAACTTAGCTTTTTGGAAATTTCTGGGGTCTATGATAGCAGTGGAATCCACCAGAGCTGACAATTGAGTATGGTCCTAAGCAATCCCAAAGCACTCGTCTCCAACAGTGAGGCACTCGACATGGAAGTGTAGATGCAAAGGGCATCAAACCTTCTTTGTCAATAGCAGTTCCGTGGTCTCATTCATCCTCCTCCAGGTGCAGAACATGCTGGCATACGGCTGATGCCATCAGCTGTGACAGCAAACCCATCCCTTGCTTCTGTGAGAGCGTGAAGCTACACAGCATGGGGCAGGCAGGCCTTGCTGTAGAGGCTCCTTGCCTGCATTTTGTGAAAAGCCGGCTCTAGGCCAGCAGGTGCCTGCGTGGGAGCTCCGGGCTTTGACACCAACTGCGAGTTGGGGGGAATCCCCTCCCCATCCTCTATAAATTTAGCCCAGTCCTGATTAGCCATACTTTCTTCTGCCAGGGATCCTCTGTGTTTCCCCCAAGTTGCACAAGACTGTTTTCTTGCTTATGTGGGCATCCGCCCTAAGGAGAAGAAAGCTGGGTAGTTTTTGTGGCTGGAGCTAGGTTAAACCACAGCAGTGTGAGGGTTCCCCGTGCCCCTTCCACCACGCTCATGCTTCAGGATAATTTGACATAACATTTTCCCGTTAATCCTAACTGCAATTTGACTATAAATTAAGGAGAGGTTTGGTGGGGTTTTTTTCCCTTTCCTTGTGGTTAGAGGGATAGGGGAGGGCCAGTTGGTTGGCAAAATGGAAGCCTTGGTCCTAGTGTCAGGCTGGCCCCCGTGCAGTCCCTTTAATCAGCAGTATGATGTCCCCAGCTGCGAGCATCCAAGTGCCAGGAATAATTAGAAGTGCAGCTATCAAACCTTACTTTGTTCACAATGAGAAGTACTTTATTTTTTTTTCCTTGTGAACTTTTCACATTACTGGGCTGAACAAAACGGGTGGAGATTTCTTCTTAAGCTATTTCTATTGTTATATAACTTTGATAGCGACATTAAGTGAGTCTTTACTGGCTCAGCTGAGCCTTCTGGAGCCTGTTGGGTGTTAAATGGGGTTCTCTGCTCAGTGACCTCCAACAACAACTGACGTCTCCCGATCTAAGCGCTTCCTGTTGTTTCACTGGTGACGGTTGGTTTTCTATTAAGCTCATTTGAGTCCTGCACATTTTTACCCTCTGCCCTTTAAAGGGAGGGACTGATGTTAGTTTTGGCTTCTGAATGAAAACTTTGCAGTTCAGGCTTACAAAAGAGCAACTGCAAAAAAGAAAGAAAGAAAATTTAAATTATAAATCATCTTTAGCATCATGGCATGACCATTAACAGCTGACTTCACTGTCACTATTATCTATAGGAAATTATTTCAATGTGAAATGTTCCCAATATCAAGCATCCTACAGGCTTTGCTAGTCATTCGAAAGTCATGAGTTGTGCTTAAAAACTTGTGAGATTTAAAAAATTGTAATAATTCATATTTGGTATTTCCTTCTGCATTTGAGTGTTTTAACCTTCACAGGTACACAGAGGCCACATTTTCAGACTTTTCTCCTTAGTCCTCAGGGCTAGAAACTCAAAAATGATGGCTAAGATTGTCAAATAATTAAATTCTTCCAGGAGCTTGAAGGGGCAGGGGAGAAAGGAGAAATCATATCTGTGACAAAATTCCAAGAGCTGGCAGAAAAATTGCCGTGGGAGGCAAGGGGTGCTTTTTTTCCTTTCTGGCAACTGAGGCTAAATAGGCTAAATCACAGAGCTGATTTAAATTGTATAGATTTTACTTAAACATAAGAAAAAAAAAAAGCTAGTGGATTTCATCATCACTTTTTTATGCCAAGCTGGTTCAGAGCTCCATGGTATGTATATATGTAAAAGCAAAAAGCAAAGAGAGGATAGACTCTGGATTTTGTATATTCAATGGATTAAGTTTGATGCACTGATGTACTTTCCTACACGTGTCATCTGAATCATTTATTTTGAGCAGGAGCATTGTCCTCAGGCTTCCAGGCTGCAGCCCGACCTGCCCAAAGGCAGAGCCAGTCACCCACCAAATCATTCCTCTTCTGCTGCTCCTGAAATTTTGGCCCAGGACAGTCTATAAAAAAATAGTTCACAACACAACCAGATCACATAAATTACAGCAAATTGCAGGCTATTCAACACATGTGAAACTAATTTGGACAAAGGTAGCTGGCTTTCAGCTCACAGGTAGTTGTGTTCACAATACCTGTATGTGGAGTGCCATGTCGAGGTGGGACTGAAAACCCAAGAATTGTTTTTGTTTTGTTATTTCTAGTTAAGTTTTTCCTGCTAAATTAAATTATGCAGCTTAATGCTACTCAAACAGAGCTTCACGTCCATAAAATTAACAGATTAAAAAGTTCCTGAATGTATTGGCCAAAATACAAGAATTAAAAATATCTTAAGAAAACAGCTTTGAACCAATCCACAAATGAAAAACCTCACTGTCATATTTATTTGCAGATACATGAGACATTCTGAAAACAGGACATTTTATTTTCCCTCAGCATTATGTGTTTAATTTGGAAGTCCTGTATTTTAGACCTTCCACTGAATCAAAACCCAAAACAAAGAGACTTCAAAAGCCATTGTTACTCCATTCAAGCCTAAACTCTGCCTTTGTTCCTGTAGCTAATGAGTTTATACTGTCCTGCAGGGAGAATTGACACCAACCTCACGTAAATGAAAGCAGACCAAATGTTGGTAAGATCAGAGCACTAAAGTAATTATGGGTTGATTAAATGTTTATCTTCTTTACAGGTGGGAAGGGAAGAATGAAAATGAAGTGGGACGATGCAAAGAGACTGGCAAGATTCATGTGACAGTCAATCACAAGTACTACAGGCCAACTGAAGTGGTAAGAAAATGCCCTCTCCTAGCTTTGCAAATGAATAATCCAATCACTCAGCCAATAAATTGCTGCATTTGGCCAGCAGTCTGTGAAAACGACTTAATTGCAGTCCTGCTGCCAGCTTTTAGAGCTCTGAATTAGGCTGCTTGTTGGCCCCTCGCAGCCAGCTACCTGGGAAGAAACAAGGCGCAGGCGGGAGGAGCGGGTGGCCCTGCCACAGACAGGCTGCTCTGCGTTGGTCACCCTCTCTGAGTGGGAGAGGCAGTGCTGGGCGCGGGGGGCGTAAAACATCGGACGGGAAACACAACAAAGTGCACAACGTCTCGTTGCGAATGGGAATATATACGGTCATCTGTTCTCCAGCGGCGAGTAGGGAAAGCAGAGGAAAGTGGGCACTGATGGGCTTAATTATAAAGTACCTCCTCCTGTGTTTCTCAGCAATGTTTCGACTCCATCCAGTGAGTATTCCCTGTCCAGCTTAGATCTTTGTAACTCTGGGTACAGTGAATATCCTCTGTTGAGCTTACATCTTTGTAACTGCGGGTGCTGCAAAATGCCCATTTTATGTGTGCTTGTGTACTTTGTTTTCTCGGGTGCTTTGCAGGGTCCCACTCAGCAGATGCTCATTTGCAAGAACACATCTTTGCTCCCAGGAATGCCTCAGTGAAGTCTCCCAGGGTTCCTAAAACAGCACACGCTGCTGGCAGGACCAAGTAACTAACCCCTGTGCTCCAGTCACCTAATGAGAATTCTAGGAGAGGGAAAATAACGACAGTATTTCCAGGTCAGACAGGATGGTGGCAATGCACAGAGATGGCACAGGATGAAGCCTGGCTTCTGGACACCGGGAACTGTAGCCTCCGTTGTGTGATGTGGGAGTGGGTGTATGCAGGAGATGATTTGTGCTCTCCTGGGGATAGTGACACGAGCCCCACAGGCCGCTGACACAGCACTGTCTGTCAGTATGTCCATGCAGAAGAGCTGTCCGAGTCAAGCAAGGGGGTGACAAGAGTACCTTTGTGTTGACACAAATTGCAGGGTGGAACTGGGGAGCTGCATGTGTGGAAGTGGGCATGGCTTTTAAAACTGGAATTTAGAGGGGAATAGAGACTTTCATGTTATGTTAAAAAGGGCTGGACCTGTGTATTGGAATCAAATGCTAGGAAGTCATTAAGAGCTGTCTCTCATTCTGTGCTGTGGTAAGGTGTCAGGATGATAAGGAGGACAGAGACAAAAGGACTTGCCAAACAGGAAAAGGACACTTGACCCAACAAGTCTGTGCTTTTTGAGACCCACTTTCCTGCTTTGTCATAGCTCTTACTACCAAGTACATATTCACTCCTCAAAATTCATGGCTAGTATGTAGCTCTTTGGAAGCCCTCCCTGTAGTTTCACCTCATTCATGTGCTCTGACATTTTTTGCTGACATACTGGTGCCCACGGTCTCCTTCCTCTCTGTCCTTGCTGGTCTTCTTTTGAGAACAGTTTCTGAATTTTAAATTCAGTTCACTGTATGTACTGGTTTGGGACAGTGCATAAGCACACATCCCTCAGGACTACTCATGTAGTTTCTAGTGGGTCCATACATGAGAATAGGGAGTAGAATATGGCCTTGAAATAGAACTGAGTATAAATGCAATAGATGTCTGATGTTTATCTGAAATCACCTGGTCTGTCATAGGTCACCTTCCCTAGAATAAGGGCTCCATCTCTATCTTCCACTGCCCCCATCTTGCCTTGTTTTTAATATGGTCCTGACTTGGTTCTTGTGGAACCCGAGAAGTCTGTGAAGCTGCTCAAGCATGATCAAGGTAGAAGCACAAAATGGATTTTGAAGTGCCTTTGTCTTAAAGAATATGCAGATGAACTGTGAGCAAATGAAGCGATGTGACTCCATGAAGCAATGTGGCATCCTTTTGCTGCAGTTTCCTTTTTAGAGTATCTCAGGATGGATACCCAGAATCACTGTCTTTCGTTATTATTTTTTTAATTCTAATTTGATTTCCACTCATTGTCAAAGGCAGGCAAACTACTGTTTGTTTCATTCAGGGAATCGCATCTGTGCAATTCAAAATACTAGAACAAAACCCCATCCACCCCAAGAAAGCAAGGAAAAACAACAAATAACTTAAAGAGACTCACAGCACATGTCCCCTCCTGCCACCCGTACCAATATTGCTGAAGGCAAGAAAGCCTCAGGTTGACATTTTGGGAGGTGGCTTAGCCAGATCAGTTAACAGGAATCCTGCTGTTGAATCACAGCTGACACAGAAAATCTGATGCTCAGATTCTCATGTCTTATTTGGAAACATTTCTGTCTGTCTGTCTCTCTAAAATTGAACATGGTATTCTGGAAATTGAAAATAAACATAATTTAATCTTGTGTACAGTCAGTTCTGACAGTGCCAATACATTCGTTTTGAAAACACATTTGTTTTCTTCAGTTAGTGATCTCTGGGGTCAAGGCCTCCCATTGAAAAGCTTAGCTGTACTGAAGAAGAAACCTTGAAATGTGAGACAGTCTTCTGGTCAAACTAAGTAGACCCTTTTAATGCCTTGGCTCTAAATCTCCTCACTCTGCTTTTGACTGCTTTGGGGCCCCTTGATATTTACTGGCCTTGGGAATTGTTCCTGCTAATGCTTCTAATGCCTGTCTCTCTCCTTCCTTGCTTGTGTCTTGCCAAATACAAACCTATCAGTACCGTTTCCTTTGGCTTATGTCAAATTCCTATTAATAGATTTTCTGACCCTTTATAAAATGTCTTTGGAGATTCTAACCTGCTGTAAGGATTGGGGGAGAATTTTTATTTCTGCCTTTCTTAAAATTCACAGGAGCTTCATGGCAAGTTTGCTTTTTATACTGAACTTGATACATTATGAAAGATGCTTTCACACATTTTGCAGGCTTTTTAAGCACATGACTAGTAAAGTCACACTTTACATTCATTTTCTGCTCTAGGCATGTAAAGATCCGTTTTCACTATGGTATACTCACCTGTGAAATGTAGGTACTTCAGAAATTATCTCACTAGTCTTTTCTACTTACAATCAGAATGTTCCTATTGTAGGTAGGCAACTTGGATTTAAATAATCTATTTGGTATTCACAAAAATAATATTAAAATAATTTTGAATTTCTTTTAAAAGTTAAAATTGAACTTCAACGAGCTGCCTCAATGAGTTGGAAACAAGCAGCCCTGCAGCACACAATGTCGTAGGCATCAGGTCTCTCAATCCCTGAAGTTGGGTAATTTTTACAGAGTTAGGGTCTGTCTTTAATTTTCTTATCTCTCATCAGGACAATTACTATTAATTTATATGCATTAATTTCCCTCCAAGAATTGCACAATTGCTTCTAATTAAATTTTGCCCTTTAAGGTGTTTGAGGAAAAGTGCTTCTATTATTTTTGCATGGCACATATTACTCTAACAGTTCTACAGGAGTTTGCTTCATTTCACTGCCCTTTGCTGCAGCAATGAAGATTAATTCAGGTCTCAGTGGTCTGTCCTGTCATCACAGAACTTAGATGCATGTATCTCTCAGTTAGGAGTTTATGTTACTTTTTGAAAGGCAGGGGGGAAACCCCCAACCTTTCAACCATATGTAAATGTTGTTTTTTCTCCAAATCTAATGCTCTGCATGTGTTACAGAGGATTCTTCCAGTTTCCTCCCACCTGTTTCTGCAGTTGTCCTACAGCTTGCTTAGGTTGTATCCGTGCATCACATTTGTTATGGGCTGGCATGGCTGTAACTCTGAGGATGTACATACATCATCCATGCAAATTTCTTTCCTTTAAGCAATCCTGGAAACTCTGTCACAATGTGATGCTAATATTTAAGTAGTCATCTGGCCCCTTATTATTCTTCTTCAAAGGAAAGAGGGCATACTAACCTGCTAACTTCTTCCTTTGTAATATGCCTTAAGCAATTAAACATTTTTCTCCCACTTCTTTTTAGCACTGATATAAATGAAACATATATACATATGTTTCATATGTGATTTCTCAAGTCTTCTGTGTGTGGCTTATACTAAATTTTGCATTTTTGCTTAACTATATTTGGCCTCAGTTACCCTTTTCCCTCCTCGGAATTAAGCAGAACGGCTTTAAATTTCAGTCTCTTCAGATGTTTTTTTAAAAATTCAGCTCTGTGTTTCCCATGTTTCATAGGATTCCAGTAAAAATTCCTTGGGGCATATCACATTCTCCCAAAGTCAGCTTTCTTAAAGTCAAAAACATTTCTGAACTCCTCTAAGTGTTCCTGCCCTAAAGAGCATTTAGAGTCTAATGAAACCATGATCACAAACCCCTAAATGCCCCACACTTCCACTTTAGTTTTCATACAAGCTTCATTTCCTACTCTTACCTTCAGAGCTGCCTGTGACTGTACACTGTTCAGATGTCTGCATGAGGAAACACGTGCTTCCCTTCCTCAAGGATCTTTTTGCTCATCAATGTCAATATGTGGCCTGTATTAATACTCATGAAAATGAAATGGGAACATTAAAGGAAGAATAATCTTCACATGATTTTCCTGTCTATTTTCCTCACTAGCAGCCAGGTAAAGAAGTTGTGAATTGTCATAACACTGACAGTCTTCTCTTATCTGGTTTTTTTTTCACTCCTTGTTCAGAAAATGTATGTCAACATCTGAAAACTATTGCTTCTAGTGTCCTTAATTCTCCTCCAAGCTGACTTTGCTGCTGTCTCAGACGAAATGTTTATATTGTTCCTTACTTCAAACTCAGCATTATCTCTGCATTGTTTTGCCATCATCTTCCTTTTATTTGTCCTTCCTGCAAATAAAACCTGCAGTAGATTGTTTGTTTGTTTGTTTATTTTAGTTAAGGCCTTACATATCAGACATTTCAGAGGTATCTCTGGAAATATACGTGTCAAATTCAGCCAAGTAAAATAATGATTAGTAGCAACTTGTCTCTGTGTAGCATCTAAGAGGCACTTAACATATTTTAAATATTTCTCAACAAGCGTATGAAAAAGGGTTTTTTTAAAAAGAGCATCACTGTGTTTCTGCTTCTGAAATGTGGATGGCAGAGCAGACAGACTGCACATCTCAAGTGATATCATGAAGCAGCAGTGAAGTTAGGGGGAGAGCCTAAGGGGTGCAACTGTCCTTCCACAGGTAGCTTTCTACCTTTTTTATCTCAACCCAGTTTTGTTCATTTTAAGTTTTCCTTGGAACGTTAGAAGATCATTGCAACAAGTTTTCCTCTCAGTATGTCACCAAATGGGAGAAGCTTCAGCAGGCTCATGTCCAGTCTTGCTCTGTGTCTTGTTTAATCCTCTTAACAGGCTCTTAGCAGGAGCCCTAGCTTACCTCCTTTCTAGTGGGAGCAGATGTCTAATATGTGCCCCTCCAACCTTCCCACACACAGTTCTGACTTTTTGCTTCATAATTAGCTTATTACATCAGTGTTAGACAGGCACATCCAGTAAAGGAATCCCTCTGGACACCACTGCTCATATGCTGTGCTTTACTCTGTTGCTTCTCTTTGCGTCATCCTGCTCCTTCTCTGCTGTGCCTCCAACAAAACATTTCTCTGGCAACTTCTACAGCTGGCTCTGTTCCCCTTCTTCCTTCACCACCTCTTTCCCTGCTGTCATTCCTGAGGTTTTGAAACCAACCATGTGTCATCTCTGACCTTCACATCTTCATTGATCTTCCTGAGAACATAGGCCTGTCTTTCTGAGTCTGCTTTCTGATCCCCTAATGCCACAAGCATCTGACAAGACTAGCCAGAGGAAGAGGGTTCCTTACCTCCTGGGGTCTAAGGTGGAGTGCTTTTGCACCTTGGGTGTTACACCGTATGTTCATTTAACAGACAAGTAGGGTTTTTTTGGAAATGTTTGGACCAGCTGAAGAAATCTCTGACTGACTTGGGCAATGCAATTTTCCATTCTGGGTGGGTAAAGAGATTGCAACCCCATTGAAAAGCTGGTGTGTAAAGATAAAGCTGTCATCCAGGCAGAAGGGTTGGTGGTTTTGATTCATTGCTCATTTTTCTAAATGCCGTTGACACATAGCAATTAGTGGCAGTCTTGAATGTGACAGATCTGGGCTCAACTCCTGAAAACAGATTTTTAAATTAAACTTAGGTGACTGGAGGATTAGGGTTGAGGGAGAGGTGAATGAGGATAGAAGGCTGACTGCCTCCTTAATTAGACCCTGCCTGATTCAGCCAGGCATCCAAGCAAGTGCTTCACTTCAAGGGCATGAATAGTTAATAGGGACAGTTTCCATACTTGTAGTTAAGAGAGTGCTTACGTGCATTGCTGCATCTTAATATGAAGCCAAGCAATTTATCTGTGATGGGAACTGAGAAGGCCAGCCCAAACATTGTGGGAGCTCAGGAGGTGCCAACAGATTATTCTTGTTTACCTGCCCTATTGTACAGTGCCTGGGAGCAGAGATGCTGAAATAGTTCAAGACACTTCCTTTAGTCAGATTCTCTTAGGGTAGCTTTGCAGGCAAGAAGGAATTATACCAAGTTCATGCAGTTTGTAGTTTTACTCAACTGCTCCAGCCCATAATTCTCTGCCTTCCTGGCAGTGGGGGGTCTTACCACCACCTCTTCACTTATTCATGTTTATTCATGCACAGAAAGTCTCTCTTTATCTCACCTCTTATCCCCTCATCTCCCCCTTCTCTTGGCCTGCCATTTGGCCTTCTCCTCCTCCCCCTTGTTATCTCTCTCTGTTGTCTCACCCTCGTTTTGACCATCCCTTGTTTTCTTATCGCTGCCTGTCCTATGCCTGTCCCATGCAAGCACTCCAGCAGATGTGGTGGGAAATGCAAAGCCTCTGATGGGAAGTCAAGGGGTGGGAGAGAGCCTGGAGTAGGCAAAAGCCACAACAGAAGTCCAGGCTCAGACAGCACCAAGACACATTTGTCACAACTGTTAAGTGTTCCCTCCTGCCAGCAGTCTCCACCACCTACAGCCTGTTATCCCCCATTTTCTACATGGGATCAGACATTCAAGAGAGCCAAACTGTGGTCTGGACCACATTTTGGAGCACCCAGTGAGACTGGCAGAGTGGCTCAGCATAAATCTGTTCCCATCAGCGTTTTCTGAAGACCTTGGTGTAAGAGGTGCTTGAGGTCACTTACACACCTGATTGCTGCTTCACGTTCAAAAGTGGGAGCATGGCTGATGACCTGTCTCACTTTCAGACACTGTTTATTTTTCAATAGGGTTTTAAAAGTCAAGCAGTACGTTAACAATACTGTTCTTATTTTGACTGTGTTTCCCACGTCGTTGTAACCTTTTCTTTTGAGCGTGCTGTGCCAACTCAACCCTTGCAATCATTTCAGAATGGCAGCACAGAACTGTAAATGACATGATTTATATGAAGATAAAAATGGTTTTTGAATACAGAGGATATGAGACAGAGGTAAGGTTTCCTTCAGCAAATCTGGAATTAAGGGCTAGACTTGTCTAATTTCTCCAGCCTTAGCCAGAGCTTGCTTGCCTTCAGCTGTCTGTGTTTTATTTTATGAGTGAGTGGGTGTACAAAGGAAGATGACAGCCCCAGAGTGTTCATGTGTTTTATCTGAGAAGCCATGAGACGGTTGTAGTGTTGGTAAAAGAAGTTTCTACTGGGTTTGGGTCAGCAGATGCCTTGACACTGGCCTTTTCAGCATGGAGTCCTCCAGTCAGTGGTTTGCTGGGGAAATAGGTGTCTTGAGCCTGGGTATGTCATGGCACCTAATATTTTTCCCGCTTGAAAGATAGTACTTCAGACCACCAATTCCCAAAATCCTATGCCACCTCCTACAAAATATTTATCACTGTTACTTTGGTGCTGCTGAAGATGTTATGGAAGTGAGTGCAGTTGTCCCTGTGAGGGACACTCCAAGCCAGTGTGAAAGTGCCATTTGGACCAGGTGAGGAGAAATGCATAAAGGCATAGCAAGTTCTGAGGAAGGAGGAGGGCTTAAGGGTTTGTCTCCAAAAGCTTTCATGTCTTGATTTTTCAGGTGTTCCACAGTCCAAAAATGACAGTAGGCTTCTGTCAATTTATTTTATTTCTTTAATTATCTGAAGTTTATTCTCCTAGAAAATGTGGGATGTTTTAACTTGACCTATGGAAAAAAAAAAGGCAGAAATATTCTGCTCAAAAAAAAAAAAAAGGTAGATCAAAATTGGCTCTTCAGTTTTTCTAAGAAAAGGCTAATTTGGGGGACAGGAAGACACTTTTCTGGGGTAGTCAGGCTTTCTTTTAAATTGATCCTACAGGTCTTCTGTCTCCCCCAAAAAGTCAACAAGAAGTTTTTGTTCAGACTCTTATCTCTGTTCTTCACCATTTGCAATTTCTCTCAAAAGGGCAAATGGTTGAAAGGAACTGAGGTTTGAAAGTGGTTGTTTAAAAAAATAAACCTTCACTTTTCCCCTCTATCACCTTTAGATTCATCATTTGTAAATTAACAACTTCATGGTGGAGGCATGAAGAGGTGGGACCTTTGTTATTATTGCTACCCTGTGATGATGATGATGATGATGATGTTGAGGAGTGCTTGACCACCTTCTATATCTTCTTGTCTCATCTTTGTATTTCACTGAAAACCCGTAGCAATGATTCTGACCGTATCAGAACTTAAAAACATTTTATGTTGTTAATTATTTTCATTATCCTTAGTGCTTCCCTTGTGTTCAAGAAGAGCTTATGTGGTTGAATTGCAGGGAAAATTAAGCCTTGCAGATATAAACAACTTTTTAAAAATTGGGGGTAAGGAGTGTTGTTGCTGAATAAAACCCTGGAAGAATTATCTTTGTGTCATAAACATCTACAGTATTTGTCATGAACCAGGAAATGGATCTTCATGCCCACCTTGGACGCTCCCCAAATTGTCTGATGTCCCAGCTGGATGGGTGAAAGAGGAGGCAGTAATTATCTGCAGGGCTGGAGAGACTTAAACATTAAGAGCTTTATGCTTAGGATCAGCTGGAATTTTTGCTCATTCCTCACATATAGTCTCTGAGCTCACCAAAGCGGACAATATGAAAAATATTAACAGGATTCAAGAAGACATTAGTAATAGATTAAGAGTGCATGCCTCTCTCGTGAGACTTTTTTTTCTCTAGTTTTTTTTTCTTTCAGTCAGAAAAGTCTAAAGGTGAGTAGGTGAAGTCAATTTTAATAATTCACAGACGATAATACATCTATTTCTTATTTGACAGAGCTAGTGTTTAAACTATTAGCACTGTCTGGCATAACATGAAACAGGATCAGTCACTCATCCCTTTGAAACCTCTAACCTGGCCTCGTTTGAATTTCTTCCTTCCAGCTTTGCCAGTACGTTTTAATAGTCTTCATAGAGCTCTCAGCCGCCTTGTGACTTCAGACTTTAACTACCAGGTTGTGGTTAGGAATAGGGTAAGACAGCACCATTCCTCATCAGCCTTTCTGTATGCAGCGGCACAGAAACCTCAGTGCTACAGATAGCCATTGAAATTCAAAACAGACCACTCAACTGCTGAACAGAAATGAGGTTTTAAATCAGATTTTCTTTTTGGAACACTGTTCTGTAATTTTTGAAAGTGCTCTAATTTTTTTTTACTTCTTCCAAACTGCTGAACTGGTACTACTTTGCAGTCATGCTTTCTATTGATTAGCCGTAAGGGGAAAGGTGGAATAACAATAATGAAAACAAAAAAATATGGTTTAAAATAGGACACCTGCCTGGTTTTTTTTTACAGTGATCTGTGACAAGTTCATGTTTATAATTCACTACATCTCTTACGGAGTTAGTGCTTGCAGACCTTTGTTTTAAAAATTTTCATATTGGGTGACTAGGAGTTGAATTGCTTTTGTTCTTATTTTTAATTCTGTTTGACTCATAAAACACTACACTTCCACCTTCTGATTTTGAAAGCAAAACCATTTATTGAAGCTTCTTTACAATAACAAAGACTCTTGACTAAAGCAATTGGCTGCCACTATAGTTTTTCCTTAGATAACAGTTGTAAATTTCCAAACCTCTAATCTTTGGCAGCATTTTCCTCTTGATCCAAGTTTCTGTTTCCATGTGTTGGTGGAGATTAAAAAGTGGGTTATGAAGGTGAAATTGGAAACAGAGGAAATGTGAGGTTTTAGGAAAAGCTCAGGTAGGGCCAAGTTTGCTCCCTCCACTGTTTTCATAGCTATGAAACAAAGCCTACTGGGGCCTCTTATACTGCAGTGTCACCACTGATCACACATTGTGACATTCTCTCCTCACTCAAAACAATTCTTCTGTAGTGCTAATCCTATAAAATTACCACAGTCTTTTATCCTGCACATAGCTGGCTGAAAGGGTTTGCAGATGAGTATCCAAGGCAGTATTTAGGTGCTTTTTCTGACCTTTCTTTCTCTGTCTCCTCCCCAAGGTGCTTATTGGTATTATCTCTGTATTTTACATATTTCTTAGATGCCTTCTGGGAGGCTTCTGGGCTTAAAATAAAGGCCAAAATTAATCTTGACAGATCAAGTGAATCCCAAGAGTCAGATAGCTCAGGTACTGTAAACAAAAGGTTGTTGTGATTAAATGTGACTGGCCCTATAGGTAAGCAACCCACCTCTACAATAATTCAATAGCTGTGTGGCATAATGAATGCAAGGGGAAGGTGGACACAAGAATAAAAAACAAAAAGACAGAAAGGTGCATTATTCACCACCATAGAGATCCACAGCAGGGAAGACTTATGAGCACTTGAAGAACAGCCAGAGGGAGTTGGTGATGGATGACAGGCAGCTTGTGTGCTGGAAAGCTCACAAGAAGTGTTCTTATTTTTGCCTTCTAGTATTAGCAACCACAATTAGTTCTACTTTGGCTTAACTGCTGGATGGAATTTAAAAAAAAAAAACAAACAATGATTGACTTAATTAAGATCTTAAATGTAGCTTTACGAAGGATTTCCTACTCCAGAGTAATGCCTGGACAATTATCTTCGATACCCTTGATAACATAGCTTGCTACAACTGAGAATATCCTGGATGCAAACATCTGCATCCAGCAGCTACTTCAGCTGGGATATCCTTTCAGAAGAAGCAGGTTTCAGGGCCATGCTTGCTGGGTGGAAAATTTCTGAGGAAAACCCTTCATATGTGCAGGCATGGGGCAGCTTATATACTTGCTGTGGGATTTGTGAGGATCAGCGTTATATACCAGAGTTCATCAAATGGGCATTTCATACACTGACATACAGACAACCTATGACTTAGCAGGACTTTGAGCTGAAAGGGACCATGTAGAAATGTGACAAAGTGGTTGGAGTCACTGTTGCTTCTGGCTGGAACTGCCAAGGATTGTTCTATTTATTGTGCTAAGAGGAAAGGGTCTGCTGAAGGGGTAAGCCCAGTGGTCAAGGAATGGAATAAAAAACTCTTTTTCCACCAAGAATGAATGCCACTGGTAGCTGGAGACAGAAAGTGCTACATGCATTAGCTGTGAATGCCTCCTTGATTTGTATACCACGTTTTCCCTAGTCGCTGACCACATTTTCTTCTGTAAAGCCTGCAGAGGTTGGGTTGTCCCTCAGTGTTTTTTTAAACTGCCAAGAACTCAGCGAGACGCTGTTTGCAGAGCAAAACTTCAAAAGAAGATATGGGTGATATGAAGGCTTTCTCAGGGTTCTTGTGCAACCTGTCAAAGACAATTCAGGAGATTGGTGTGCTCCGGTTGATGTTTCACACCTGTGTGTCACTTCCAAAAGCCACGAGCAGATTCTTGAGGCAGAGTAAGGAACTTTATATCACATTCCTCTGCAGGAAAGTGTTCACTTTGGGTCAGGACTTAAAGTGAATGAATATCCAGTTAGAACTTTTTCAAATCGCTTTTATTCATTGCTATCAACTCGCCAAATTTTTACCTTCTCATAATAAGTACCATGTAACCAACTACAGTGGTCTCTGTAGAGATGCACCTTGAAGAAAATCATTCTGTGGATCTCAGTTATTTTAACATAGACTTTGGATGTTAGAGAAATTCCTGAATAAGGAAAGGGACGGTTAGACATTTCTGTAAGGATACTAATTTAAACTATAATGCTAATGGGAAGAGATGACTTGACGATACATGAGTGGAGGTAAACAGACTCATTTCTGTGAAAAGCAGTGATTTGACAAGCAGTGATTTTTGGGAAGTCTCCAGACAGAGCCCAGACTCTGACTTTAGGGATTTAGGCAATATAAAAATTATTATTAAAAAATAAAAACATTTGCATCAGCTGTGCCTGCAGCTTTTTCATTTTTTTTTCACATGCTTTTGTTCTATTAAACATTTCCAGAAACATTGTACAGTTAAGCTTAGCACTGTGAATAAGATTAATACCCTTTTTTGATAAACTCTTCCTGTGTTGCTTTTGTGTCGAGTACATTTCAGCTGCAAATTTAGGCTTCTTCTAAACAATAGAATATGTAGGTCCTTGAGCCTGATAGACCTCATCTGGACCTGAACTAAAATGATCCCATTGAGTATCGTGTTGTTGAATATGAAGTGGCCTTGTATATTCTCATGGCCTTAGGCACAGATACAGAGATGGCTCCCTCCAAAACCAAGTTCCAGGCATGCTGACAAAATCATTTCCTCATGTCCCATAGAGTGTTTTGCTTTGGTTTGTTCTCATACCCCAAATTACTTTTTATTTTGCCTAAAAAGGTGATGCTTTGTGGAGAAGGAGCTTACGAGCATCCTGTTCTGTTGCTTTTTTTTCCCCCCTCCCTCTACAAAATATCCCATTGATTGCCGCTTCAAAGAAAGCAGATTCTTCTTTCTATACCCTCAGATCCCTCCTGAAAACTCTCTTACGGCTCTCAAAAATCTCTGCACTAGTGATGTGCTATGTCTTCTTGTGCATCCTGATGGATGCTGTTGTTTGTTGTTGTGTTCTCACACTGCCCTGTATCTCTTATTTGTGCTCCACTTCTTGTTCTCTGGGCATGGATGTGCAACTTGACCTAATGATTTAGGCTGAGCAAAGGAGAAAAATCTGGTCACAAGAGTGTGAAATGCTTCAGCGCAGCAGAAACAAGGTAAATTAGCTCATATAAAAGTCTGTTTGTCATGGTAGCAGTATGACTTCATGTTGTTAGCTGGTTCAGTAATATGGAGCATGGCCTTGGATTATGAACATTTTGTGCAGGAAAGTTTCTTTTGGTTCTGATTTGCAGCACAGCTGGAGCAGGAAGGTCCTGGGTGATGGCAGAGGTTTTCAGACACAGTCTGCAATAACCACCATTATATCTTTGTAAACATTTCAGGGAAACGTTTGTGGGAAACTATTACATATGTTAAGATTCTGACCCATAAATGCAGACTTTCACCTGCATACAAAAGCTGAAGGAAACATACCAAACCTAGTTCAATATCTGAGTAACAAGACAGTTTTTCAGTGCCCTGAGACCCAGGGAGCTCATCCTCTTACTGGAAATACTTTGGATACCATCTTTAAATGTTTTACAGTATTTTTAATAGTACTTTCCACTCTTTGGTGGATCAATGGAAGTCTGTTCTGAAATTTTAGGCACTTCTTTCTTTGCATTAGTGTTTCATTAATGGTCTGCAACTGTAAACTCACATATGTGTACTGACACGTTTTTTAAATATAAAGCTCTCATGTTCCTGCAGTTACAGGAATATCTAAAGAAAATGAGAATATCTGGCAGTCCAGTCTACACTATCAGCTCATTAGCCAATTTTACAAATTTATTCTTCATGTGGAAAAAATGTTGTGATGTAGTGACTTGTTGGCTGTATCATACAAGTACTGGTATTATACTGGTAACTGTGTTACTATAAATTTCAAACCAGTGTGTATTTTCAGCAGTTGCAAGGTATCTTCACGAACAGTCCTAGTGGTGTACTTTAATAAGACATATTTTATATTCAAAATGCTGGAAACATTGTAGGCAGTAAATGTGGTTTCATCTAGCCCTTATATGGATTGCTAAGTACCTGGCTTTTTCTTCTGAAAAGATGCAGCTAGCATCATAGAATAAAATCATAGAATATCCTGAGTTGGAAGGAACCCACAAGAATCTTCAAAGTCCAACTCCTGGACCTGTACAGGACACCCCCAAGAGTCACACCATGTGCCTGAGGGCATTGTCCAAACGCTTCTTGAACTCTGTCAGGCTTGGTGCTGTGACCACTTCGCAGGGGGAGCCTGATCCAGTGCCCGACCACCCTCTGGGTGAAGAACCTTTTCCTGATATCCAACCTAAACCTCCCCTGGCACAACTTCAGGCCATTCCCTCGGGTCCTGTCACTGGTCACGAGAGTGAAAAGATCCGTGCCTGCCCCTCCACTTCCCCTCATAAGGATCTTGAAGACCACAAATGAGGTCTCCCCTCAGTCTCCTCCAGGCTGAACAAGTCAAATGACCTCAGCTACTTTTTGTGTGGCTTCTTCTCTAGTCCCTTCACCATCTTCATTGCCCTCCTTTGGTAGCTTAATGTCTTTCTTATATTGTGGCAATACCCAAAACTGCCCCCAGCACTGGAGGTGAGGCCGCCCCAGTGCAGAGCAGAGCGGGACAATCCCCTCCCTTGCCCAGCTGTGCCTGATGCCACCCAGGACATGTTTGGCCCTCCTGGCTGCCAGGGCACTCCTGGCTCAGTGAAATACGGGACCCCCAGATCCCTTTCCATGGCGCTGCTCTCAAGCCTCTGGTTTCCCAATTTGTACATAAAGTACCTAATAGATTGAAATACACCTATCCTGTAGTTTTTCTACTAAAAGACGAAAATTCATTGTTAAGGCTCAGACTGAAAGTTTTGTGCAGAGTTTGGAAACTCATTTGCATTTACACAATGACCTTCCTATACTTCTACATGAAAATGGGCTTTACAGGAGAAGTTTATTATTACTGAACTACTTGAGTGAAGGCTTAGGTATCAGCTAGTTTCCACTAATAGCAATGCCATGTGGAGAACGTACAGTATTTTTGCAGGGCTGAGGCTTGTCTCCTGCCCTGTTTCTTTTCACCATGTGCTTGTGCACTGGGTGACTTACACCTCTCTGTTGAGCTGTATTGTCTTCATACTTTATTATTCTCCCTAGCCTTACACTTATTTCTCTGCATTTTGGTAATCTAATCACCCATTTTCCTATGTCATTAATCATTACAGTATTTTCCTTCCTTTTTCCCCCCAATCATCTGTTATCACTTCTTTTCAAATGGATTTAGACATTCCATTTTTACTGTTACATCTCTTCAGAGATAAAATACTTATGTTTTACTTAATGCTTTTTTTTTTTCACTGAAGAAATATGAGACTCTTGCCCCAGAACATTAATTCCCCACTTCTGTTACTCCCCAGCACTCATACTGTTCTCTGCTTTTGCTGCCCAGCTAGCTGAACACACGAGTGTCTTCTTGATCTTTTAGCAGAAACAGAACTTCAGGTTTTATTCTAGGAGATGCCTTTTAAAGAGATCTCCAAGAATCCCACATTGTGCTTACTCAGAACAAAAACAACAAAAAAAGCACATGCCTGGAAGTACTCTACTGGCAAGAAAAAGGAAAAGAGTCCAACTTCTTGGTGTTTTGTTGGGGTTTTTCTCCCCAGATATTGGTAAGTAAGTGAAACAGAACTTGATTTGGTGTTCATTCTTGATGAGATGCATGTGTCGTGCACATACATGTGCTTTCTCTCTCTTTCTTCTCTGTTTAAATCCCATTTAAACAGTGCTCGGTGACTGCTGGGAGTTGTAATCCATGTGCAACTCTGTCATGAGGCAAACACCAGCTGGAGGGACAGCTCTACAGTCTGCAACCAGTTGAGTTGCTGAGGAGTCGTAAAAGAGGAAAAAAGGGGTTCATGAGAATTCAACCAGTGCCTTTTGGAAAGTGTTTCTTACACCCTCTTAAGAGCTACAAAGTCTGTATCTTACACAGATTCTTTGCTTAGCCAGGGACAAGATTGCAAAACAGAAAATGACAGAACTTCACAGCCAAATTGGTACTTTCTCAGATTTGTTTGACAAGGTATTTCACACAGCTTCAGAGTAGACTGAAAGCACCTATTAAAAACTGCAGTTTTCTACATAGAAAGAAAAACAAAATCTTTTGCTTTTTATTGAAGGAAACTGTTTTCTCCCCTGACAGGATCACAAACAGTTGTGAATATTTCTGTTTGGTTCTTTACTCCTGATACATGTTTTCATTACCCATCTTTAAAGTCCCCGTTTGGGTGTATTTGTAGAAGGTTATCTGAAGAAACACAGATGGTTGGAAGTTTACCATTCTTTTAATTAAATAACGTGCTGGGTATATTTATAGCTCTGCTGATTCAGAGCCATAGGTTAACAACTCTGTTACTCCAATACTATTGAGTAATTGCCCAGAGCACTATCCTAACACTTCTGTAAAACAGAGCACTAGGGACTGTTAGGGTAGAAAACTGTAGAATTTTATAAGGGAATTTTAACAGGGAGCACTATTAAAAATAATTACCTCTATTTATGGGTGTTGGCTAATGAGTGGAACATTTAAAAAATATACTTAGTAGTGACAGCTTCAGCAATAGAAATTACAAATGACAACAGATACTTGTGAGTGATGAAGGTATCATAATTGCTACTCTTAAGTTTCCTGCCTGGTGTCCTTGGTGTTATGTTCAAAAGTAGCTGTAGTAGAGCAGATCTTGGGAATGTTTGATGCTGGTATTAGTTATAACAAATATCCTGGCTACAAGGATATTTGGACTTGGGCATCTTCCAATTAAGTACATCCCACCCTTCCAGCTTGTAATCGCCTGCCAAGGCAGCATGCTAAAAGGTTAGTGCAATGAGAACCTTAGGAACTATTGTTAGTGGAGCTTGAGAAGGTAGACTTACAATGGTGTACATCCTCTTGGGAAAAGATGTTGAATTTAAGTGGTTGTAAGTTGTGGGCCGTGAAACAGATCTCTTAACACTTGACATGCACTACAAATTGAGCCATTTTTATTTCAGGCAAAATTGATTTTAATGTACTATGATGCTGGTGCCTGTTGTAGACCATCTTGCAGCATGCAGTGGCCAAAGAGGTAAAGTATGGAATTTAACAGTCAGGTGGAGGCTGAGATTCTGACCACAGCCTTGAGTGGAGCCCAGGTCTTTTGTGCATGGCACGTCTTCACAAAAGGGATCCTACTTCCTGGAGAGTGAATGCTTTCAATAAAATGCTTTATGCCCCTCAGTGAGGGTTTTCAGTAGGACTGACTGCAAGGGGAGGGAATGGTAATCCCACTCTAAGTCTGGGCAGGGTAAAAATGGGAATTGCACTTAAAATTATTTTCTTTTGTTTTGGTAATTTAAAGAAACACAGGCACACACTCTGTCCTGTCCTGTCGGTTTGGAAACATTCCCCTCCTTCCCCCTGCTCTTTATCTGATGAAATGCTGCAATTAGAAGGCCTAGTGCTATCTCTCCATTGCCACTCAGATGCTTTCACTTGCTGTGACCAATCAGAAGTCTGCTTTGAAGAAAAAAACCCAGTGATACCATGCTAAATTCACTCCCAAACTCAGTCCCACATTAAGAGCTGACAGTAATCACACTACTGTTAGAGAAGAGGCTCAGAGGGATGCTGGACCTCAGCACTGCAGGCAGTTTGGAATAGTCCTGCTTCAGGGCAGAATTTGTGATTGAGGCATCCCCTCCAGGGTTAGTCACAGAGGAAGGAAGGGATGGCCGGTGTCTTGGCCCGTGGGGTTGAAATGCTTGCCAGCTGGAGCTTCAAAGCTGGAGCACTATGAAAAGGTCTGCAGTTCAGCAGCGTTGTGGTGTAAATACACCTCCACAGCCAGGATCCGTGGAAAGACAGAGACACTGAGTGAAGGCTTCCTTTAGCTGTAAGTGTCCATCCTTTGGAAAACAGGTTTTTTATTTCACCAGTCATACCCAATTCAATGGTTCATAACATAAGCATCTCAGAAGTGACCTCAGTTTTCCAAACCAGCTAACACTGACTGGCAGGCTTTGTTGACAGGCTAAAGAAAAGTAGTATATTTGCTGCAAGTAACCTTGCCCAAGCATGATTGTCTTTAATAGTGGCTGACGTGGCAACTAAGTGGTGTTTTCTGTTGATTTCCTTATTCAATTTCCTTCAGATAAAATGCTGGTCTTTTATTTAGGGGTGCTATGAGATGAGAATAACAAATTTTACTTAGTCAATGGAAAATGTACAAGTACAAAATTTTTCATGTATTAATTGACAGTTTTGACCCTGGGTTGAAGAAATGTGACATCTGTGCAGACAAGCAGAAGAGTCATTATGCACTTTCAGAGTTAAATTGAAGTTTTTTAGTGTCTGAGTTACTTGTATTTTGAGGTGAAAGGGTTAATATTTATCCAAAATGAAAGTTGCAAAATAAAAGCTTTTCTTTGGAAAAATAAAACAATAATTGTTGCTTCAGCAAGGTTTTCAACTTAAGAAGCTTTTTGTGACATCAAAATTCTCTCTGTGTTTTCAGTCTTAAACTCTTGATCTGGGATTGGTGTAACACAACATACATCATGCTTGGTTTCCTAAACAAGTTTTTATTAAGTTGCTGTGCTCTTTGCAATCTTGGGAACTTTTTAATTCTCACTTAACACATCAGAGTTCACAGCAATCTCTGTGTGCGATGCAAGCATTGGCTGTAAAATGAGCAAGTAAAACACCTCCCTGCAATTAAGAAAAGAGGTGGTTTCCTCAGTGGAAATAATCTGCATTGGCCATAGCAAGAGCTACAACTCAGCATCTCATTTAACACTTCAAATTGTCTTTGCATATGTGGGCTAGAGTCCAACAGCATTAGGAAATCCTTGGTGGATAGTAATCTGGAACACAAAAAGCAGAAGTCATACTTCAACACAATTGATAGCCTCTACTTACTAGCAGTCTTTGGGCTAAATTATCATGGAGATGCAATTAACTGTCTTTCACCGGGAGGGTGGGTCCTTCCAGATCTCGGAGGAGAGGTCACAGATGGGGTGCTGTGGTTATGTGGTTAAGGGTAATTTGGCTTGCTCAGAAAAAGGTCCAGACTCCGGGCACTTAGGCTCCACACACGCAAAGCCAGACAGCAAGAAATGCCATGTACCACCAGCCCACCACATCTGCCACCAGGCGTGACCCATCCAGACTGCAAATTCAGGCTATTTTTTTTCCTTTCTTCCTGTGTTTTCTGTCAAGCAAGTAACTTTGACTTGCATCTCTGACTCGCCCTGAGGAAAAGGACACAATCAAGTGGGCAGTCCTTAGTCTTGTTGACTCTGTGGAAAGGAAGTAGATTATAATCTTTCCTCCAGGTATTTGTTGTGCTGAATTCCCTCAATGGGCTCTCAAGGATTTTATTATGTATTTCATGGGGCTCCTCAAGCTGTATGCTCCAAAGTGGAAAGGAGCTTCATTATCAAAGCTGTGATTAGTGCTGTGTCCAAAATGTGAAATAATCAAGTTAAAAATTTGTTTACATGTCTGAGACAAAGCAAATAGAGCGACTCATTTCTTCTTGAGAAAACACACTTTCTTGGCAGAGCTTAACATAGATGTTTCCAGCAGAATCTTCTCTCTTTTGAGTCTGTCTAGTGTAGGAACAGAAGTGTTAGCTTCTCAGTTCAGTTTGAGATTTGACAATGCCCAAGGGAAGGGATGCGTCAGTTTTAAGGAATCCCCCACGCCCCGCAAAACTTGGAAATTTTACACTTATAACATCATGTCTGCCTTGAGGAGGCAAAATGTTGTTATCAGTATTAACCTTTAGCTAGTTCTTTGTATTATTTTCAAATGGGCATATTTGACTCAAAAGTCTGCCTGGCTATCATTCTGCATCATTTCTCAGTATTATATGGACATCAGCATTTAGGTATCACCTTATGTGTAAACAGGCATGGTACAATAAAGGTTTGAAGACATCTGAGGATCTTTAACTGGAATTAATTGCTGTGCCTTCTTTGACTTGTTTTTCTCTGCAGTTTTAAAGGCAGGCAGAAGGATTTGGCACAGTTTTGTTGACAAAGCCCATTCAGAGCTTCCCTTCCTGGAATATATCCACAGACTGAGCAAGCTTTTTGATCCTTGTCATTAAATACTTTATGCCTCCTCCCAGTTGCATAAATGTTAGAGTGTCATTTGGTTGTATTGGATGTTCTGTCCTTGTAAGAATTCAGACATCAATTTCTTCCCGATTTATCACAACTTAAATTTTTTTCTCTTTTCGTGTAATGTAGAAAAATCAAACTAGTGTATTTGGGATCCAAAGTAGCCAAGGGATGACAAGAGATTGCTAGAGCTACAGTCATAGCCATTTGTTTTTCACACTTTCTGAAATGGATTCTGAGCATGGAAGTGAGAGCTCAATCTGTCCCCCTGTTATTCACTGTGCTGTATCACATCCACCTTGTCCTTCATGTCCTGAGACTACTTATCTTGAAGTCCTGGCCTGCAGAGATGCATTCTGAGCTGCACCCTCCCACTCTATGTTTTAGTTTCTTCCTGGTGTAAAGCAAGCCCAGGGAAGTGGCAGGCAAAGCAGTGACACAAAGTACCTGGCAGGACTCAGATGAAGTCTTAATGAAGTTGCAGTGCTCCTATTCTGTGAAGGCAATGTTTTTTCAATACTGGATTGAGCACCAAGAAAAACTGGGTTAATGGGAAAAAAAAAAAATGGAATAGCTTTTGCTCCACTTCTGTCCTGGTGGTACAGGCATTGTAGACTTGCAGAAGTTAAAAGTGTTTTGAAAGCACAGAGGAGAGCAGTATAGCTGTTATTTGATTTTGAAGGAACATGTTCTCAGTATCTCTAGATGTAGAAAATTCCTTGAAAAATCCCAGCAGATTAATATTTTCCTGTCTGGTGAATCTGGCACAGAAACTAAGATCTGGGAATTAGGATCAGTTTTAAAATTTCACAGATCATGAGAAATCAAACCAGAGGAATGTCACTAATTCATTTCATGAGGTGTTCATCTCTGCACTGCCAGGAGAATAACTGCTATATTTAACTAAAAACTGCTCTTCAGCCAGAAACAGCAGATAGTCCCAACTCATTAGTTAGCTAAGCTTCATTTCATCCCTCCCACTCCCTTCTATCATATCTGTGGTGGCACAAAGCCCATTGTAAAATTGAAAGTTGCCTTTCATATGGCTAGGCTGCACTGAAGGAGCAACATTAAACGTTTTTGACATATTTTGCTTTTGTCACTAAGATGTATTTAAAGGATAGACAATTCCATCCCTGCTGGCCCTAGCCTTTAATCCAATTATTTCTCTAAATGTTCTAATAGTCTCAGGTTTCCAGTTTACAGAATGCATTTTCAGCCTGGAGTGAAGTGCTGTTCAAGAGGAAACACAAATTCTGAGAACAAAAATTAAGGCTATGCTTTACTTGAACTGCAATGTGCTGATAAATTCAGATCTGTCTGCAGCAGACTATGGGGGCTGGCTTTGTTTAACACATCACCACTATTCAAAAGGTGCAGTCAAACCTATCTGCTTCTGAGTGCCATGCTTGCCGTTCAGTTTCCATGTATGCAAGCCATTCATCTCTCCCTTATCTTTGCTGTGATTTTCAATGTGGTGTGGCCTTTCTCCTTGGCAGCTTCACTTTATCACTTGAAGAATCAGAACATGAAAGAAATCCTGTGAAAAACTGTGAAAAGAGGTGACTTCATAGGCTAACCTGGCAGTACTTCTCCACATGAGCAGTCTTGCTGAGCTCACAGTAGGTTGTGGGCATCGCAAAGGGTGGAAGAGCTGTAGGGCTTGTAATCAGTAAGGTTGACTAGAAATGAGACTTACAGGTAAGGGATCCCTTTTCCCAGCACGATTTCCCAGTCATCTTGAGGTGGTATCCTGACCATACTGAAAAATTGAGTTGCAAAGTTTTGCAATAGCTGTTCACCTTTGCAGACTAATGGAGAAAATCTGTTGGATGGCAAGGTGGAAGAAAAACCCAGGCAGTGGATGAGGGAAAGGCATCTCTGCTGGTGCTTATCATAGAAAGTCATATTAGTCAAGGAGCTGTTCGGGTTACACCCTCAGAAAGTCTGTGCTGAATGTCCCAAGTAGAATCATAGAATCATTTAGCTTGGAAAGGACCCTTAAGGTCATCCAGTCCAACCATTAACCTAATATTACTAAGTCCACCACAGAAAACAAGATCATCGATACATAAATTCAGATGAAAAATTTTTGGAATCAAGAATTTTCAGGAGTGGCAAGGACCACTGTGGATACACAGATTTCATTCCTAAGAGGCATTCTGAGCAGTGGACTTTGGTCTGTGCTTAAGCCAACACATGTCCATTGGAGTGAACATACTGTTGCCAGGATGAAATGGTTGTTTGAGTTAAATGATGCTTCACTTAGTGGCTGAACTTAGGGAAACATTTGAAGAAACTGGGAGCACAGTGATCATCTGCTAAGAAGAAACCATTTTGGGACCAATAGACTTGGGCTTGAAGTTCCCCCTCCTTTTCTTTTCTTGTTCTATACCAGTGTGTCTGGTGCTGTTCATGTTAAATGTTCTCAGACTATGTGGCTGCTTCTTACCAAAATAAATTATGCACATGTAGGTATTTCACCTACCAAGATTTTTTGCTATTTTTCATACCAGTGCTTCATGTGCAGATATTTGCCTCCAAGGAATCCTAGTTGCACTATGTATTGTAAAGTCAAAAGAACCACAGCTGTTTTATAGACTTGGATTGCATTTGTTGATGTTAAAGAGCAATTGTTTGCCATACTAATTTTTTCTTTTATCTGTACCTTCCCACTCTATTTCCTTATTTTGTGTGTGTCCTCCATAACTTTTCTACATTTGCTGATGCTAGCATAGAAGTATGCTGCTTCTCTTTCCAGCAGATATGCTAGTGTGGTTTCTTTGGCTTACTACTTTACAGGTCTGCTCCTTGGTCTTGGAATTTCAGGCTCTTAAAGTCTTTAACTTCCCTTCTTCCATCTCATTTTTATCCACCTAAAAGAGGGCATGATCAAGCTCCACCTATTTCCATCTCACTTTCTGACTCATTGGTATATATTTACACCTGAGTTTCTCAGTAGATTTAAAATAACAGCTTTTATTTATGGACATCCCATCCTTACTTTTTTTTTCTGTGCCGAAATGATGCAATAGTAAGTATTGGCAGTTTTAGCATTTCCCTTGTATGAAGGTTACTGGTTTGTTTGTATCTTCTAAGTGCCAGCATGCGTGCATTGTACAGATCCATTTAGTTTTCAGGGTAAATTAATTTACTCTGATAATCAAGAGATGTCACATAAATCTGAAGTACAAACCCTTCACTTCTGGCAACTATATGTGTATAGGTATATATGCCTATATTTTTACACTCCTAGAGAGCTATCATTTGCTAGCCAAGATGTACTATTCTTTTTTCCAGAAACTTCTTGGTTTACCCTGGAGTAAGTAAGCACTGTTTATGTCCCAGAAAATCTTTTACTGGTCACAGTCCACAAAAGTGTTTGTTTATGGTCCACAACATTTGGATCACTTTCTCTCATCTTTTCCCTTGCTAAGTAAGTCTGCCCAGACTAATTTAAACTTAAAGAGAATCATCAAATGAACCACGTTCACCCATATGACTGTCCCCACAGGGAAATCTGGTGATCATTGCAGTGCCTCAAGAAATGCTGAACAAACTAGTCAGTAAGCAACATCTCCAGCGTCTGTCCTGCTTACTTCAGGCACATTTGCTCAGTGATCCCACAAAAACGTGGTCTGTTGCTTTGGTTGTCACAGATCTCTGAGCCTTTGGGCTTTATGACAATTTTGGTACAGTTTTATATGAGGTGGAGGAAAGACACTACTGGTGTCTTGGCCAGGTGTGAGCCACAGCTCTGCAGCAGGAGTGGAGCCCAGCATTACCTGGAGAAGGGAGACAGCCATCTCTGAAAGCAGTTGTGTCCATCAAGTTGCTGAGGAGCAGGGGGCAGCTGCTGAAGTCAAATATCATATCTGCCTGGGCTCACATCTACTAGTATTTTCCCACCCGGGGACGATTTCCTCCCTGCAAAATATGTCCTACATATCATATTTATAAATGGGTATAAACACAATATGTGTATCAGTAGAGGGAGTCATAAATATATACATATGTGTGTGTGTCTATATATGTAAATATATGTATGTATAATACACACAAAACTTAAGTATACATTAACCAAGATAAGCTGTGTTTGCCAGTGCTTTAATCTCAGTGGGAGACTGTTATTGCTGGAGTCAGTCTCTTGAGCACCAGCTGAGGATAGGAAACGAGATTCTGGCATGCAGGGTGTGGGAGGAATCTCTCTTTGTCTATCCCCCCTTATTTTGTTTCAGAGTACATACACAAATAACATTCACATGTGGCCACGAGTGATGTAATGCATGCAACTGACTCCAAAAGAAGCTTCTCTTGTGAGCAAAGCCCCTTCAGAGCATGTATTGCTTTTTACTGCTATTAAATATGCTGCCATGCCACAGGGTAATATGAATCATTTCAGAATGGTTTTTTTTTTCTGTGAGAAGATGAAAACCTATTTGTATTTTTATCTTGCCTATTAGTTTACATACAGAAGAGGATACTTTTGTCTGTATGTGGCTGTACACGTGCATGTAGACAGAGAGGCATGAGACAAATTTCTTCTGGCTTGCCAGATTTTTGTGTTTTAATCTGCTTTCATTGCCTTTGCCTTTCACTTAGAATTCCAGAAGTCTGTGGCACATTGATGCTGCTGTCTGTAGCTTGATCATCAGGTTAATGCTGTGATTTCCTGTCTCAGGAGTCTGTGGCTGCAGGGCACAGAAAGCACTGTAAAGCCTGTTTTCTTGCAAACATGTTTGTGCTCCAGCACAGTCCACACAGCACAGACCCATTTCCAGTTGTTTAAATTAAATCCCACAAAGACAAAATTTGCCTAAATTGCTAAGGCACTGGGTAGGAAATAGAATAATAGAATATTACAAGTTTCTTCAGGCCTCAGGGGAAATACGAAGCCAGTGTTTGGAAAGTAATTACAAAACTTCAGCATCTTTTATTAAAAGAAAAAAGTATTTAGAAATAAAGTCATATAAGGTTTGTTCGCACTGGCCCAAGACACAATGGTTCACATTTTGCCTCTGGCTCACAGAGGGTCGCTGGGAGAAGGTTCTGTGTGAAGTGCAACTGTACTGGAGAAAACAGTTACATCAGTGTGAAACGGGGTATGTGAAATCAGATTCAGAGCCAGCATGAAAACCTTCTTAGCAAGGGCTGTTTTAACACACATGGAAGGTATTAGCACAATCCCTCCCCAGATAGCACAGATAGTGTCAGGAAAAAAAACTGGCTTTCCTGGATCAAGTATAGATTGCCAGGGCTTAAATTGCACGATAATAAGCCTGTATTACTGCCAATTATTTTAAGTACCGGCAACATATTTGGCACCACACAAGGCAAGAATAAATAAGGTCTTCATCCTAAAGAACCTGTGGTATGAAAGAAGACAAAGGTAATGTGACACGTGAAGGGACATACAGGAGGTGTTGTAGTCAAATCTAAATTATTTTCCGTAAGGGTAGAATGACAATCCGTGTGCACAAATTCTCTATGGCCCAAGATACGCCTCATTTCCCAATAATTCAGATCTATAATACATTCTAGTTGGTTTGAAAATAGAAATTCAGTACTTAAACTCAAAAAACCTCCATATTTGAAAGGGCATGGGTGTTGGAAGCAACCTTAAAAGACCCTGCAGGCCTCAGACTGATCAGCCTAAGGAAAAGAAAATCCAACTCATTCTTTTAATTTCATTTCTGTGACTTTAAACAAGTCAAATAAGAAGTCTCCATTACCTCTAATTTCCAATTAATTAAATAATTATAAATAGTACTGAAAACTGTAATACCCCAAGGATCCTTATGACTGCTAGAAAGCAGCTTGTGCTTGGATTTTTCTCTTTCTCCTTTGCAATGCACCCTCTCTAATTGCTGCAGGTAGAGTTCAAGCTGGTCTTTAACACACAACCAGCCTTATTATTTCCATTTGGATTGCAATTTAAAAATGAAAGCTATGAACTTCTCTGTCTATGTACTTCTCTGTCAGGTGAACCCTGTCATTATCTGCAATGGGCATGGGAAGAGATCCTCAACGCTCAACGCGTTATTTTCTCATTTTCTTGGGAGTGTGTCTCATGTATAACAGGCATGGCATACCTGTTACGAGAGCAAAGAGAGAGAGTTGTTTGAAAGGAAGTGACGGTGGCAGGAGCAGACCTGTGAAGCAGTGCCTGTTGGTGTGCTGCTCTGGAAGATGGGGTGCAGGAGCGGTGTTTGTGCCTCCTTGGGCTTGGCTGGGAGCCACATCCAGGAGGCCGTTCCCAAGAATCACACCCTGGTGTCAATTTTCTGCATATAAAGGATAGTTGTGGGCAAGAGCTGGGCTTTTGTACTATTTTGTTGACTTAGCTTTCTACCCTGCATAGGAATGTTCTCCATCCAGAGGAAATAAATCCTGTCTCTTGGCTAGAAGCTGTTTTTTTGATTGACTAAGTGGCATCCTGACTCATTTGTGATTAGGTGAGGGTGTAGGTTGGAAGAGGATTTACTGAAGAAGTTGTATTATCTTAAAATAGATCTATACAAAGAAGTATTTAAGTGATTACTCTGCCTTTGTGTAGAGAATCAACCTACAAACAAGTTTCAAATGGGGTTTTACAAAAGTCTCTCCAGTATTTTCAGAGTGATGGGACAGGCAGAATATTTATTGAATCTGAGCAGCATTAGATGAGATTATCTTAACATTCAAAGCCAGAATGCCACCTGATAGCAACTTGGGAGGATAGGCTCAAAGCTCAAAGAGATCTTCACTCTTGGAGAAATGGTCTGACATGAACAGGGTATGACTCAATGAGAACACATGCAGAGTGTTGTCCGAGTATTGTGGAAAAGCAGGTATCCTGCTGAAACCGATGAACAGGAACACTGTGTCTAAAACATGAAGTGATCCTTCTCCTCAGTGCTGGCAAGGCACAGGATGGTGTCTGGTTTTGAGCACCACATTGCAGAAGGGTGTGGGTTTTGACTCAGGGGAAAAGCAACCAAAAAAATTGAAAGTTTAGAAAACATAAGTTTTAAAGGAAGATGTGGTTAGTGATACGTTTAGTACAGAGAGGAAGCATGATAAGTCTTTCAATAGGTAGAAGGATGCTACAAGGGGGAAGGGAGTAGTCTATTCTCTGTATTGATAGAATGGAACAAAAAAAAAAATCCTAAAATACAGAAAAAGTGGTATAAATTAGATATGAAAAAAATGTTTCCCACCACAAGGTTGACTGGGAAATTAAGGGAACCTTAATGATCTCGTATGTCTTTTAATGTGTGTTGTAACTGTTCAGCTGTTGCACAAAATCTGCACATCATCTCTTGTAGCCACTGTGTGCTGGTTTCAGGTTGGTCAGTGCATGCCCACAGTGTGTATAGGGCGTAAGGGCCCTTGCATTTAGGCATTTACCTATTTTAAAGTGACGTTTCATTGTGAATTGGATGTGTTCCACCCACAGAATTGCAACTGGGCTCATACGAATCCCCAGATTAATTTAGAATTCTGGAAAACAGACATCCTGAATCACTGCTTTCAGGTGTTATTGCCTACAACAAACAGTCTAAATCTGAATCTTGTCTTAAATAGAGGCAGCAAAGTACCCTAAAAATGAGATGTTCATAAGACTGTACTGTTACTTAATAGTGTTGTACCTCTAAATTGCCTGGGAGAGGTAATCAGAAAATGATATACTAATAAATAGGCAGTAGTGCAAGACAGAATCATAAGTAACAACGCATTTGTGCACAAGCTGTTAACCTTGCACTTCTTTTCATATATTGGGAAGATTTGGATCTTCTTGGACTCTTGCTTTTTGAAGCCCTTCGTGTTACCACAGTATGTTATTTTTCTCATAACATATTCAAGATGAATATTAACTAAATTACTGAGATATCACTAGAACTGTAGAGGAAATAGATTTTTAACTAAAACAAGAAAAAATAATCTAGTTTGGAAAACAAAAGTCTGTTCCCCAAATATAACAAATTGTAGGCCAGTTAAGGTGAACTATTTCTCCCATTCTCCCCACCCTTTTTTTTTCCCTAAGAGTGATAGAATCTGAAGTAAGAAGCACAAAGCTCTGAGGCACTTTAGATTAAAGCTAAAACATAGTAATGATAGCTTGGTGATTGAATGACGCCTGCCAAACTTCCTCAGGGACTTCAATAATATGAAGGTAATAGATCATTAGAAGTGTTGAACGCTGTGTCTGACATGTTTAAATTTATGTATCACATTCCTCCAAAATAATAACTAGTAATGGGTTAAAAGCTTTGGAGGGATGTGGAATATGCATGCAAAACCACAGAATAGGTGATAGTCTGAACTGGTGCTACTAGTTAAGTAACCCTAGTATATTTTAAATATGTTAAAAAGGAACTTAATTATAACAACTTTAACAGTGTTTCCTCTCCAATTCCTTTCTAGAATGTGAAAGTGGTTTAGGTGAATGTATTTCAGTTTAGCTACTAATGTGGGTTAGGATCCACTATTAATAACCACTGCTCATCTTAGTTAATCCATGAACTACATTAAATCCGTCAGTTTGGTTCATGTCTTTGTATCTGTACAGTAAAAAATTACATAATAGCTTGATTGGTTTATGTCAGGTGAAAGAAAACCAATCGTCATGGCATTAGGTGCTAGGAATGCTACAATTCATTCTCTGATTGAGTTCTTTGAAGGAAAAGACACCTCAAATGAAAATACAGCTTTGTTTCAAATAATGACCAAATTGCCTTTAGGTGCAGCAGATTTCTGCAGTGTCAGTGCTGACTGCTCCTGGGGAATCCTGAGTTAAAGAGGAGCATCTCTTGTTCAAATCATGGAAGGGAAGCTCTTGCAGTTTTCCCTCATTAAACCGGGAATATCAACTATGAAGTTATGAGTACCTTATAGCAGCGATCTGCAAAATAATCCAGTTGACATATATGTCATAGTTTGTGGAAAGGTACATAAAAGAATATCTGTGCTGGACTGTTGAAGTTTTTGATGAACTCTTTTAAAATGTAGTTCATGCCTGACAGAGTGGCTAATGGACTTGAAATACGAGCAGTACAGCAGTAAGATAAAAGCAGTAAGTCACATTAAGGTGAGCCAGTCAGGTGCAGAGCGTTGTCCATGCCCTTGCAGTATGTTGTCACATACTGCTCATGTAAAAATGGCCAATGGCCGTTCAGTATCACAGTGTTGATCCAAGGATCTGGCTGTATTTTTGGTAGATTGATGATAGGTGGACCCTGATCTGTTCTGCCCAGGAGAATCCCTTTCCTCTCCTCCCTGAGCTTATTAAATCCCCTCTTTCCTTCTTGTGACAAGCCTGGAGGATGCTCTTTCTGGGTCATGGTCAAGGGCTATTGTATGGCATACCTCAACCACAGTCATAGCTCTGCCATATATCTCTAGCTGGGAGAACACACCAGCAGGCCAGGCTGCCTGTCCTGTGTTGTAGGGTTTTCCTGGGAATGCCATTTGCTTTGGACTCTCAGCTCGCTAGCAAAGCTCAAGAGCCTTTGTGAATCCAAGAATTTCTACTCTTCATGGAGTGGAAGGGTGGATATTACCTAGACTTGTACTCATATTTCATGTGAAGTATGTGATATGAATCCGTCTCAGGTTATTTTTTGGCCATGGAGCTACACAGTAATAACAGATGATGCCATATATTGTTCTAACAAATGTAGCAAAACTTTGAGTTTTGTTTCTGTCAGGCTGCTTTCATAGTGCAGTGTCTTGTACCTTCTCTTCATTTAACATCTAAAGGTCATAAAAGATGTGTGACTTAACTTTTTTTTTTTAATGTAACTTTGATCAGTTACAGCAGCCATTATACTGGAAAATAATACTGAGAGAGAACAGAAAAAGCAGTAATGACTGTTTTGAGAGAGTAAGGATTTTGGGAATATTACAGACATAGTTGCTACTACTCGTACTTGAAATGTGGTCACTAGCTTCAGTGTGACCAGGTCTGGGACCCTGAGATTAACTAGAACTGTTCTTAGTTATGCAGATCTCAGTTAGGTGGCTCACTGTTTATTTGAATGGTATTTTTATTTTTAAAAGACTCTAAGACGTGTATTCCTATTAAAGTCCTTTTAACTTTTTTTCTTTTTTCTCTTTCTTCTTTTTTTTTCTTTTTTCCTCTTTTTTCTTACTCATATGAATTTATGACAGAGCCCAGTGAAGGCCTGGTTCTCCCTCCTTGTCCTCCTCCCTCTGCTCCCTGTGCTCTGGGAGTCATGCACACCACTGGCAGCAGTCGGCCACCTGACCGCGTAATTGCGGCCTCGGAGCAGGGAGCGGCAGGCGGCTGCATACCATGGGGTAGCTGTCTGGCAAGAGGCCTCAAACGTGTCAGGACAGCAGCTCGAAATGCTTTGTGAAAATGCAAAGTGAAATGAAAAGCTTCTCCCACTGCTTTCCAAAGGCTGTCGGAGAGACGTCTCCAAAGGTGATACCAAGAATTAGTCCAGTGCCGTTCAAAAGTTCCAGGGGCACAGGCATGCTTCATCTGCAGCTCTGTGGATATTTCAGGGGTCCAGTCCGCATCCTAAAAGGAAGAAAAGTTAACATCTCAGTATATATTCTACTTTACTGAAAGTCAACAAGGAAGTTAGGAATGCCAAGTTCATGGAGGAAGAGGGATTTTCTTGTTCCTGAATGTTTTGTCAAAAATCCTATTGCTGCAAGACAGCGGTAGAAGGCTTATTGTAAAGATGAATGAAAGCCTGTATGTTCCTAAAGCAGTGGAACAAGAATTCATGGGATAACACTGTTAACATAGACAATCATTGTTCTGACAGAGGTTGAGTCGCCCATGACATGAGTTGAACATCTCCAGAGATAATCATGGGAATTGTTGAATTCTCCTTTGTTTCCTTCACATAAGAAAGTCACCGAAGTCAGCAGTACTTCATTGCACATGCAAAGAGAGCAGAATTTAGCCTCTGTTGGAGAAACAGAAAACTGGGAATCTGAGTCCCATATTCTTATATAGCAGTGGCTTTCTTGTTCAGGTGTGAGGTTCTTATTTTACTCCTTTTTCCAATCTAATTTTTATTTAATGAATACTCTCAGTTAATTGACAGAATTCACATTCCTTTTTTCCCTTTCTTCTTTTAAATTGAAAATAAAGCTATTACATGTTTCCCTGGTATTTTCTCTTTTGCTCCTTCTGAGGGGTAGAAAGTCAGTCCCATCTTTGGGTTCAGAAAGCAATGTGTAGCATCATCTCAGGGTATGAAATCACTGGATGGAAGAGTAGGTATTTACATTCTAAAATGAAAGGGTTTATTTTCAGTAATATTCCTTAGCTCAACCCTGATTAAAATGATTGAGATCATGTTTAATGTTTATTAAATGAGAGTAGAGATATTTAAAAGTGTATTTCTTTTGCAAATCTCCGTTGCAGAGCATACCTGCTGATTTAGAGGCATCCTGCTCAAGGTTTGCATTTCTAAGCCTCACATGAAATTGAGGCATGGCTGGTGGGATGTCAGATGAATGAAAATTTTAGCTTATGTTGATGGCTGGCAAGAGACAGAATTCTATCTGCATGTTTTAGGACTAATGAGAAGATGTGTGAGTATTTTCTTTCAGCCAGCTCTCTGAAAAGTCCATGGATAAGAAAAGCTTTGCACAGCATTAAAAAATAGTGCTGTTTAAAAATTGAATTGGCATCCTCTTTTGGAGGCAATACGTGAGATAATAAATGAAATGTAAAGGTTAATTCAAAATGGGGAGGCAGGTGCATAGTATATGAAAGAAGCTATGAAACAGGTTAGATGCTTTCTCTAGAAGGAGGACTAGTACTGTGTTTCTAGCCTCATTTATGTATTCTTCATATGCCACAAAATGTTGTAGTCATGTCTGCTTTCTTTTGAGGTTTGGATATATTAAGCCATTACAACAGTTGTGGCTGGCTTGAGAATCTTGCTGAGAATCTGTCTACCAAGTGTTTTACTTCTCTGTCTCATTAACCCCAGGACAATCCATTGTAGCATAAACTTTTGGTTCAATTTTGGTGATGCATTTGCAGTTTCTCACTTTGAGGAGAAATTTTCATATCAACATTTTGATCGTAGTGTTTTAGAGATCTGTTTGATGTTGTAAAGCCCGGGAAAATTCACAGATGTATATTGAACACAGGCACACAGGAAGCTCTTCACACACACATACAAACACTGGGGAAGCTGTATCAGTAGGTCTTCTCTATGTGAATGAAGAGGTGTATGTTCCTCTAGTGCAGTTTTCAGCTTTTAGACATGCCATGAAGGTGCTCTTTTTCATCTCCTGTGTAGCGTTGTGAATACGCTCTTCTAACTTTCCAGCTCCATAGTGATTGTTTCAGGAGGTCTTTTCCAGAGAGAGATCTCTCTTACTTCCTCTACTCTGGCCTTTTTATGTGTCAAAGAAAGAAGCTGCTAAGCACTGTACACTCAAGTCTGTGTGTATATAGAGAGAGGAGAAACAGCTCCTTCTGTCTTGACTACTTACATGCCACTTACACTTTTGAAATTGCAAGGGGTCAAAAAAGTTTTGAACTGGCCACCTTCACAAGGATGAATTTCATCCACAGAGATCTCTAGCAGTTCAGGAGTTAAATTCTGTGCTTTCCCAGAGAGTAGAATTTCCTCCTCCCCCATGTCTAATTGAAGGGTACATATCTACAATCTACTTTGAACAGATTTTGTATTTGCTGCGCCCAATGTAATATGTCAGATTAAAGCCTAATTGATATTAATTGTCAGTTTGACAGGTATTTACGTAATACACCTGTGATTTGTCCATGCTACAACATCAAAGAACAATGTAGTCCATTGTCAATCTTGTAATTTTTTTTTTCCCTCTGGAAGACCAGGTCATTGTTCAAGAGTAAATATGAAGTATCTTTCAGGAGGTTTGTATTGGCATGTTTCCTCCCCAGTTGTGATCTGACTAACAATAGAACAAACCTATGCTGGTTTTGTAATGGCAATTCCAAAATGATCAGAAATCGCTTTGAAGAGCATGTTTTCTGATAAGCAAGTTCCAAAAACAAACCTATGCTGATTTTGTAATGATAATTCTAAAATGATCAGGAATCACTTTGAAGCACATGTTTTCTGATAAGCAAGTTCCAAATTCTCATCATCCTGCTATGAAACGGTCCTCTTACATTTCGTAGCATGTGGGATCTGACTCACCTTTACATTATGCTCTTCAGTTTTATCTTGATGCAACCCACATCAACTTAATTACACTGGCATAAAGATGGAATGGGGAAATGGTGAATCATGCCCACTAACAAGTCCTTCGTGAAAATATGGGAGTTGTTCTTTTGTCTTCGGGGAGGTTTCGCCAGAATGGGGTGTCTCTTCTAGACACAGTCACTCTTGGCTATTTTTAGCATCTTGCAGGAAAACTGAGGTGTATTATCCAAATCATACCGCAGTGCAAAAAGCAGATATGCATCAGAAGTCTGTAACTACGAATGGGAAATTGCTAAGTAGGAACTTGATGTCTTTGATAAGGCAGGGCATGGTGCTTCAATCAAAGACAGTATTGAATATAATTCTGGCATTATGTTTATTTTTAGCCGGTGTGCAGCATATGCAGTGTACAGTTACCTATAGAAGGGGTGAGGAAGAGAGAAAAAAAGCCAGGATGGTAGCTTAGGTCCACACTAACATACACTGGAGGAAAATAAAAAATAAACGTTATTTAAACATCAAAGTGCTAGGAGAAGCTACAATCCCTGTACTACAAAGGACGTGAGATCTTGAGGCTTCAGACAGATCTGGATTGTGGTATTCTTGAAGGAAGGACTGCAGCGTGAATTCAGAAGGAAAAGTGCAGCAGAGAATATGAGTTGCCCTCACCATCCATGGCATCTCTGAGGGCTGTCGGGGCTGGCTGTTTTCTCTGAGACAAGTAACATGATTCTCCAAACCCCAGGTTATGTCTAGCAGGCAGGATTTAACATTTAACTGGCATGATTTCAGTTATATCAACAAAAGATCTCGGTCTCCTGCCACAAACAAACAACTTTAAATTAACTGGCCTGAATAATTGAACAAGGGCTTGTTTGTTTGTTTACTGCAATTACTGTTTGTGGTAGCAGTGGGTGGAAATAAAATTTTGCCACTGCTTTCTGATGTCTACCAGATTTGGAGCTTTGTTCCTCTCTGTACCTTTGTATTGCATGCAATTCTTCATCATACTTTTCCACTACTACTTGTATCTTCCTTTATTTTTCATTCCTGAGATTCTAATATGTTACAATGGGCATTGCAGTATTCTTGAACCAAGAACACTATTGCCTTTTCAAATCTGTGAGACCAGGGTTTTTTTTCCTAGTCCCTCCTTTATTTGTTAATTTTTTTTCCTACATTTTTGAATCTTCTATCTTTCTCTGAATTATTTTTTTCAGGCAATGTCTTTTCATTTTTATTGTATTCCAGCCTCCTGAACTCAGTAACATTTTAGCATGTCAGATGCACTGTTTTATTTCTTAAGATGTCCTTTATTTAAAAGTCCTCTGCTTTTCTCAAAGCACTACATTTACTTGTACAGTTGTGACTACAAGTATCTGTTATTTTAAATGTCATTGTCACCATTCAAAAATTGTTATATAAAATGTCATATAACCCTGGCTTTTCTTCAGTTTATCTTGCCATGCAACTCTTTCAGGGTTTACTGTTTACTCCCATGGCATCAACATCCATTTACGTCCCATGGCATATTTGTTCTTTTGCTTTGCCCTCCCCCTTTGCATAAGCTAGTGATTCCTTTCCTATGTATTTTTAATTTCTGCACTATTTCTGTGAGCACTCCAGCCTACTAGAACGTGCTCTGCTCCATGCTCCTGCGCCTGTTTTACCCTGCAAGTTCAATATTCTGTTCCCTGTTCTGCTTTTTGCTGAACTGATGGAAACGTAGTCTTTCCACCTTCTTCCTCATTCCTAAGTAATAAATGAAGCCCTGGTTTACATAGGTAACAACTGACCTTTGAGCCTCTGTTCCACTTTCCATCCTTAATTTGGTTTCTGTGACCTAGTATTTGTCCCACGGTCAGCCATCACCTCACAGCTCTGGAGCTGAGTCATGGTCCAGCAGACATGGTCCACTTCAGTATTGATGCTGAGCTTGTATTTTGAATGCTGTTTCCTTGGTTCAGAGCAGGAGTCTGCAAGAGCTGGAAGAGTTTCTTCAGCTGCCCAAAGTCCCGAAGGACTTAGGCAGCCAGGGAAATACGTGCCCAGCTGACACCAGTGGTTCAGAGGTGCTCTCTGACCCTGCCTCATCCAAGGCTCGTGCTGTGTGTTGAACAATTGGCACTGCGTGTGCGCCCGTGTGTGTCTATCTGAGAAGGCAGAAACAGACTGTTGAACACTGTTTCATCGACTCTTGTGGGCCGAAAGTGTGAATAAGCTGTGTTTAATATGGTTGTCTAGCCTGTTTACATTGGCTTTTTGAATCACAGCCAAATTAAATTTCTGTGGAGGTTGCTATTGCTTTCTAAAGATGTAACCCCCTATCTTTTGTTCATCAGCTCAAAGTTATTTACTAATCATTACCTGTGTTTGGCAGAAGAGCAGCAAATAAAATAGGCACTTTGTGTTTTACGTGGTCTTGGCAAGTGTGTATTAAAATACAACATCCTTTTATTTGAACAATATTCATAAGAGAGAATATTAATTATTATTAATGTTAGAATATTACTGTTTTGCTTTATGCCTTAGGAGATGACAGTCTCTGTGGTAGCATTAATTAATATGTAGCTTGGCTGTGTAGGCAGAAAGCAAACAATCTCCTAGCAGGTTATTCAGCATTAGCATACAGCCTTCCCTTTCTTACAGTACTTTCAAAGCAATTCTCATCCACTGTACTGCAACCTTGTACTAACCTTACGTTAACAAATTTATAGCTTGGAAATTATTCTGCTGACATCAATGGTGTTACACCATGCAAAACCTGTTTAAAATTAGGTCCAAGGTATTTCAATTTTAATTTTTAAAATGTGTTCTAAATAGTATTCACATGCTTCAGTAATTGATGGTTTGGGATTGCTTTTCTGTTTCTAGTTCAAAATGAAGGTTTTGTAAAGGTTTTTAGTCCGGTTTTCCCCTCTCTTCTTTTTATACTTAAGTTGCTCCCTTAGGCAAAATCACTGATTTCCTATCTTCCCCTTGCAATCCAGCTATATTATGAACCAACGAACTGAGTTGCCTGCCAGTTCATTCTTGAATATAGATTCTTTTTATTGCAAGCAGAGCATGCAGGAATCTCCTGCTTTACAAAACAGAAACTGCCTGTCTGTCTGTGTACATAGAGAAACAAAAATACACTAGAAAATACACTAGAAAAACATTTAAAAAACAGAAACCACACATTAGTTAAAGGAACCTTATTAAGTTACAAAGTCAAATATCTTGAAGCTTGGTAATGCAAGCATTACAAGATCCTGGTTTGTCAGGGGTTACCTGTTTGCTTTGTCTACCCAATACCCAGAGCACGTGAGATGTTTCAGGGATGTCAGACTGCCCAGAAATTTAAGCTATCCATCCTTAGCAGGTCTGTGCTGCTGGGCATATGCAAACTGCCACATTTTTGGTTTTTCAAAGGCACATGAGTTGACCAGGCTGGAGTGAAAGGCAGGACACATCCATCTGGCAAAGCTGCCAATATCCCACTTGTTTTGAGTCCCAGCTGTAAAATACAGTAGGACTAGAGTTTTCTAAACTGTCCATGGTTTTCTTTTGGCAGTAGCTGAGACGTGATGGAGGAATAACACCTAGGGGAGGCATCCAGGAGCCAGGGATGGAGCTTCCAGGTCCCATTCTTCCTCTGTTCCACCCTGACTGGTCCTAAAAGGGGGCAAGAGGGACCTCTCCAACACACAAGGTTGCAGGATACAGCTTTTCACCACTGTCCTGAGATGAAGAGAAAAAGAAGGTGCAGGTGGGCACACATGCTCCAAGGCTGCTGGAACACCACTGGGAAGCCCTTGTTAAAGGCTGGATAAGGCCCTGGCAGCTCTGTAATGGGAGAAAGCTGAACCCACCAGCAGCCCAAAACAAGCAAGCAGTTTTCCTGTAAAAAGTTTTCTTGGTAATCTGCCCAGCTGTTAGGACCATCCTTATTGGTCTCCTGTCAACTACTGCTGCTCACAAGGAAGCCCATGTCAGATAGTTCAGGTGAGCCAATGGCCTAAAGACATCTCAGGGGCACGTGTTCACTGGGAGGAGAGCCTCCTGGAAAGGACTGAGCTTGTCTATAATTTCCCCAAGCCCCACAGCAGTTCCGTGACAGCCAGGCAGCTGAGCCCAGCCAGCCTTGGGAACGCCAGGAGGAGGAAGTGGATGGGAGGTCGAGGTGGCAACAGGGGGCTCAGATAACAACTGCTCATGGAAATCCAACCTACACGGGTTGTGTGTGTGGCTAGTGTGAAGATACATTTTTTAAAAATGTTTAAGTAGCACCAGAGGCAGCGGTGTGACCTCTAGATGACTTCTCCATTTGTAACTATGGAATGTAGAAGAAAGGGAGGGAAAAAAGAAAAAAGCCATGGAAGAGACACATCTATGAATAATTCAGCTCTTCTGTAGAGGAACTTTCATTCCTTATAATTAAAAGACAATTTCCTAATTTGGCTTACTTTTAAAAAGTTGTCAAGCTTGACATGACATTGATTTCTCCTTATCAGGAATTCAGATTGCTCTAAAAATTCAAATATGCTGAATTTTTACTGAAAATCCTTCAAGAAGAGCTCATTTTGCAGCTTCTAGAGCAACAGATCTTGAGCCTAAAATAACTAGAAATTTACCTGTTGTTAAGGTGTTACCAGTGGTAATATTCTTCTCTCTTCAGTTTCTATATGTTACTCCTGCTTTATAGCTGTAAAGGATCACAATCGCACTGGGATTTCTTTTTACAGTTAACTGACTGTTACATATCTATTTTCACTTGCATGTGATAATGGGATGACCAGTGTGCTGTCATGATTGTTTTCAAAAGCCAAACAGAACCTGATGGTGCCAAGTTTTAACTCCTGCAGTGTAAGCTCACACATTTATTTGCAGTCACTTTTGGTGAAAGATAGCCACAGGACAATCCTTAAAAGTCATGTCTGTATTTTGCCTAGTGTGATTATATGCCATGCCTTCAGTAGGAAAAAAAAAACCCAATGATTTCTCAGTTTTCATTAACACAGGCAAATCAAAACAATCCCCAAGTCAAGGTAGAAGGAACATAGCATCATTCTACTCATAAGCCAGTCTCCTGATTTTTGAAGGTTTGGGTTTGACAGCTGATGAAGCCTTTGTATGTGGCCTGCAAAGGTCCATTCTGATTTTTTGGGGTTTTCATGCATTGCAGGGAAAGTAGCCTGAACTTGTCCCACCCATTAATGGATTCTGCACAAGCATACTTCAGTATCCACCTTGATTTAGAGAGATTAGTTTGAACAAGTCCTGATGAATCTCCTGAGGTAATATCCCCTGAGGAAGGAAGGAAACCCTTTAAAACAAGAAGGTAGTGATGACTTTGCAACATTACACATAGCAAATTTATTTTCATGGGTAGTAGAAGCATGAACAGGGGAAATATTTTTGCCTTCATTCTACTAGAATTGCTGCACCTTGGTCCCTCCATGACATCAACAGCAGAGCTCCTGCCTGGAGAGGAAAATAGGAAATACAGAGTACTTACATTTTTCCAGTAAAAATACTTTCTCCCCCAAAAGACCACTTTGGTCTTCCTATTATAAAATGTAAACACTTTTTTATAGTTTGAGTATAACCACACTTTAAACAGCTGCTGCCTCTCACCTGTGCTGAAGCTCTGTTTCTGCAGTGAATTAAGCCTTCTCTTCACAGACTGCACATCAATTGCAATTTTTTAAGTGCTTTGAGATCCTTTGGGTTGAAAAGTATGATATAAATCTAAGATATTAAATCGTTAAGAAGAATGAGAGCATTACCAGATGCCGATGCTCATGTTATAGCCATGCTGTTAACAGCAAGTGGGGAGATACTCACACTTCATCTCTGTAGCAGGTATCACATCGCAAAACCCTTTTCATTAACTGCACATTAAAAGCCATGAGGATGTTTAGCCCCAGCTAATCCCACTGTACAGCAGTCCAGAACCTGCTTGATCTTATGGTTAGGAATTTTCTTCTAACCTCTCATGGTACTGGCATTTTTAGCAAGCTTTTATCCATCTGCTCTTATACCACTGGCCTTCACTTAAATAGTTATTTCCTCTGATGATACTTCTTCTCCCAAGTGATGATGTAGCAAATAGCTGTCTCACCTCCCAGGTTTTAGTATGGTTGACTAAAGAAACAAAATTTATCCTTGTGTTGTTTTGTTTCTGCACTCCTTGACCATCCTTATAACTTTTCTCTTTATCTGCCCCAAATCCAATTTGTTTTCTTTTATCAACACTACCAAGAGCAGTTTTTGAATACTACACAGTATTTGAAATAAAAGACACATCATTTGGTGTCCCATACACCAGCAGTAATGCTCCCCTCCTTTGGCTGGAAACAGCTCCTACTACACATACTGAGATTATGTTTCCCTTCATGGTTGCATCGCACTTCTGATTCAGTCACCTGCAATGAGCTGGTACCTCCAGGTGCTCCTTTACACCAGTTGTTTCAGAATATGGTCAGCCTTTTATTTCCAATCTCTGTGTGAATTATCTCAAGCTTTTTCCTCTTGACTGTCAACTCTTCCATGGTGGCAGTCTTCAAGCTGAGCCAATTTGGTGTCATCTGCAAACTGGCTGAAAGGTGCACTCGATCCTCTTGTCCAGATCTTCAATAGAGATATTAATCAGGACTGGCCCAAAACACTGAGCCCTGGGTAACACCATTTTTGACCAGCCACCAGCTGGATTTAACTCCACACTCTAGGTTCAGCCATCCAGTCAGATTTTTACCCGTTAACAGTGCATCCGTCCACTCCATGATTAGTCAAATTAGCCTATATTGTTCCCTATCATGCCACAACCAGATCACTCTTACTAGGAAATGTGGGGTATAAGCTACTCAGATTCTTCCATATTGTGCTCTAAGCTATGAGACAGAAGTATCTCTTGTAGTGACTGGGCATGGCTAAGTAAATCAACATTAGTTCAGAAAGTTTGCAGGAAATAGTTGATACCTTTTTTTAATTTTCACCACTCTGAATTCAGAGTCATTTTCACTGCATTTGTTTTGTCTCATCTGATCCCGAAAGGACAGAAAGAGAGATGCTTTCTGCAAGGCAAGCATCTTGTGCAAGTCTTCTTTTAATATTTGGTTTAGGTTTTGTCATTTAAATGTGTACTTTACTGATTTGTATAAAAGGACCCTGCTTTAATTTGAACACAAAAGAACTCTGCATTACGTTCTAGATCGCTTTCTGTATCTGTGTTATGTAAAATTATGCCCCAGATAATTCTTTTTCCTTACCTGCATTTTCTTCCTGCAGTGGCATTTGTTTAACAAAAGCCAGATGCTGCTGCTTTTAAGAATAACCAAGGTAGCAACTGAGGTAAATTAGCTCTTAAATAAGCATCTCCATAATTATTTAGGTAACAGTAGTTGTTGGTTGGATTGGGTTTTTACATTAGTTTTGGAGTCATTTTTTGTTGTTTGGGGTTTTTTTACATACATATTCTTGTTTTGTTCGATTTCAAAATAGCAAAACCAGTTAGTAATTTTTTGTTGGCTTTTTGTGTTTTATGTTTCAGTGCTCTGAGGCATGTTCTGCATAAGCATGGGACCATCACATTTTGCTTGATGCGCTTCCTCTTTGCACTTCTACCAGCAGTTCCACTGCCTGGTTTGTTAGATTTGTACAACCAACAGACAGCACAAAACTTCTGTTTTAAGATGAGTGTCAGTCATGGATTTTTCTTTATTTTTTTCCAATTCTGGATCAGAGGTTTAGTCCTGCAGAGCTTTGACTGCTTCTGCTAAAGTTAGCAGGAATCTGCTCAACTTCAAGCATGTTTTCTGTATCATGGGGCCTGAGCACTTGCAACCTAGCAAGGTGAAAATCCATGTTCTGCTGGTTTATCTCCCAACATTTGCAGTACCAAACCACTAATTTAGCATTCCACAGAAGGCGATACAGCTGAGTCAAGCATGGTGTTGCTTTCATTCTTATGCTTACAGTTATAAGCATGTCTCCCTTTGTTCAGCCTAGCCAAGCTTTGTTGGCCATATGCTATACCATATGCTGTAGCTCATGTGTTGCTACAGAGAAACTTTTGATAGGATTATCTGAATTATCTTCAATGTGAAATAGACCAAACTTTATTAAAAATAAATCTGAAATGCCAGCGTAAAGATGCTCTGTATTTTATGGGAGATCTCAGATAGGTGATATATCTGGAAGGGCTTTGATTTGTGGAGTGCTGGGGAGGATTTTTTTTTAATAAGTGATTAATTCCGTTTGGAAGATTTTTTTCATTTGTTTTGTCTTTTAACTCTAAATCTCAGTATTCAGGAACAACGGTGTGAAACAAACACAAATCTGTTGTGTTTTTAAAAACTATTTTAGTCCTGTTTCCAACTCCTCTTGTGCTGACATTCTACAAACTGATTTTCTAAAAGGACTGTCACCATCAATTTTGCTTTTTTAAAGGACTTTAATTCTTTCAGCATGTTCATATGGTTTTATAAAGCCCCAGATACATGGCAAATCCCCTTGGTGTTGTAAGACAAGATTGCTGTTAAAAAATGTTTAGGCTTAGTCAGCTTCTTCTCACTACTGAAGTCATGAGGGACTCTGGGAAATGGTGTTTATACTAAGCTTAAATTGATAGGGCAAGTTTAATGCAATCGGGTCAAAGGTACAACTGCTTAGCTAGTCTCATCAACCACTCGGGTTTCAGCATCAGTTTATAAGAAAGGGCCTGTAATGATAACATCTGGCTGTGAGCGCATGGGCTGCATTCTCCGTGCAGTGATTGAATGGAATTTAATGGTGGGGAGGAGCAAGCTGAAGGGCAGCTTCATTCCTGAATTATGATCCCCAATAGATAAGGTACAACTGCCAGACTTTGATCACCCCTGTTAGCAATTCACTTGATGAAGAGCCTTTCTTGAATATAACCTGGACAGAGATGTCTTCCTTGAAGGAAGGAGTGCAGTCCACTGAAAAGGCTTGGGAGGGGGCATGTCAGGTCCAGGACAAAATTCCGTGGTTTCCCAGTGCATACGTGTGTGGCTGATTGCTGGCCAGGCGTTACTTTGAGCGAGTGCTGAGTGACCCAGGACAGCGCTGAGGAAATGTGCCAGACAGAATAACGAATTGGGCTGCCCTTCCAACGTGAGAAAGCATAATGTTCAATTGCCTATTTCCTGCCTTTTACTATCCAAGTTGGTGTGTGGCAACTTAAATATTCAAGATCACTGCCAGGCAGACCCCAAAATATATACTCATTAGGAGAAGGTAGATACCCAAGACATCCTGAGGGATTTTAATCATAGGCAAGTCTGGTCTGCTGATTCTAATTCAGACCCTAAGAGGTGCTTTTGCATACAGAATATGTCTGCTTTCGCTGGCCAAATAAGGTTGTCAACAAATAGGTATTTCCTTCTTTGCCTTATTTGTACTATATTTAAAATTTTTTATCATATAATTATAATTTGTGAGAAAGTTTCTACATTTTGCTCCACACTGGCTGAAATTTTGTTAAATGTCTGTCCCAAGCTGAAGAATTTGGGAAATTTCAGTCAAAATAATTTCCAATAATCATTACAGATAAATAAATTTAAATGGCTTGTTACCAATTAACATTGTTAGCATCCTGCTTTGAAGTGGGGACTTGAAATGGAGCAATGCTGTGATTTGTATGTCACTGACATACTTATTTTTTTCTGAGAAAATCACTGCATGTTATGAGATTTAGAAAGAAATTACAGCTTACACAATTAAAGTCTTTAATTTTCCCAGGTAAAGTGGCAGAATATTTAATTCATATTTGACATATTCAGCTTTCTGATAGTGCTAAATGAGATGTGTTATTTCTGAGAATCATCAAGCATGCTCCTCCATCCTGCCAATACCACCAAGTTGAACTGAATGAATCTGAGCTAACACAAGGCATTTTCTGGGGTTAGAGGAACCACTTGGTACAGAAGATCAACGTTGTCTCTGTTCCCAAGTTTGCTTACACTATATTGCTTACACTGAGGCAGCACAGACCTCAAAGCCTACCAGGTTAGTGATTATCTGACCTAACTGATTTCAGCAAATGTCCCATTAAATTTCCTTGGGTTGCAAACAAAACAGGGAAATGAGTTCTCAGTTACATCTGTCACCCAAAAGAAGGAGCATATTCTCCTTCATCTCAAAGAGCATGTGCGGGTAGGCTGTCTGTGACTGACAACATTGAGAAGATCCATAACAGCCAATGTGGGACCCAAATGTTGAATATGCCCAGCCTTGTTTCAGCCTACGAGTCTTTGTAATCACATATGGCACAAGCTTTACTCTAGATGGGGGCATGCATTTTCTTCCATTTTCTCTGCACATGCACATCAACTGTTTCCATAAGGATGTTCCTTATGATGTGTTTACACTGGGTTTGCTGATATTCAAGTGGGGATGCCTGTCATTCATGTCAAACAAATATAGGACCATTCTTGGCAGTCAGCAGATCTCTGTGCTTTTCCTACATTCATTAAGTAAGAAAATTCAACATACAGACTAGTTTGGTAAGATTTGCCACTCCTTTTGAGGAACCAAAACCCAGGGAGACCATTCAACTTGCCACAGATTAGTGGCAGGACAGAGCACGACATCCGACCCCCAGCCCTGCTTTCTAATCACGAGATAGTGTAGTCCTGCTCCTGGGCCAAGGCACACCCTGTTGTTAGATCACCTCTTGTGCATGATAAAGGGTAGCATTTTGCACTCTTTTGTCTTGGTAAGTGTATTTTACTGTGGGTAATTATAAATCAGGTAGCAAACCATTTTACAATGGCACAGACAGTCAGCCAAAGCATGGCTCACAATTCTTCCACAGCTTTGAATTGTCTGGGGAGGTTTCAGTGCTTAGCTCAGCATGTGCAACGTGTCTTCTCATACAGATGGGATGAGACCCTACTTATAGTGGTAGTGACCATATACAACGTACTTCTAAATGTATAAACTGCTTTTGAACATACTGAAAAAGCTAAAATACCAACTGCTAAACCAATGAATCATACTTTGTAAGAGAGTGTTTTTATATATAATATATAAAATCCAACTGTATATGTATAGGGAGAGTGAATACTTACACAGCACATGTGTAAGATATAAATGATCCTGATGAACATGACTGAAGTAAATTATGTTAATGCTCCAGTTAGAACTATTTCTACATTAATTTCAAAATGTTTTTGTTATACTGTAGATTCAATGTCAGGAAGATGAAGGAATCTGGGCTTTTAACTTCAACCTCCACGTTGCAGTGTGACTCTATGGGGATGTTCAAAATTAAACATTTGGATTAAGCATTAAACACTTAAATTTTCTTTTTAATTCCTAGGCCTGTGTAAAAGCAGATTGGGAAGTGGTTTACAATACTCCCTACTGGGAGCTTCCACATAGACAATGACAGAAATGACATCACTTTTCTGCTAGTTACTTTTATTACTTTTCCGGCAAAATTCTTTAAAATACCGGCATGTAATTTTTCTGGCAACAAGTTATAATCTTTATAAAAGGTTTTTCTTTTAAGAGAAAGATGCTTTCATCCCACCTCCAAGTTAGTTGACTTTATCAAGGGAAGTCGCCATCCATTCCCAAGTCTTGCCAGCCCTGAAAGGTGTGGAAGGATTAATCACTAGAGGCAGTTGTTGTGTTCTCGGCCACCCTTCTGAGTATCCAGAGCTTGTGATGAATGGTCTTGCAATTGGTCCCGTGGTGAGTGGACCCATCTGCTGGAGGGGTGGTCTAACCATGGTGTCCACTCCAAGAGAGGAGACCTCTTGACTTTTTCCTTATTTCGTGCTCCAAGTGTCTCTTTCCAGGTGAAGGAGAGAAGGCAGCCTTTGTGCTCCCTCTGGCATCGCTGACGTTAGACCTCATGTAGAAGGCCTTGCATGTGGGAGAGGGAGTAGCTAGCACATAGTAACTATAAGGGTGGTGGGACAAAAAAACAGAGTGGGAGGAGAAGTCCCAGTGGATAAGCGTGGACAAAAAAACCCTTCAGACAGATGGGAAAGGGAAGAAATGGCAAAAGGGGTATAGGAAACATTTGTAAGAGTATTTGTGGCACTGAAGTACAAAGTTATAATAATAAAAAAATTTTCATTCTGAAAGCTGAAGAGCTAAAGTGCCATACGTACACCAACTTTATATAGCAAATTGAAGAATAAAATAGCTTAGAACAAAATGAAGTTTGGAGGACCAGTTTGAATACGTGACAGACAAAGGAAACAATTAGAGAGGTAATCTGGTTAGGTTTCTTGTCAAGTTTACAGCAGACTCTGCCTTCCACAGGGCAGAGTAACCAGTATCCCCAGCTATGGCTGGTTATGTAGCAGTATCTGCAAGGGCACATTAGTCCAGATTTATGTTCCCTCAGTCTGAGCCGGGCATGTTGACTAAGATGGCTGTTAACACACAGTTCTTTACCCCCCAAAGTGGCAAGGGCTCTGTGAGAGGTTCATGGTTGCTTTTTCTCCTTGTGCCAGGTCCTTCTGTGAAAGGCTCTTGGAAAGGTATCCCTGTTGTAGAACGCTCCTTTAATTTTCAGCTACTTGAGGGTTCTGCAATCTATACTCTTGAATTGTCTGCTGTAGTGTTTCTGTGCATAAATTATATGGAAATAAACAAAAGCATGTGAATCTGGTGCAGGTTAATTCATATTTTTAAGTAGAATGTAATTTGCTATTGGCAAATTAATCTCATTTATCCTAGTTTCATTTGTTTAAACCATGTGAGTAGAGTTATTCTTGTGCAAAGGAGTTGGCAAATGCTGCCAAATCCTCTAATAAATCTGGCTGCTGAACATAGCATTTGGAAATGGAGTTATTTGCCATTCTCATTTTGTATTATGCTGATTTCCACGACAACCCACTATGATATTAGAGAAACTTACAGCTTCGTCTGGAGAAAAAGCAAAAAGAAATTATTAATCTGCCAATATTGTACTAGAACTACCAGCATGCATGAGCTACCAGAACTACTACTACATGCATGTGGCTACAATAAATATATAAATCTTTGCCATACTAAAGAATCCTGGGTTAGGGGATCCCACGTGCTGCAGACGACACTGAAGTGGCTGCAGCGTTTTAATTGAGCTCTGTAGAAGATCACAGTGGTGTTATCCTCATGAGAGAGCTGTGAGGTGCCGGAAGCCCAGGGGCTGTACCATACTTGCGTGAAGTGGACCACATTGCCACACTTGGCGTTAACACAGAGGCGTGTCCTGCAGACCGCGCGGGCCCCGACACGCAATGAGCCGCCTGCGTCGGAGCAGGCGCACCAGGAACGGTGCATTTTCTACAGCCAAGGTGCCTGTCTGCCTACTGGGGTGACAGCAAGCATCATTCCAGCTGCACGACTTGTAGGCTAAGCAAGCAGTTAAAAAAACCCCAGCAGTGCAGCCAGGATAATTATCTTTCGTCTCACATGAGTTCAAAAGCAGGGCTTTCCCACTGCCACTCTGTTTTCTTAGCCGTCTGCTCCAGAACCACTTTGGCTGTTGGTGGTTTATGTGGAAAATTAAAGGGGGAATGACTGTCACAGCTTCATTGACATCTAGGGATTGTTTTATATGCTAAGTCATTCATATCTTTCACAATTTAAAAGCATGATGACTTCATATACATAAGAGCCATACAGGACTGCCTGCATGTTTGCAAATAAGTGTTAGAATTCATGACCATCTTTTTTTCTCATGCCAAAGATGATTAAATAATTCCATTTTCTCCAAGCACTTTCCCTGTAAATAGAAATGCCTCTGCCTCTATCTGTTAATTGCTAATAGACAGGAGTCCACAGATACCTATATGTTGCAAGCTTTTATTTGTTAACTATTGAAAATTGCAATAGAAGAATCATAGAAAGAAATATTATGGGAAATTATTTTCTGTCAACTCTCTATACATTTGCAAATAATAAGTAACATTTCAACTCTGCCTAGGGACTCCTTGTAAAGAACGTTACTGAGCTATTACAACTTCAGGTCAAGAACGTATGTTTTCTTGGTACCACTTACTGTGTAAATATTGCCTACTTATCTCTTCCTGTCATGATGCTGTGGCTTTTTGGCTCACTGATACCTTACAAAGTATATGTATTTTACACACTCCAATGGCTTCATATCACTATAACCTACTTCATCAGCTAATGAAGACTGAAACCAGGCAATTTCTTTTCATTATACCTACAGCTGATGTTAAGTAAACATGGAAAGTGAAACAGAAATATTCTAAAACATGCTTGTATCATTTTATTACTTTGATTATGTCTCTCTGCATGACTGTATCCTCATCTGACTCTGACACTGTGTATTTCTTCTTTTCACTCATGTTAACATGTACATGAATTCTGCTAAATGGAAGACCTATTGGTTTGTGGGTTGGGTGTTTTTTAAACCTAACAAAAATTACATCCATTTAAAAACCACCTTAAGGACTTCAAAAAGCCAGTCTGTACCATGAAGTGTCTCTCTATAAAATTTTGTTTCGGGTTGGGAAGGAAGTTAGTGCATCCATTCACTGCTAGAGCTCATGAAATGGCATATCATGTAAGATCAGTGTACAATATATCTGAAACATCTGAAAGTGCACCAACATTTGTATTTGAAAATAAGTCAGCATCCTGACCTGATAGACTCATGGTGTTCAGCTCTGGTTCTGTAGAGCACTGTAACACACATACTGTTTGAATGAAGGGTGACACAGCAAAATCCACAAGTCCTGTAGGTGCTGACTTCAGAGAGAAATGCCAACCTGCCTCTCTTGAAAGTTAAGTCATGTCAGGAAAACAAGGCTAGCTCATCACAATCTTAAAAGCCTGATTTAAAAATCACACTTAAACAGACATACCAGTGCTTTCTTTTATTAGGTGTGCTTATGCTGTTTGGTGAAACATTTATTCCCTGTCCGTGACCGGTTGCGTCATGACTTGCTGTATCAGATAACAGAGCTATTCACAGTGCTGGGGACTTCGTGCTGTGTGCCTCTCAAAGTGTTTAGCAGTGGACACCCACGATAAGCAGGAGTTTACTTCCCAGCTCATATGCAATATTCCACTTGCAGAGTAAGTGTTGTCAGTAACGGTTTCAGCAAACGTAAGGCAAGATCAGAGTTGTCTTTGCAGAAGAATGGGAAACACATTCCTTAGTTTCTAGCAGGTGAAATACAACCCTCTTAATCAAGGTGTTCCACTGCACATCTATTTCAAATTTGACACAATTTAAACTTGTGCATCTGCTGTTTCTGATTACAGTGCTATTCAGTGTTTGGATTTCAACACGGTGAGATGCCTGCAGTTGAAAACAAAGTATTTCCCTTTTTCTTCCCACGAAGCAGTGGTCCCATGGATGTACTTCAGCCTACTAGAAAACAAGCCCTGCTTATCTGTAACAACCCAAGATAAAATACAGCCAGTTGGCATCCCATGTCACATCTTTTCAAGCTTGTTATGTTTTAAAGCAAATAGGCCAAATTCCTTCCCAGTGTAGCTTCATAGAAACCCATTGGTTTGATTCGGCAGGTAGCCAAATATAAACACTGTAATACAAAAGGTTCATTTGGAATCAAACATGGAAAACTTTTGAGTTAGAATGAGACATGAAAATATTTGCTCAGTGGAATGAAGACATTGAAAGCCTTGGCTAGATTCACCTGAGGGTTTATACTAGTTCTTGTGCAAACTTCATGGTGGATCAGAGCCACAGATACCCACAGGACCATGAAAGTAATGCAGGAGAACAGTGACCAAAGTCCACTTTGCTTCAGCGAGTTGTCAGCAGATGACCCCCAAAATGGGACATGCTCACTGGGAAGATGAAGTGGTTGTAAGGTGAGCAATGACATAGCATACAGCCTTTCCTACAGGACATGGCACCGTTTTGAACATACATGAAACTCAGGTGATAATTAAACTTGCAGAAATCCAAGTCCTTTCTCCATCAGCTTCCATCTGCTAATAATTCCTCTGTTAAAATATGTTTCTTTAAAGGTCTAAGGTTTCTTTTTTCCAGTTCATATTTAAATGATGCAATGACAGGAGACACCCTAGGGTGTTACCACACTTCAAGAGGTGACTTCAAGGCCAGCAACACTCCCTGTATGCAACACTATCTTGCAGTATTGTCTCATACCATTGTTCTTTGTTGCTTAAATATTTGGAGAGGTGTGTCATGCTTTCTGATTGCCCCTCAGCCTTTCAGAGAGCACAGAAGACAGATCTCTAGTGAAATAGTTCAGCACTTGACAGTGACTTCCAAATTCTTCACCCCAAGTTTGTCCAGACCAAGGCACTTAGCAGGACATACCAAATACCTCTCACACTTCTAGTGATTTTTTCAGTGGTAACCCCTATTATATACAATTTATTTTGATCCATTGTTGCTTCAAACTGCATTTTAGGAAGAGGGACAAGACTGAACTCATGGAAAGAGATCCTAATTTTTAGATCAATATAAACCACTACAAACTCTGTTAAAGGCAGAACTGCCAAAAATCAAATTCAGCTTTCTATGGTTCTTGGCATAGGGGAAGCTGCTCGAGTTTGGTTTCCATTAGTTATTTAGCACTTCTAGTATTTTTGTTGCTTCTGTTGCTTCATTCAATTAATTGCCAGGATCTTGAAGAATTTTATTCCATGGAGACAAATGCTGTATTATTTTTTCCAAGCACTGTAAAATCAGCAGGAGTTACTTGTATGCAATGTTATAATAGCATTTATGGTAATATGATATGTGTTTATTACTCAGTTAAAACTATGTCCGTGGCCAAGCTATGTCAAAATGATACTCTGATCCTTCAATTGCCAATGAAAAAGTAATCATATGGTCCAATTTATGTGAGCATTGTTCCACACACACACTCCTACTTAAGGTCCTACTTATTAAATGCTGCCTTCTCGTTGGCTGCCAGCAATGAAAAGTAGAAATGCCTCCTTACATTAGTGTCCATTTTAGACACTTACTTGGCAGAAGCATTTCACATCTCTGTTTGCAGGTGTTTGTAAGCATCGCCCATCATAATGCTCAAGGACAAAAATGGTGTCTGTGACAGCCGAAGCACACTTTCAGATCCAGGCCTTAACAAAAGTGTAGTAAGTCGTAAAAATGTGGACCTACCTTTGAGTATCATGAATAAGAGCAAGCAGGCAGAGAGTAGCATCCATATGTTCATTACCTTCGACTTTCGAATGCTTGGCAGAGATGTGTCAAGTGTCTCATTCAGCCCTTCACTGCTGTGCAAACATCCGTGCTCAAATTTGAACTTCCCTCATAAAAAACTTAAGGAGAAAACAGCATTCTCTTAAAAGAGGACTGAAATCTCAGAGATCTGGCATAAGAGTGGACTTTAAGGTTCAGAGTAAGCCCCAAGTCATGCAGCAGATGGATCCAGTTAGCCTCAATTTAAATATGAGAACATTGGGCTGGTTTGGCAGAGAGATATTGCAGCAGGGGTGGGAACAGGGCCTTCAAGGAGAAAGTGTAGTAGTAGTCCCTAGTGCAGAATCTTGCAGAACTGAAATGTGTGTCTTGTTACTGAAATTAACTATCATTAAAGAGATATTTTGAATGTTGTACTAAAAGAAAGGTGCAGGATGGATCCTCCCCAGCTGCAAGCAGTATCAGGTAACATCATGACTTAAAAAAACCAAAATATGCAAATTTCTTTCCCTTTGGTTGGGCTTCATCAGCAAGTACCCAAACTTTTATTGTATCAGTGCAGAAAAACCATCAAATCTCAGTGTGATTATTTGGCTAAAGGAATTTCTCCTTATAAAACAGAAGCTTCTGTCTTCGCACATGTGAGGACACTGCTACCATACTGTAGAGAACAACTGGAATAAAAGAAATTAATAACCATATTGAAGAAAGAGAAAGGTGGCTCATTTTTTTCTTTTTTTTTTTTCTGAAAGCTGATGCTTGCAGTAACAGAATCATCTAAAACCATGTGCTTCCAATGTATTCCAACTGATTTTGTAGAAATAGGCCTGTTTTTCAGAGGTCTTAGAATTTTACAATGCAATACTAATTTTTAAATAAAAATAATTTTTATCTTTAAATAGCAATGTCTCCTCTTCAAAATGCGCTAATAGTCCTCTTAGATAACCTGAAGATTGTAGAAGTACAGTGGCAACACTGGTTTATTTTCTGTGGATACAGGCAAGATATTCATTGCTTATTTTAAACTCCCAGTTTCTAATTACACTCTTTGGTTTAAATTCAGTAATTATGATTAAAAGAACAAAAGAGTGAAAGAAGATGTATTGCTTGCTATCTCTTTCCCATTCTGTAATTCAGGCCCTACTTCATCCCCGCCAGTGCTTTTGGTTCCATCCCATTAGTGCTTTATTACATGTAGCCTGACCTAGGTCTTGAAGAGGCATTGTTTGCACACAAACAAGCGGGTGTTAAAGCTCCTTTCATCGTCTAAATGACACATAAGCATCTCTAGGACCTTCAGTGAGAACACCTACTCTCAAGAGAGAGACATCCCATCTATTTTCTAAGTGCATTCCCTATTCCTGCCCATTTTGTCCTTGTGTATGTAGGGCACAGCAGTTTTCTCCATCACTTAGTCTTTGTTTCTCCTCATCCATGCTGTTCCCCAATATCTGTAGGGTTAAATACCAAGGTAAAAAGATAAGGTCAGTCCCTTTGTCTCTGTTTCTAGCTACCCAGCACGTGATGCTCAGTGATTTAGCAGACACAGAGGCATAGCTGGCTTTGCTGACTCTGATCTCTGCCACTCAGGGACCCCTCACCATCCAGCTGTATCTTTATGGGAACTATGGCAGAAGAAAAATGCATTTGTGTAACTGGGCAAAACACAGTGGGAGGGATTTGGGGCTCGTTCCAGGGTGTATGAGTTCATTAGCCTCACAAAGGGACAGCTTGGATTCCCTGTCAGTTGGGGCAGAAATAAGATTAGAGATGCAGGTTAAAGAGATCTCTGCTGCCACTTGAAGGAAGGGTGACATTTCAGGTGAAGGGCTGGTCAGACTACCATAGGTGCAGTGGAGGAGGTCTGGACTGTGCAATAAGAGACTTAGGGTCTGCACTCATGGTCTATTTAGAACATAGGAGCTGGATAAGGTCTGTTGAGCTGGCAAAAATGTGTTCCTTTACAACTCCCCTACCCCAGGCTGGTACACTCATAATTTTCCGAAACAATTGTTGTTTACACTGAAGTTTTCCACGTTTGGTCTTTCTCCAAAACCAAATGTCATTGTCAGGTTTTAGCAGAAGCCCTGCTGTTGCTGCTTGGGTGGGCACATGTAGGGAACAAGGATCTTTTTCAAACATCTGAATTTTATCATGCAGTCAGAAAAAAAGACTGAAGTCTGGTAGTTGGAATGAATGAAATTATTTGCTAATACTAAGCACAGATGAGCTTTTGCAGGCCAGCATGAAATATATATTACTTTAACCCATTTGGTTAAGGTCAAGAATGCAGTGACCCAATGTCCTGGCTGGTTACAGACATGCTGTCCCTCCATGGAGAACTGATTTGAATATTGAGCTATGGTTCAGTGTTGTTGATTTCAACATGTGATGGATCAACCCACAATTTAAGAGCAACCTCAATTGTCCAGAGAATTTGCAAGCCCTCCTGGCAGAGTTGTGCAAAACCAGAGGGTTAGTTTGTTTTGTTTTGTTTAGTGGGGTTGTAACCCTGCCAAGCAAAGGGGCAGACTGCACATCAGTAAGGACAATTTTTTTTTCAATTTTTATGCTCTGCTGAGATCAAAACAAGCTTCAAGAGCAGATCTTTAAGTTTTTGGGAAAATTAATTTTGGTAACATGTCTCTTTAAGGTGTTTGCTTACTATACAGTTCAGATTCCTACTACATACTCTTGGATAAATCTGACTTTTTATTTGAGGCTTGCTCTGCAACCCTAGGAAAGTGGTTTCACCTCTTTTCCTGTCTCAGACAAGAGGACAAGAATTAGAAATAATCTGACACCAAATACTGTGTAAAGATAAGAAATTACTGTTGTTATTATAGAAATATGGAACTATGTGAGTACTACAAATCATGGCTTTATTACTATCATTACTGTTATTGAATTAGTGGTTGTGAAAAAGATCTATAATGTAAGAGTAAATAGACAACTGAAAAGAATATTTTGTTTGACTGAAAAGGAAGAGAAAAGCATCAGACAATTAAGAATTCTTTTTATGGTCCAGTCCAAGAAGAATATTCGATGAAGTTATATTGGTGATAATAAAATTATCTTCCTGGTAGCAAAATTTGAGATATTCCTGCTATCATTCCTCCTTATTCTTATTATCTACTTCCACCTAAGTAGCAAACCAGTAAGTTCCCTGAGTCAGTTTGTACCCAAAGCGAACATCAGCATCCTGCTTGAAAGCATTCCAGATGTAACCAGGGTCGTAAAACAGAACAGAAAGTTGATGGTTTTACTGTGATGCACATTACAATCAAGTAGTTATCTGATGGATCATCTGCTTTTTATGATCCATGATGAGAAATATAGCTGTCATATGAGGAATAGATTTCTCATCGTAAAACTTACCTCTGTAATTTCAGCACCTGAATAAGTGCTGCCTCAGGTGCTGATTGTACTAGTAAACACTGTCTGAAGAGTGATTTCCCCATCTGTTTCTCCTCCTTCCAACTAAATGCACAGTTTGGCAACAAGTGTGTTTCTGCAGTTCCCTCTCGTTCAGCAGCTGCTGCTATTAAAGATCTCACATGAGGAGGTTCCTGTTGGATAGCTGCTGATGCAGGAGTTCACCTGGGGAAAGAAAAGCCTTGTATGTAGGTCAGTGTTTCTGCAGATAGCTAGTGAAGCAATCTCTCACGGGAATGTTAACTCTCTTGTGGTGCAGATCGCTTCAAGTCACTGCTGCCTCTGGAAGGGGCTGAATTCATGTACGTCATTCTGCTCGGGTTTCCAGCGTAATACGTGAGAGAAAAGCTCCTAATTTATGTAGGTTTTGTATCTCTGCATTTGCTAGGCACTTAACTTGGCATTTGGGTTAGGTGTCTAAAACTAGAGCTCTAAAACCTCTTGTACCATACTTATGTACAGCGTTTCCTCAATGGAAGAAAACAAGATACACACTGAAGATGTAGATCAAAACATGCAGAAAGTTGCAATGATTTCACCACTATCCATAGGACTTCTGGTATAAATCAAATGGCTCTTAAAAGTGAGGAAACCTCTTCATCTAATGTGATGATTGAACCACAGGAACAAATTTTCCTCTCGGATTTGTGTTGTGGACCCCCTATGTTAGGGAGAGGTTATATGTTTCAGCGTGCTGACAGACACTATTACATACTGTGCTTTATTCACCCCTGTCCCGCCCCTGGCCTCCACTAGCCCTTTGCACCTCGGAATCCCTCTGCCTTTGGCACTTCTGCTGGTGAGACTCCCAGATGGGGGTGTGGTTTAGCTAAAATGGGTGCTTTTCACCAGAAGAATAAATTATTCCTATACTACTGTCTGAAAAGGGTGGATCTGGAGCCAATTTAGTGAGCATAAGTTACAATTGACTTTGGAAGTAATAACTTATGCTTTGAGCTTCCTTAGATGTATAGCCAAGGAGCTGTCTGACTGCATGTGTTTTTACACATCTTTCAGCTAAATTAGAAATCTAAGTGCAAAACCTAATTTGTGGAGATATCTTGGAGATTTCTGACCTTACCAGAAACACATTGAGTCCACAAACCAGCCAGAGGGTCTCCTGGTTTCATCTACCTCTTTTTTTTTTAATTTTTATTGCCACATATGGCACATTGCTAAATGGTAAATGGAGTTTATTATATCGTAATGAATGAATCTGAGTATAATTTGCCCCAGTCCTGGCAAGCAAACTCTGCTGAAAAGCTGGTTAGTGAAAGGAGCCAACTTCACTGAACACCCTCTTCAGAAATGTGACCAAAGACTAATGTATATTCATACATGTTGAAGGTAGAAAAGCCTTTGGAAAGCAGAAAATGGGGATTGCACTGAGCTGAGGAATAGGAAGACAAGGGGTGGAGCCTTTGAGGAGACGGGGGAAAAGGTAATGGTGAAAAAAGAACAAAACAGTAGTAGAAAAACATCGAATTGAAGATAAAAATAACCATGAATTGGAGTTACTGAGAATGTCCAATGACACTTGGTCAAAGGAGGAACCAAGCTGGCTATGCATCCAATGCTATCTCTTGATGCTGAGAAAGAAAGAGCTTAAACCAAGCCTGGAAGCCAAGGAGAGAGTTTGCTGTTGAGCTTAGTGGTCTTTACATCACGTTAGTGGAAAAAGGACTAACTCAAGCAGACATATTAAGAGCAAGAATAATGGCACATGGGGACAGTTCATTTCTTCCTACTGTCAAATTTATGAGTTTAGCCTGGTAGGATGCTACCAGCAGTGATGATGAACATTACAAACCTTGGCTCTCTTTAGCCCGCTCAGTCACTTCTTGGCCAGGTTCCTGATGGTTTCAGTGGGAGATTGCATGAGAATGTGCAAGGCCCTCCTCCCCAGAAATAGCAATTCCCCTCAAAAATATTGTTAGATAGCATGAGCAGGTGTATTGAATTGCTGGCATACTTTTAGTACACTAGTTAGCACCTCTGATGAGGTCAGTTAAACAATTTCAGCCTTCAGTATAGAAACTGAAGCACTTAGGGTTTGTGGGAAGAAGAGCTTTATTTCAGAGAGGTGCTGAAATTTGTATGAAAATACATAACTTGAGGCACATACATGAGCAAAAATTACCTAATGAGAACAAGAACCATCTCTAAATGTTCTTTTAATATGTGGATTTGAATGTGTTCAACATTATGTATGTTGCTACACTTATTTTTCTTCTTATGTAGACAGGCACGAGTCTTTCCTGAATTGTACTTTGTCTAATTCATACCCATGCAAAACACAGACCAAGTGGGAGTAAATCAAGTGGATTGCACCTTTTAGTTAAATATGTGAATAACTATTCTGAATGTAAAGCAGCTGAAAACAGTGCTGCTCTTACCTAACATTTGTGTCTGTGCTATCATGAAGGATCACGCATTTCACACAGTCCCTACACAATAAGAATTGCAGATGACAAATGTCCCTTACTCATGGAGCTGGTCATTTTTGTATGCAATTACCAGAATTGCATGCTCAGTTCCAGTAACCGTGTGCACAAAAATAGGCTGCGACAGCCTGCTTACAGTTGTTAATAACATGGTCCAAAGTCTCAATCTTTATTGTTTTGCTGTTTTGTGCTGGTTTTGTAAGAGAACTGAGCTAGGAATTAGTTTGGTTGTTGACTATTTGAGCAAAAGGAGGCATACATCTACATGTGCTGCCGAGGTGGCAGGACTGCAGAATTTCTGCACTGACCTGCATATGGTTCAAATACTGAACTTGGTATAATGAGCTGATGGGTCAGAAGAGACATACTGCACCAGGTGGCCAGTTGTAGTGCGTGGCTCAAATAAGGAACAAACAGCTTCTGAAATTTTACGTTTATAATCCTTTAACATCCACGCATCTCAAACGATCAGCTTCAGAGTGAGGCATAAGTCTTTGCCATAAGCGATTCGGAGTCAGCCTGCAGTAGTTGAGGAATACTTAATTGGAATTTCTCTTTTTTGCATATCACATTTCTCATCAGTTCTAGTACGTGTCTTTTTTCCCGCCTCTTTGCCTTAAAGGACTCATGAAGGAAATAATTAAAAAGTACGAAGAGGAAAACTGTCTGAGCAGAAGGGGCAGAAATCCAAGGTGCTGTAGGGAGTTGCCCCAAACGCTCTTTTGGATGATTATTAATTTTTTCTTACTATTATTTATGATGCTGTTTATGTTTAATTACTCATGTTTTCCTAACCTGTGTGACAGGCATAATTTGAAGAGCAGTAGTAATGATCAAGCTGTGGAAGTGCCAGCTGCTGCCTACGTGCTCAAGCAAGCATAGAGCAGGCAGTGTCAGGAGACAACTGTCTCTTGATTAGATCTGAACTTCTTTTTTTTCACGTTGATGAAAATGATCCTGACTGTTATTACTTAAATATAAACTATGCCAAAAGATGCTATGAAAAGTCAGAGCTTTCTCAGTTCACTGCCTGTATGGAATAATAAGTTCATGGGACTTTACTGTTGTATATGCTGTTAAAATGTGTACTGGTTTAGTTTTAAAAGATACAATTGGTCTTTTTGAGTATTTTTCATCTGAAAATTAAGCCTTTAGAGCAGAAAAAACAACCCAATAAACTCATAAGTTCTGTTACTCTCAAGTCAATCATAGGAGCCTGGGCGAGGGAAAGTTGAGCAAGCGATGAATTTTTTAATATTACTAGGAGTATTTGATTTTTACATGACAGAAGCTATAAAAGAAAATCCAGGGGCAGAAATAGAAGTGAAACTTTAGACAAATGAGGACTACGTGGCTAAATAGGTCACCTGCTGCATCAAGGTGCTATATGACCACACCCCCTTGGAGCAGTTTCCTGCTGGGGGGCTGCTCACTACAAACCAATGGCAAGGACTGACTCAGGGCAAATTGTGCCTGCCAGATGCAGTGTGATGTGAATGCTTTGGCTTTTTCACCAGCAGTAAGCTCTACATCAGAGAGAAGTGGTAAGATACAGCCTGAGTTCTCTTCTTGCTCCTCCCTCTCATTCCAAGGTGTCATCCTGCCTCCACCTTCATAAAATGGGGTTGACAGTGCTTTCTTCCCCTTGTAATGTCATTACTGTTGCTAAATCATATAAAATCCATATCTTCTCTGGTGGTCCTTCATTGTCATTGCAGTGCTGCTGTGAAGCAATCTTGTTTTGTCTAAGTGGTAATACATCTAGTTGAAGTCTTGCTCAGGTTACAAGTGGAATGAAGCTGCCAAGACCTTGATCTAGCTTTCTTCAGCTGCTTTTTAGATTCTAAGAAGATACATGTAAGTTCTGTCATTCATAGCTTTATGTGTTGATATGTATTGCTGTTACTTGGAATGCATCAAAGAAAGTAAATAATGTTTCATTGGAGACCTGCAATGAAAAGGAGATGCAAGCTGTAGATGAATTCTAATACAATATTCTAGTAGGTGATACTTGACTTTGATAAATTTTCAGAGAAAGGGCTGCCATTTCTATGTTTGTGCAGTGCATAATGGGACCCTTACCTGGCATCTCTGCCCGGCCAAAACATGAATGAAAAATAGGATTGCTTGTCTGAGGAACAGCTCTGTCTTTCACATTGAAACTTGGCAATAAATGATTCCTGTGTGAGTGGTCTCAAGAGACACTTTCCTTGTAAAGGAATCAAGTGATTGATGAGGCATCTCACATTTAAACATTATACAGGTGAAAGCACTGGAGTATTCTGAGCCTGTACCTACTGCTGTGTGTGCCTGAACAGTTTGCTTGCTTTTTAATTGTGGAACTAAAGAAGGTTTGGTAAGTAAGGCAGGACCATTAGAGAATGCTAACTGTTTTCCTTCTGTAATGCTTTCTCATGTTTGACCGCTGCAGGGTGAAGTAATGAAGAAATTTTTGGTAACAGATCCAAAATTCCTTTCTTGTTTAATTGAAAGTATTTAAGAGAAGAAGGTCATAGAGAGGACAGATTTCAAGAAGTGGTATATGCATTTGGTGATGCTTTGGAAAGAAACAGAGCATATTAGCCATGCTTTTAAAGTATATATGGTGAATGCACTGCTAAATCTGTGGAATTTAATAGGCAGCTTTTGTGAATTGTAACAGCAGTCAATGAATCTGCTTTTCACCCTTACTGAAACTGGCACTGTGAGCTTTAGGAGGTCTTACTGCTTTTTTAAAACTTGTTTCAACATAGTTTCAACCCTGTCAGCAAATCTCTGCTGTGTTACTGGTAATATGAATTGTATCTCAGAACCCTGCAATATTCTACACAAAATCCTGAGTGAAAACAAAGCTGGCACTGGTATATGGTGGAGTACCACTGGAAAAGAAAAAGGAACAAGTCTGTGATGATACAAAGAGAATACCTGGGGAAAAGAAATGGAAAAAATATTCAAGTGAAAAGAACACTATAGTAGAAATGAAGAGAACAAAATCTCTGTATGAGGTGACATATTTTGAGGATGAAGGAGAGATAAGAAAGTAAGGTTTAAGATGATGTTTGTTTATTGCAGGAGATTGTTGCTCAAAAGAGAAATGGGACAAGCTTGAATGAAAGAGAGAGATCGGGAGACACATCAAATTAGGGAAGAAAAATGTCTTACAATAAAAAGATAAATGGGATTTCACAGGAAAATTAATTCACCAAAATATGGGAAAGATTTAAATAATAAAGAAAGTGAGACAAATTAAATAGCAAGGTAAGGGAAGGATGGATGAAAACAAAATACTGATCTTCAAAAGAAAATAAAATAGCTGTATTCATTTTATTGATTTATTGGAAGATTTTGTGTTGCATTTAACGTCTGCTAAGAGAGAAAGTGAAAGATGTAATAGGAAAAACTATTATTTTTTTTCCCAGGCTTTCCTGTGCAGTAAATGTAATAGGAAGTTACTTTTATTAACCAAGATCAGAGAATGTGCAACAACAAACTACCAAGAATGGTGTGGAAAATCCAGTTATTTTTCCAGTCAGACCAGAAGAACCTGTGGACATTGACCAGCAGGAGCCTAAGGGTCAGATTAGTAAGCAGCAGGATCAGTGAATGGGATGGCTGTTGGAATCTGTGCATCTTTAAAAACACACCAACAAACTGACATTCCAGTCAAAAAGAAACCTTGAACACCATGTAGCTGATACTTGTAGCCGTTCATTAATTGCTTTGTGGTCTTTTGTCTACCTAATCAACACAAACTGCAGAGTTGCTTGATTTCATTTGCAAATGTGAAACCAATTGATTTTACGGCAATATACTGCTTGCTGAGCAGTATTTTTCCATCAAGACAGTCAGGTTACACTAGTCACCAAAAACTGATGAGCCGGAACAGTGAGAGCCTTGGGCAGACAGACAGGGTCTTTGGCAGAGCGTTTTGGAGTTTGTCAGGGGGAATGCACCCCTCAGGTCAGTGTAGCCGTGATGCTGAGTGTGCTGGGAGGACTTTATCCTTTCAAAAGCTATGACAAGCTGTGGCAATACTCAGCCCACATCCCTAACGTGCTTGCTGTGAGACGAGGCAGTGGGGAGCAAAGTGCCTCTATTTGCAGCAATAATAGCACGTGTTTCATCTGTAAAGGAGATATTAGTTGCCTACCTTGCCCAGACTTAACCAGTGACCAGTGTTTTATCTTAACAGGCTTGGTTGAACACATATGCAGAGTAAAAAAATGTTTGTTTACGGACAGGAAATGCATAAGCTTTTTAATGGATAAAGCGTGAGTTTGAAGCATTGTTGTGCTTTGTGGTGTGCTAGTACCTGCAAAGGGTTCTTCTTTGTAGTGTCCTACTTGGACTCATGCACTAAAGCTTTCATCAAAGCAAGTCTGATTATTTTGCACATGGTTTTCCTGAAAGGATGTTATGATTTTCTAGATGTTTGGTGGCTGGTGATAAATTAGGCTTTTATGATGTCATGTGAAAGGCCACTGCTTGTACTTCCTTCTCTATCAAGTGCACTGGGGAATACATTTGGGGCATACTCAGCATCAGAAATTATCCTACCTTGTTTTATTTTTAACCCTTTTGTGGACTCTTGCTCATTTTGTAACTGTGTTCAGGCAAGGATAGCTTCACTTTTACAGACAGGAGCCTCACGGTATCGTGTTCTGAGTCCTTTCCATATGGGGAGTTGGAATTTTTTTTTTCCCCTTGGGTATAAAGATCTCAGTCTTTGAGCTCCCTTTAAGCCTTTCACAGCTTAAACTCTCTCCAGATATTTTGTCTTGAAAAGGGTTTTCAGATCAGATGGGGGTTTTATTGAGAAATTGGAATGCAGTGAGGGTGGGGGATAAGGTGATGCGTCCCATAAATTAGGTTGGGTTTATGACCGTGTAGAGGGAGGCTACTTCTAAAAAAATAGCCAGCAGTAAAAGGCAGTATGTAACTTTGTCCAGAGGAGTGGCAGCTCCCTTCTTCATCCTCCATCCTGCAGGGAGGGAGTATTTTACAACTGCTTTTCAAACAATGAGAAATGACTAAACATCCTCCATGCTAACTCTTACGTACCAGTTAATCCATAGTAGGGAGGAAGACAGGAAGAGAGAAATATCCATCTCCTCTCTGTCCTTTTCCCCAAGTCTTATCACAAGCTTCAGGGGGACAGAGGTTCATATATCAATGTAACAGGCAGTGTCATCTCTCCTGCCCCACCTCAGTCACGGCCAAGCCTTCAGAGTGGTGAGGTGAGCACTGAACACAGGGCAAAGACAGCAACTGCTGTTACAGGTCAGTTAGAATTTTTCAATTACATGCTCTTTAGAATAAAAAACCCATTTTGAGTAAATTAATATTTTTATTAGGACAAATATAACAGCACACTGTTCAAAAAATATTTTAATATCATTTTAATGTTAGCATAACAAATGCCATCATTTCTTCAGAAATGTGAATATCCATGAGTTAGCAAAGTCACCACAAACAAAACATCCTGTACAAGAAAAAAAAAATTAACTCTATGAAGAAGAAATATCCTGTGTTCATAGATATGCATTCATTAAATTGCTGCTTAATGCTCTAAAAGTAGACAGATAAATATCTACAGGTAGAATATGAGATATCTGTCTTAATGTTTACTGTTTTGTTGCTTATCATTTGGTATTTGACCACTGATGAATCTGTTTACATTTCTAATATAAGTTGCTATAAATTAAGTATTTTTTAGTGGAAGAAGAGAAGAAACTAAGTAAGCCTACTTAGTTGCAGCATGAATTGCTGGGATTATCAGTTTTCCTATTCATCTTCACATGTCAGTCAGTGAAGACAGCTAACCCCAGGGTCTCTATTTCATTTCCAGTGAAAAAGGCATTCATTACTGCAAAATAAACGTGGCTGAAATCAAACAGCTTCACAAAGTGATTTCCTGATCTTTGCAGAAAATGTGAAGAGTAGGGAGTGATGAGAAAACTAACCAGAGTGGATTAAAAAAAAGGTGAGAATTACATGTAATAGTTTTTAAAGGTACCATGCCCTTGCCTAAATAATACATAAGGTGAGCAGCAATAAAACCATGTACAATGAGGACATTATTATCTTACTCTCCCCCCAAAAATAGTTGTCAGAGTGGAGAACAGGCAAAGCAAGAAGAAAACACATTGAACAGTGATCAAGAGCAGGACTTGAAGGTACTAGCGAAAAAAGAAGAAACCTGTCCTTTTCCTACACTACAGCTGATCTCCATCCATGTGAAAGAGGTTCATCCCTCACAGGGTCTTGGTTTTTATTGATGTGAAGGTGACACATTTGGCCAGAGAGCCTGAAGAAACACGCTCTTATACGACCTCCCCAGAACCTCTACAGTAATAAGAAAATTCACAAATGTTTTTAACTCATGTGGTGCAAAATCCACATTATTCAGACACCTCGGAATGCCCAGGTTAGTTTGAAGTATGCGAGGGTCAGCTCACATCAGGAGCCAGGCTATAGAGCAGTGGCAGCTGACGGGCGTGGTACCACCTGTAACCAGCATTTGCAAAGAGCAATTCTACTTTGCTACCAGAGTGGGAAAAACTTCGTTTGGTTCACAATAACATAAAGTATATAATCCTTAGTTTGCATTTTAGCAAACATGCCAAAGACTTTTAGCTGTGATGCATGTGTTTGGATGACTTGGTATGACATATCAGAAAGAAAGTGTTTCTGCTGGAGCAAGGCCAGAGGAGGGCTGGAAAACTGGTCTGAGGGCTGGAGCACATCTCCTGTGAAGACAGGCTGAGAGACTTGAGATTGTTCAGCCTGGAGAAAAGAAGATGCTGGGAAGAAAATAGAGCACCATTCCAGTACCTACGGGGGACCTACAAGAGAATTAGAGAGGGACTTTCTACAAGAGCATGTAGTGATAGGACAAGGGGGAATGGCTTTAAACTGAAAGAGGGTATAGATCAGATAGTAGGAAGAAATTCTTTACTGTGAGGGTGGTGAAGCATTGTAACAGGTTGCCCAGAGAAACTGTGGATGCCCTATCCCTGGAAGCGTTCAATGCCAGGTTAGATGGGGTTTGGAGCACCATGGTCTAGTGGAAGGTGTCCCTGCCCATGTCAGGGGCATTGGAACTGGATGATCTTTAAGCTCCCTTCTACCCCACACCACTCTATGATTCTGCGATTGTGTCCAGTCCTAATACCTGAACTATCATAATTATGGCCAGTATATGGCAAATGGAGTGGGTTTCATATTCTTCCTTTCCTCCAGAAGTACTCTGCTTATTTAGGAGAGGCATTCTTGAGAACTTGAAATGATCTTGCCCATTGGAAGCCTCTCTGGCCTTTTGCATGGCCTTTTGCAGGGCCATGAGCTGAGGTTACAATTGCACTTACATCCAAGCTGGGGAAGAACTTCCAGTTCTTCCCAGGAGTGCAAAACTTGGGCTCAGGGCAAACTATGAGGGAGGAAAGCACCCGCCTCACTGCAGCCAGCTGCAGGAGTTCTGCAATTTGCAGCAGCAGAGTTTTCCCTGCTGCTGGGAGAACACTCTTCAGACTGCCTCATGCAAGGCAACCTGAAAAGCAGCCACGGTCCCACTTACAGCGGGATGCCCTGGCACAGTTACTCTGCTCCCCGTGCGGGACAGCTCCTGGTGAGTGAGCTCAGCTCTGGGTCCAAGGCGAGTGAAATTCAGCACTGGCTTCGGGGATATCGGGCTGTAACTCGGGAGGAATTTTATCTGGCTCGAGGGACGGCACTGGCCAAGACGTTTTCTCAGGCTTCGCTTGGCAGACGGACAGATCTGAGTAACGCTCATCCCTATGAGGGGCTCTTGTGCCTGCAGCTCCGCCGGTTCTTTCTCCAGGGCCGAGGTCTCTCCTGCCAGGCTGCAGCCCCGCGTCCCTGAACGGGGGCTCCGCCTCCAGCACAGCGATCGGGGTCCGGCGGCGCGGCCCCCGAGGCACCTGGGGCCAGCTCCCCCCGCTTCACCGCTTTATCTGCGCTGCCGGTGGGGCTGCCAGGACCGGCGCTGAGTGAGCCCATTTCCCCGGAGCGGGGCATTGTTCCCGGCCTCCGGCCGCCGCGTGGCCCCGCTGATGGACAATACCACCCGTCCCCGACTTCCTGAGCAGACCAGACAGCTTGCTGTTTTCTTCGAGTCTCTTATCACCCCCTGTCATTGAAAGAGAGGTCTGGCTTCGGCTTCGGTTTGCGCTGATAGGCAGCAGCGAAGTGGAAAAGGCGCAGGGGAGAGAAGGGAAGAGGAGGAGGAGGAGGGAGAGGAGCTCCATTACTGTTATTATCGCCCTAATGTTTATTGCTGTTCCGAGTTCATTTGCCTTAACCCTTTGGAAGCTGGTCAAATTAAAGATTATCGAACTGATAAGATAAAGGCGCTATTCTAACGCCCCTGGTTCCTGGCGGAAAAGCGGAGACTGTGCTCAGGTTTTATTGACTGTGTGGTTTGTGTTGATGCTTTATTGTTGGAGTACAGTGAGGTCCCGAGATAAGACCTTACCCCAAAGATGACCAGCACTCGCAGCCTGCCAAGGTCTATCAGATGTACAGGGGCTCAGTGCCACACAGAACCTGCCCTTTCCTCAGGTCATTATTTCCCTTTCCCTTCCCCCTCAATATGGTTTTAGTAAAGATTAAACTTTCTGAATAGGGAGGGGATTTGCATAGGAAAACATGCTAGGGGAAAAAAACATTATGCCTCTTATTTTCAATGGCATTTAGTTATATGTGAATTTCAGCCTATTGGTTGCTTTTGCCTTTTCCCTTTTCCTGTGGTTCTTTGTGAACAATACTGTCTTTCTGCAAAAGACTGCTGACCCAAGAGTGGAAAGCAGTCTGTTCATGCTGCATTAAAACAAATTTAGATCAGGAACCAAATTCACTGGCATTCTTCTATTCCCCTGGTACCCCAACTGCTCCACAACTTTGCTTTTCTAAGAACAGTGGAAAGGAAAAATGAAAACTGAGCAACAACACATTTTGGCTCATCTTAAATTCCTGAAGATGTTTATTGCACTCCTTGTTAGGCTTAGGCTTCGCTCTTCAATATGTTTTATCTTTAGTCTCCTCATATTTACTGTGGAGATAGGAGTCTCTTGCTTTATAATTATACTGGATTTTCATCCCTGTTACTATAGATATTATAACAAACACTACCCTTTGCAAAGAGGCCGAGCCAGTGCTCTCTGTCCCACGGATCTCCAGAAGTGCACGCAGAGCAGCGCACAGGAGACGCAGTTATTATTACTGTGACTCCCTCTGAGGTTTGATTCAAGCTCAGCTGAACCTTGCATTGAATTTTGCAATAGTAAGGTGCGTGTTTACAGGCTCTGCAGCTCTGATCTAGTGAGATTTTACTACTTTTCTTAACAGAGTGCTCAGAAGAAGTCACAGTAACTGTTTTCCAACGTTGCATCTGCGTTAAGACACGACGTCCCTGGGCCTGGTGGCAAGTGTGGCCGAACACCAGGGAATGGGGGATAAGGGTGATGGTGAAAGAGCTGCCTAGTGAGCAACGCGTGCAGTCTCCTGACTGTGTGCAACACTTCGACAAGGCTGTTCTCCAAGCAATAAGCTCCAGCAGATGCACGTAAACACTGTGGGGCTGATGTTACTACTGAGATCTGCTACTTGAACTCTCATTAAAAAATGCTATGAAAAATGCTCCGAAAAGTGTACAGAAGATGAGACTATTTCATAAGTTAAATCTTAATATATGTATTACTGTGATATCACTTTTTAGCAGGGCCTGTTGTGATAGGACAAAGTGTAATAGGGCAATAGTTTTAAACTAAAAGAGAGTATGTTTAGACAAAAGAGAAGAAAGAAACTTTTTACTATGAGTGGTGAAGCAGGTTGCCCAGAGAGGTGGAAGATGCCCCATCCCTGGAAACATTCAAGTTCTGGTTGGATGGGGCTCTGAGTAACTGATCTAGTTGAAAATGTCCTTGCTCAGTGCAGGAGGGCTAGACTAGATGAGCTTAAACTTTAAAGGTTCCTTCCAACCCAAACCATTCTAGGATTACATGATAATGATGAAAACGCAAAACTGCAACCTAACATTGTCTAATTGAGTGTCTATGTTTACTATTTTTTTTCTTTGAATGGGATACGTTAAAGCTGAAAGGTGATGGTTCTAAGAAGGAAATAAGGAAAACAAAACACAAGTGGAGTTTGCAGGAAACTTTGGCCCCTATGTTCTTGAAATCCTTTCTGACAAAACATCTTGAATGAAAAAGTACAAAACTAAACACTCATGCCAGAGCCTCCACCAAGCTGGGTCTGTGCTCTTTGTTTATGGGAGCTCTGATGTAACAAATCATCTTCCAAGCAGTCACACTGATTGTGAACGTAACCCTGGCTGCTTTTCAGATGCAGTTAAACTGTTGTGTGCTTAGATGAAGTTTGTTTATTTTTAGAGGTAAAACCTTTTCTCTGCTTCAGCAAGTGAAGCTGGGCACAATTCCATCACAGGTGTTTTACTGAGGACTTGATCTCAGTTTTATTCTAGTGTAAGAGAGAGCAAAAGCTGGTGCTGAGTGCTGGCTTCAGTGACGGCACATTTGAAAGGGAATCAGCCGAGCTGTAGTAATAAAGGAAGCCTTGACCGTCTTTCACACTATCTCCTTTTTCTTACATTGTCTTGAAGTTTTAAATTTTCAGTTGAAGTTAATTGAATGAGACAGTGATACAATGCACAGTGAAACCAGATCAATCACTGCACGAGACAAAATAGGAGTCACAATGACACTCAGAACAAGAGCTTGGGAAATGTGATATTTACATTAAAATATTTTACATTTTTGTCTCATGGTTTTAAAACCAAATTTTAACATGCCTTACCACATTGCATAACAATTTTTTCTCCACTTATCTGTATGTATTTGTGTGTGTGCATTTGGACAACAATATTGAATAATCATAAAAGCAAATTTAGTAATAATGTGGTATTCTCCACACAGTTACACAGCCTCAATTACAGAAAATGTAAAACAGAAAAACTCACATCATATAAACCTGTTCTGTTCTCTGAGAGGCAGTCATATGACAATGAGCTGCTTATAAAGCCTTAGGAGAATTGACTCTCATATTAAGCGGCAACAGAGAATTTGACTGCTGTCTTTTCCATCTTCCTTCCCTTTAAATATTTACCTGGATATAGTTTCTGACTCTTAGCTTGCAATTAAAACTTGTCATTGCCAGTCACTTATGTTAACTATTTGCATGGAAAATAAGGGCTTGTTCCTTACAAAATGGATAAGTAAAAGCAAAGACTTAATTTTATGTTTATGATCTGAGTGCTGTAAAAACAACTGAAAGCCTTAATCGGTGTTTTTAGGGTTATGGACTCTTAGCTCAGTATCTAAATCCTCAGAGTTTTCAGGGAGTCAAAGGGCTTTGTTTTCCTGTCAGGATGTAAAGCACAACGCCACAGAAAAAGTAATCCTGCAGGAATACAAAACATGAAGTGGTGTCATTTCATCAGGTGCTTTTCCATGAAGAACAGGGATATGGGGCAGTTTATATTCCACAGCGGCTGTTTTTCAAGAACCTCTCACCAAGCCACCTTCCCCACCCCCCAAGTAAATCCAGACTTTCTCCAGTGGAACCTCATCTCTTCTTTCTTTGCTTTCTGATCTGGTTGTAGCTCCAGAAAGTGATGCCCCAGTACTGCAAAATTAATACACGTTAATGATGAACATAACAGAGGGGGGGTTTGGGTGGTGGTTTATTTTGTAAATTTTTTTCCTTTTGGGAGCCTGACAGATGCATTTCTGGCTTCAGTGAAAGACTTAAACAATATAAACAAGCAGTCACTCTGGTCCAAGAGAAGCTTTTTTTAATATTTCTATTTTATTGTAATTACCTTATTGTTTTCATATTATGACCTACTTGTAGAAAAATACAGGAAACATGACTGCAATACAATCCTTTAATCAGGAATAGCTTTGTTCCAGTCATCATTTACATTCAGTGTTGAAACTTTGGCTAATAAGAATACAATCAAACCTTAAATTTAGGTGTAATATGGTGTTAATAATATGGTTTCATTTGATCTCTGTACCTAGTAGCTTCTGTAAGTGAATCCTTTTAAAAGTGCCTCGGAGACATTTTGTCTGTAATGCTGTTTTCAGGTAAATTAATAAAGTTGCATTTCTCAAAAGGACGAGCTTCTTCAGGAGAGACACTTTAAATCTTTTAACCCAAGTCAGCTGGGGAATTTCTATTATCGTATATATTAAATCTTCCCTTTTTTTCCTCTTTTTTTTCTCCTCACAGATTATGCCCTAATACCTTTACTGCATCATTGTTAAAGCTTGTGAACTTTTAAAGGAAAAGTACATAATTTTTATACCTAACTGAATTTAATATAGTTAAATAGTTGTTTTTGTGATCTCTATGTATAATCCAGCACTGCAAATACTTCACTTTTAGTGATTTGCAGCCTATCCCCAACCTTATTTGGCCTACGCAGCAGATGAGTGTTTATGTTTTTGAATAAAGGGCTGGAATTAGGTAAAGTATTTTTTTAGATAATCTGTTTTAACAAAAAGCATTTGTCCAAGAAAGTTAAAAGACTGCTCCCAAGCTGTTCAAAAGCAGAATGCAGCTACATACAGCAGGCCATGGCAATTCATTTGGTGCTTCCCCATCCTTTTTTTTGTTTTAATGAGAAGCCAGTATCTTAGATATGGCTCAATTTCAGAGGATATTTTTGATAAAAAGATTGTGGATGTAAAAGTTTTACTTACACAGCATTTATAAAAATGAAAATCTAAGTTTTATGATATAGATTTTATGACTTAAAACTAGGTGGTATTAAAACACTTAACTTCTAGCTAATGACTTGTATAAGGACTGAATAAAAGGCAGTTGTTTTTATACTGAAATTATTATTTTATGAAGGATTTCCTTGTTTCCAGATGCATATATATATATATATATATATGTACACACATGTAAATTAAACTGAACTCCAGATAAAAGACATACCTCCATGAGTGCATTAGGGTCTGATCCAAATTTTATCAGTTAGTGGGCGTCTTTCCCATTTCAAACCAGATTTTGCAATCCATATTCACACGACCCTCCAGGGGATCCCTCAAGTTGATGCGGTTTTGCATGACTTGGCCTCAAATGTCTGCTGCAGTTTCAAAAAGCCCATTATAGGGCTGCAGTAGGAAATCATTTAGTCTAATTTAAGGAAATCATGGCATTTTTTTTATTTTCATATCATTTTGTTCTGATCCATCTGTTTACTCTCTTCTGAAGGCAGGATGAAATGCTTTTTAGCCTAAAGACTGAACTAGTAAAAATGCTGCCTGGAATAAGTCTCTGCAGACGTGTTTGTTCCACATCCCCTTCTTCAGTGCAGTATTTCCTTTGGTGGATTTCCTCTGCTCCTGGAAGCAAGCTGTCTAGCTTTCTAGTGCACAATTATGAAGAAGAATTTCCTACATTTTACTGTACAGGATGAGGTGATTTTGGAAGCTAACATGACCTGAACCACATATGAACAACAGAGAGCATCTGAAAAATGTAGCATGCAGTAGTACAAGTTTAAAAAATCTACTTTCAGAAAATGCCCCTTAGCTCCACCACTGGTCAGAGGGTGGAAGAGGGAGAAGAAAGGCAGTCCATGCATTTTTCTGGCAAGCCTGTTGTGTTACCTCCATAAAGTCAAATGCAAGAGGACGATTCAGCCTTAGTCTTGTTGTTCTGTAACAAAGCTGCATTTGTTTGGTTTTTTTCAAGCCTAAACAGATATAATTTTAGCATTTCTTGCAACAGAGAAACACAGCTTGTGGGGAGAGATTATGTATTTTATTAAATCAACACATACTTTTAAAAAAAGCTAACTGTTTAAATGCAGTCTTCCAATTTTAAAGAAAGATGCAGTCAGTTTTTGCATTCAAGTAGAAATGCAGTTAAAGGAGCTTTCGCCTTTGTTTAATGTTGTTACATCATTTTTGATGACTGATTGTGAGATTGTTTTGGTGTGGTAGCACTTTTAAGGATACTTGGACAGTAAGGTGAATATGACCAAAGTCTTGGTTTCTGTAATGGTTTGAAGATAATTTCTTTTCATTTATGAGATATTTAGACTTTTATTTGCATGTGGATATTCAAAATACTCCAGAAAAAAAAATATGTAGGCATTCAAATACTGGATGTTTACTGCTGTTGCATACGGTTACTCATATCCATAACAGTCTTTCAGCATCATTTGTCTGTGATCATGTTTTTATTTGAAAGAGACTAGTTGTCATGTTTGCTCTGTGATTTATATTATTTAAACAAATGGGGGGAAGAGAATTTGAATCAACTCATTCAGTAGCATGACTAAGACATACAACAACTTCTTATAAAATGTTCACTGTTACATGGCCGTAAGGCTGGAGTTCAAGCCCTGTGTGTACACACAAACAGAGAATAACTCCTTCCATCTGAAAGAGCCTGGTAAAAGGATGCTGCCTGCTGGTGATTTAATAGGCATCAGAGCTTCCACTAAAATTGCATCTTAAAGAGAAATAGTTTGTCCTTGGATGAGTCCAACGGTGTGCCTGGCCATGCTCCGCTCACAGGGAAGCACGAGCAGTGGAGAAGCCATCAGCATGGGGAAGGTAATGGTTCTTGCAGCACCTCTCTCTTCTTTTCCGCAGGATTTTCTGCAAGGGGACTGTACCAAAGCCAGGCAAAAGCTGAACTGGAAGCCAAGAGTCACGTTTGATGTGAGTGGCCTTTCTGGCATGCTTTGTACCTGCTGGGTGTTCATGTCCTCTAAAAACAATTCACAGGGAGGGAAGAGGAGCGGGGGGACCTCTGTGTGGGCTGACTTGAGCACACTGTGAAACCCCATTTTTGGTGACTCTGCATGGATTCCTGCTTTGAAGAAAGCAGACACTGTGGCAGCAATGCGCACCCCAGTGCACTGCAGCACACTGACACTCGCCAGGCCCAGGGCCAGGGCCAGGGCCTGGGACAGGGCCAGGGCCAGGGCCTAGGACAGGGGCAGGGACAGGGACAGGGACAGGGACAGGGACAGGGACAGGGCTGCTGTGGAAAGGGCCCAGCAAAGCCCCATCCTCTCCTTGTTCTGCGTTAGGGGTCCAGGCAGGCTTGTTGTGTTATGGGGCATTCCTGACATGCTGCCCATTTGTCCCTGCACCGGGGCCCTCATCTGTCTCTCTCCCTCCTGCAGGAGCTGGTGAAGGAGATGGTAGACGCTGACGTGGAGCTCATGAAGAACAACCCCAATGCTTGAGGCTGGGCCTGGAAGGCATCACAGAACCCATGCCACGGTTGCAACCCATGGCCAGCACTGCCATGAGCCACCAGGGTGGGTGGCTGCCCCTCCCTGTGATGGTTTTATTGTTGGCCTGCCTGTGTGTAAAAGCCCAGTTTTATTCCTGCCTCCACTCTCCATATCCTCCCAGTGCCTCTCTCCCCGCACATCATCCCAGGGCCAGCCCTGCCTGGGCAAATTCTGTCTTCTGCCATTAATTGGGGAAGGATCATACTGTACCTGAAATATTGATCAGCCAGCAAACCCACTGATTTCATTTTTTAATTAAGATTCATCTTTCTATTACGTAGGACCTCCTGCACATTTTTAGTACTTTCTCCCATTTGAGAAACAAAGCATTCCCTGCCCTTCACTCTGCAACTTCCCCTCTCCTCCAGCAACATCAGCAAACTTTTGGCGCTAACATGGGATCACCATGTCTCCAGACCTTGCTCCATGGCTTCCTCTCTTCTGCCTTTCCTGAACACTCCTTATTTTTCTTTCCTGCAGCCTTACCTCCACCCTAGCGGCCCATTTCCAGCACCTGAACTTTGTAAAAGTTTGGATAATTTGGTATAACTTGCAGTGAAATCACCTAATTTGACCATGCCAAATTAATTCCCTATTTCTAGAATCGCCTTCAAACCAGTCAAGCTGTGGCTTGTGTATGTTTTTCAGATCTTCATTCAGAGTGTGCATGAATCACAGAAAGCCTTTTTGTCCAGCACCTTCTCAATCCGGGGAGTTTAGAGTATTTTTGGGTTTTGACCACCTACCCCAAGAATCAACCCATTCCCCTTCCACCCTCTTCCTGCTTACTATAATTAAACCTCAGATGGGAGCTTGAAACATCTCAAAAGATGACTTAAGAAATAAAAACAAAATAAATAAAAAACCTTTAAAAAATAGAAACTCCGAGGTGAGTAAATATTTTTTGCTCTTTGTGCCAAGGTACCTGGGTTATCCAGAGGTCGTCAAGCCCATACATTTCCCGTTGGTTTAGGATCATCCACCCACCAATTACTCCCATCATTTTAGCTTTACATCTGAAAGTGAGCAAAGAGCAAGATACACAGGAGGGAGACACAGGGGAGATACACTTTCTTGAAGTGCATCTCTTGCCCTTTAACTTTGTATAGGGGGGACCCCGATATTAAAAGGGGGACAATGGCGGTAGGAGGTAGCTGTGCCCGGGAGCGGTTCCGTGGTGGAAGTGGTGCAAGGTGACAAGAAGGGGCTCGAGAGCAGCCTGGGGGGAGCCGGCCGGCCCGAGGAAAGGTGCTCGGTGTGCCGGTCGCCAGCGGCGGCATTTGCCGGAGGTGCCGTGGAAAATGCGTGGCGCGGAGGGGCGCAGAGTGGAGCCGGGCAACCGGAGCAGCCACTTCCTTTGGGTCTGTTCCCTCGAAAGCGCGGCCGTGCCAGCACAACGGAGAAAGGGAAACGTGGGAGCCCGGCCGCTGCTTGGGACCCTTCCTACAGGTGCACAGAGTACGAGTCCTCGTAGGGCGGAGAGGAGAGTGAGCAGCGGAGAGGGAAGGATGTCCCTGTTGCACTCGCTTCAAACATCGCCCCACGCGTGTGAGGCTCCAGCCCACACGCACAGTTTCCGCAGCGCGGCGGGGCTCTTCCAGCATAAACCAGCGCCGAGTAGGTCGTGGGCACTCTGTCCGTGGAGAGGCCTGGAGCTCACATTGCCACTCACCCTCCGGTGTGTACACTTCCACGGGTATATTTATATAAAGCGTCCTTGGGTGTTTTCCTTCTCTAACGGGTACAACTCCACGGCTGCGCCTTCTTTTCTTAGAATAAAATAGCAATAAACCCCCTTCCCGTGGGTGCATGTCCTTGCATTAGCTGCCCTCTCCCGCAGCGTTCACACCGCATGGATCTGCTACGTAGCCCCGGCAATAGGCGCTCGCCTCCTGTGCCGTGGGCACCCGCCCGCGTGTGGCCGCACGGCTGTAGCTGTGCTCTGCGGGCTGCCACCGCACACCCTGCCACAGTCCCCCGTGCCCAGCGGTGGCCCCCCCGCCCTGGGGCCGTGGCGGGTGGCGGAGGGGAGGGGGCGAGCTCCGCCTGCCCGGCCGCACCGGGGGCTGCCCCCTCCGCAGCGCCTCGGACAGGCGGTCACAGGCTGCGGGTGGCGGGTCTTTGGTGGTGCACGGAATAATTTTAAAATGTATTACAGCACTTTTATGACAAGGCATTTTTGTATTGCTGGGAACTGTTTTTTTGCTCACAGAAATTCACTGGGAGGCTTGCTGGTATATCTGAATATTCGTTTACACGTCTCTGCCGAGGACTGGGAACTTCGACTTCAGGGTTTTTTCTTTGGCATCTCTAAATGTAGTGCACTCCAGAGGAGCATTTTTATTCTCTGTTCTCACTCTTTATATTGCGGAACAAGCGGGGAAGAGGATGGGAAAGTGAAAACTGATTCTGGACCAAGTAGTCTCTCACAGTGGCATTGTGCTGGATCTCTTTTTGCTGCCTTTGTAGGGTGAAAAAGAAACAACAACTACTGGTCACTACAGGCCAAAACGCACACTGCCCCACTGCTTTTTACCATTTGGCAAAGGTCGGAACTACTTTTCAGTTCCCTCAACACTACCTTCCTGCCTGAATCTTAATTGCTCCTAAAGTGTCCCTCTTTGACCACGGGATCACGTCTTAAAAACGAAATAAATAATAACTTAAAAGCAAAACAAAACAAAACGAACTACTAACACGCTGCAATTTAGGGACATGATACTGTGTAAGTAGCTAATACACCAGTTATAGTCTTGTGTTCTCTATATCAATTTAGTGTGCATGCCAAGCGTTTTGCGCATGCAGGTTTGGAAGATATATCTCCCTTCTGCCCGTCACACGTGTCATATGGAAACACTGCAGCTTCGTTAATGGAAAAGGGCAGTTCCAGTAGTAAATAACTGAGCATGCCCCCAGTTTCTGGCGTCTTTCACAAGCGTCCCACCACCCGCAGCAGCAGCAGCATCGAACAAGGCAAACGGCAAGGTAGGTTTAGCCTTTCTCGGATCAGCTGCGGCCCCGGCTGGGAAAGGCCGGTTGGTGACCGGGCCTATTGACACTCTGCATTGTTCGGGGCCGGGAATACGGGCCCGGAACACTGTCGGGGGTCCTCGCCCTGACAGCCTGTTCCACTGCGTCCTGGGAAGCAGAGAGGTTCACCCTGCGCCGCTGCTACGAGGAGAAGCGGAATAGTAACGGCAGCGCTGGATGGTGGGGGCTGCCTGGCTGTCAGGAGGACGGGGCTCGGGTGGGCAGGGAGAGGAGAGCGGGCCCAACTCCTGCCCAGCGAGCTGCAGAGGGCTGGGGCCCGGTGGGGAAGGTCGGCCCGGCCCTGCCTGCGGCTCCCTGCCCGGCAGCGCCGGGAATTACGAGCAGCGACGGCCGGGCTCGCTCCCCCGCGCCCGCCGCCTGTCAGCGCCGCCGCCGCCTCCCCACGTCTCTTAGCCATAACTCAGGCCCTCGCCTCCACCGTGCGGGACGCTGCCCTCCCCCCGGAACCTGTATTGACAATGGTAAAACTGCCACGAGAGCCTGCTTTAATTTTTTTTTTCCTTCTCTTGAGGCCTTTCAGGGGCTCTCAGGTTCACCAGCCACTCGTGGGCTTGCAGACTGCAAGGAGCGCGGCGGAGGCCTGAGGTGGTGTGGCCCCACGGGAGCAAAAGCCCTTGCCACTTCTGCAAGAGGGTCGGGACGGGGATCGGCACTGCCCCAGGGCCTGCCGGCGACACAGCCGACCCGCCCGCCGCCCTCCTCCCCGGCCCCGGTGCGGAAGGCCGGCGAGACAAAGCGACGGGGGTTTCCTCGGGGTCGCGGAGCAAAACCGCCAGCGCCATCTAAAAATACACCTCGAAGCTTGGAGCGCCAGCCCGAAGGGTAAAAGCAGACGGGGACTGAAAGAGGGACAGCCCCGCTCCTCGGGCGCGAACACGCCGGCTTAGGGTGGTGGTAGGAAGCGACCCTGCGGCCGACTCTGGTCGCGCTCGGAGGCCCTTCAACTGCTGCAAGTGTATTTAGAAAAATAAAATTTAGGTGTAAATTGGGGGAATGGAAAAGTTTTCTGTCACCACCTCCCCCCGACCCCTTGCACATAAAGCAGCCACGTCCCCCCCAGGCGGACATGAGGGTCACATCCTCTTCCCGCTGCTCTCCCGGCCGGGAAGGCGTGCTTGGGGCTGCCCCTGAGCAGCGAGGGAAGAGGGGCACCGGCCGGGGGTCGCCGCTCCTCCCGCCTGTGGGTGGCAGGTTTGCAGGGGTGGGAGGCAAGAGGAGGCCCCCAGCCGACTCGCAGGGCTGCGCTCCTGCCTCCCCTTGTGACCCCCCTTCACCTCTGATGGTTCGCTGGCGGAGCATTGTCTCCAGACACAACAAAACCAGGACGGAGCCCTGGAGCAGGCAGGGCTCCAACGTTTTGACGGGTGGAAGAAAAACATCAACAGATACTTTGCAATTATTTGGTGATGGGGGCTAGGAGAGGCGGGCGGGGGAGAGGTCGCTTCGCAGCAGCAGACGCTAATTGCAACCTTCTCTTTGCTACTAAGTTCGCACCGGTGCATTCCGCGCTCCATCACCGTCCCACCCCCTCGGCGGAGCGCTTGGGGGGTGGGAAATGGCGTCGGGAGAAAGTCGTAATTTTTCTGCAATTCGTTATTCGGTTTTAAATCCATCCCATCCTAGAGAAGCGAGGTTAGAAGCGCTGGGCGCCAGCACTTTCGTAAATCCTCGCTTGGGGAAACCGGAGAGCAGCTCCTCGCTGGCACGGGCGAGGTGTGTGAGCGCCCGGCCCCGGCTCGCCGCCTGCGCCTACGCCGTGGAAAGCCGGGCATCCCCGGCCCGGGGCGACGGGGCTGGCACGGCGACGTGCCCCTCCGCTAGCTTACTGCTTTAGCCTTATTTAACCCACTAGGACCGAGAAAATGCATGTAAATAATATGTACAAAGAAAGAGTTCTAGAAACTCGCATCGAAACGACATTGCGAATATATTTATACTGGGCAATCTTGCAAGCACCGACATTGTTTAAACAATTCTCTTTTGCTACGAACGACATTATCAGTGCTTTTACATTATCGTTCAATGGAAAACATTATGCTTTTTCCTTATTTTAAATATTTATTTTAAAAAGAAAAAAATTAAAAGAAAAAAGAAATTAAACTCGGCCACTTAAAAGTTCTACGAAGTAAATAAATTCCAGGAACCTTCTGGGGAAAATGGAGATGGCATTTTTTCTGATACAAGCGCTTGCCTTCCGAGGGATGACGGTTGTAGTGATATGACCTGTTTATTCATTGATTCATATAATATATAAATATCCTGAACTCATGAGTGTAATAATTTGCGTTTTTTCTACTGGAGGAAATTCAGCTATTTTAAGAGTTAATGGTTCTAAATGTGTTGGTTTTCCTGGATTCTCCCCAGAGGTGATGGCGGCTGGAAAGGAGGGGGGATTCCAGTTTGGGGGTTTCATTGTTGTTTTAATTCTGCTGAATGCAGTCTAAGGCAGCTGACCTGAACGTGGGGTGATACACTGCACAACCAAGCCCCCTGACACCTAAAGGTCAGGTGAAAGTCTCCAGCAGGTAAGTTGTGGGCCAGCTGCCTGCCCAGCTCACTTGCTCTCTGGCTCACAAATTGTTCCCTTCTGCCCACCCAAGTCGTTTCAAGCTGTGTTTGTGTAGGGGGCAAAAAAAATTGCAGAACACCCAATTCCGTTTCAGCTGGAGAGTTTGAGCTCTCACCGGTAACCCGGGCTGCCTTCCCCCCACCACTTTCATCCCAGTGCTTTTCAACAGCTATTATTTTGTGGCACACGCATACCAACCAAGGCACAAGGTACGGGCCTAGAAGGTCGCGGAGGAGATGTGTTGGCTTGGGGGGCAAGGGAGAAATCCCCCCCACCTCCCAAAGACCCTGCCCGCTGAACGGAGGGAGGGAGCCTTTGCCGGCTCTTCCCCGGCCCGCACAGCATGAAACACTGCCGAAGCAGGCCACGACGAAAACATGCCCCTCGGGCCGCAGCGGCTTCCCCGAGGGGCTGTGCTGCTGTCTCTTCCCTAACACCGCGACCCTCCGACGGGCCTGTTTCGCCGAACCCGATACCCCCGGCTGCCGGGTGTCCGGCGAATGCCACCTCGCAGCCGCTTGCCAAATCACTGTGCGCCAGATGGGTTACCACCGAACTAAACTCAAGGAGTTAGTTGCAAGTGGCACCGGGGGCTCCCGCTCCGGCCGGACCAGCCGGATTTACTCTTGGAGCCGTTCAAGCAGGCCTTTCAGGACGCTTTCTTACGAAATGAGGGGGTCTCCCAGTCTCCTCCCCTGGGCACCCGACCGTTTGCTACTGCTACCTGCACTGCCAGCCCTCGGCCTAGGACAAGACCTGCCCTTTGCCCCAGGTGCGTTTATTTTAAGGGAGAATGGGGGGCGCAGCCGTGCTTCGAGGGGTCCCCGGTGCCCCCTCGGGGTACGGGGCTGCCGCCCGGCCCCGCAACTACCGGGCAAGGAGCCGGCCCTCCCCCGCCGATGCGGCTATTGTTTCGTTCAATTAGACTCCGCTTGATAAAAAACAATCGCTCGTTAACCCTCGCCCTCCTCCCTCCCGGCTGGTGTGTTGTGAATGGCGACATCGTCTCCCTTGACCCCCGTCTCCTTTTCTGTCTTTCTGTCCCCTGAAAAATGATTCCGCGAGCTCTGATTGAATTTTATTCCTTCCTGACCTGGCCCGTTTTTATTGCATGGACACCATCAATCTTGACCTAACGCGACGTTTGTTTATTACTTGGGAAAGAAGCGAATGGCTTTATGAGCCCCAGCGTAATTAAACCAGGAGGGCTACGTTCACCGCGGCACCGCACCACCTTTGGGGCGGATTCACAACAGACAAGACGCCGGGGCGGCGAGGCAGAAGGGAAAAGGAAAAAAAAAAAGGTCGGGGGAAACCTATAAGGGAAGGGTGACTGGCATCCTCCCAGCCCGTAAGATTGAGACGGAGATACAGATGGATCGAAACCCACGCGCGTCCCCGGGGAGCATCGAGCAGCTCCCTTAACACCACTCTTCAGGCCCGTCAGCCTCTTGCGCAGCTTGGCACGTAAACCTGAGCTCGCTTTCCACGCTACCCCAGCTGCGCGCCTGGGCGCACTACCTGTCCCCCGAGCAGCGACAGCTCAGCCTCGGGCACCCTGACGGCGCCCACCGCCGCGCCCCTCATCCCTCGCCCCTCCAAAGTAACCCCAACAAAAAACGAAAAAACGAGAAAACGAAAAACAGACAAATCTAAACAACAGCGCATATTAAAATACAGATGCATTTAGCCAGCGCGCCCAGTCCCAACACAGGGAGATGGGGAAAAGTGGTCTGAGAACGCCGAGGATTTTAAATTGCTTTAGAAGTGAAATTAATTGAAAGCTAATGTTCAATTAGCCTTCGTTGTTGAAATGAGTGATTTCGGGACCGGGACGAGGGAGAGTTTTTAGGGGCCGCACCGCAGCTCTCCCTGTACTGTGCAGTGGAGCCATGTGCGCGCCTCGGCGCTGCATGCTTTTGCCTACGCAATCAAACGACGTAGCAAAGACTGCTCACTCTTACCTCACGCTCATCCTCACGTGGGCGCGGAGAGGCGCGCAGCCCCCGGCCGTGCGCCACCGCTCCCTCCTGCGCAGCGGCACCGCCGCGCTGCCTCCCGCAAAACCGCACCGGCTCTCGCGTGTGTCATGCGCGACTCGCCCGCAACGCCCAAGCCAAGTCTCCAGAGGCCAGGGCGAAGATCTAAGCTCGTTCTGCTCCAGCAGCGTATTTTTTGGAAGGTGAGAGCATCGTACAGACAGCTGGTCGATACGCTGCCGTCCCAGAGTTACCAACAGTGTTACGAAGTTGAACCAGACTACGAAAATCGTCGCTAACTTCAAAACGCCTTTCCCGAACTTTGTGGCTATCAGAAAGGGCCCCAGATATTGTAAAACGCCAATATGGACATACTCCCTTAAACGTCTCCATCCACAACACAGCCTCACCATATTCTCCATCTGACCTGGCCTATGGAAGCAGGGATGGGGTTTTAATCCATGTCCTCTCAACTACTTGCATGCACTTCTCTGCTATTTTTGGTTATGACCTTTGCAGAACATAATAGGAACTGTAATTGCTTTAAGAAGAAATTCTACGGAGGAGACTTAGAAAGGAGAATATTCCTCTTCTCCACGTTTTCCACAGTTTAAGTGACAGATGAGCAAACACAAATAAGAAACCACCAGAACCACTAGCCAAATGGAATGGCCCCCCCAAATAATAATAATTTTTTTAAAGTTGTTTTGTTTCTTTCATAGACAAAAAGCAAAGCAAGAGTTTGGAAAAAAATCAGTTTGAGCTAAAAAAACCCCACAAAGCGCCATGCTAACCTGGTACCTAAGGCACCTCTCTGCAGGCGTGGCTGGGGCCCAGCATCCCCATTTGCTGTAGGGGCTGCCACCACAGATGTCGAGGCCTTACGGGGACACGTCTCAGCTGCTGCCCAGGCGCATGTCCCGTGCCCACTGCTGCGAGAGATCGCACCGCATCTCTTTCGGCGTTCAGGGCAGGCCCAGTTCTGCTGGGAGACAACCACAGGTCAGAAGGGATGCTTGGGTTTGCTTCCCGTGCTCAAGAGGAGGGAAGCACAAGAGGAACAAGGGTTCGTGCCCCAGTCTAGGCCCTGCTGCCCAAAGTTCATGTTGGACCGCGGGCAGACACCCCACTCCACGTCTTCCCCAGCCCGGGAAGGTTTCTAGCAAGCCCTCCCGGCCTTTCCCCTTCCCAGCAGAAGCCCCATGCCTCACACCGGAGGCTCTAGCCCGGCGGAGCCCGGAGTTGCCGACTTCGATCCGTGCAATGCCGCGCAGGCAGCCGCGGCACCGGTCTCCGCACCCGGCGGGCCGCCACCCCCGGCCAAGCCCGCACTTTTCACTGTCTACCGGGGGGACGGCCAGCACTGCTAATCTTATTTTCGTTGTGATCAATTTCTGTGCGGAGGGGGAGAAAGAAAAGGTTATGATTATGATAATAATGAAAATAAAATAGTGGTTTTAAAACCCAAAACGAAGCGCACGTTTGCTGTGAGCCAGCTCGTCGCACTGAGAACGAGGAGGTGACCTCCGCCGCGACCACGCACGTCACTTCAGGAAAGGGATCCCCTCCGGGGGCAGAAGATCCCAACACGACCTACCTGCGACCGAGAGGGAAGTTTCCCTTTGCCCCCTCCCTGACTGCGAGCCGCCCTCCCGGCTCGCCGAGCCCATTCCACCCGCCCCTTTCGCAGCCAGGGCCACGGGTAGCGCAAGTTGCGCGGCCGCCCCGCGGCAGAGGGCCGCGGACCGCTCCGGGCATTAGCAGTAATTACACACGGCACTTGTTCAAGCTGTGCACAGACCCCCCCCAGCTCCCCTAACCGAGCAGCACCACTGACAATGCAACGGGTTATTAAACAAGCCGGGATAACAACTGCTTTCCCCCTATTTATTTTCGCCACAAATACCCTACTGCTGGAGACCGCTGAGAAAACCCAAACTTACAGGAAAGCCGGCGCCTGATCGCAACAAAAATAACAAGCAAATAGCACACTCAATCGCCTCTACCCTCTGCCTCCTTTAAGTTTTATTTTAAATACATGACGGGGTGCAGGAATGGCCTTATTATGCAGCCACCCCGCTGGCAAACCCCTCTGCCGGGCAGAGGGAGCTGCCCTGCCGAGGGTCCCCTCTCCAGCGAGGGAAAGCGGAGGCGTGAGGCAGTGAAAGCCCCGCCGTGTCTCTGGCCCGGCAGTCCCGCTCACAAGGAGGCGGCTGTGGGCAGGAGCCGCCAGTATAGTTGCTCGGTACTGGAAGAGGGACGATGGGAAGCAGAAAGTGAGCCCGACCGAGAATAGGTAATATTTTATTTCCCTTTACTGGTGAAAAACGGGGAGCAGCAATTAAAACCTGTCCCCGGAGCTCAGCTTTGCTCGTCCTTCTCACCAGCTTTACCACAATCGGACGATGGAGCGTCTGAGTTTCTCTTACCCAATTTAGCAAACAAATAAATAAAAATAAGGCCGGTAACCTTTGCAGAGGTACTACTACGAAAAAGCAAAGACTGCCATACTTAAATAAATGCATTCTAAGTCAACACGTTCTAAGGTGACACACTCCCCCCAGTCCATTCGATCTGCTGAAGGTGTTTTCTAAACATTAGATTATTGCTTTGGAAGGGAAGCACAGCTTAAAAGAGAGGTAATAAGGTTGAACTGTAAATACCTTTGTATTTATTTACAGCATAACTCTTAACAATGCAACAGCAATTACTGCTAAGTGTTGCCTTTAGATAAGAGATTCTGATAGGAAACTGTATTATCTTGAAAGCAAATTTTAGGCCTTAAATATCTGTAATCAAATAAACTTATTTCCAAGTCTGACTGACAAAGCTGCTTCTTTTAAGTTAATGAATTTATTGCATTTTGGTGGTTATTTACAAAAGGGTAGGGTGATCCCCATTGCCCGTAGGTTCTTAATAGCAAATTGCCCAGAAGGTAAGATTCTTGGTATGACAAGACGTCAGTCTGTGCAGCACTCATTTGCTACTCTGGTAATTTTTTTTTTTTCTGATTTAAGGAAAAATGAGGGAGGTAAGGGGAAAAGAATCCCCAGCCCCCAAACAACTATATAAGAAAAATTCCCCCACACAAAATATTAAAAAAATAATTTCAGTCCAAGCAATTAAGACAGAGACCAATAAAGTCCCTGAAGGACGGGAGTAATGCAGAGCTATAAAGGTGTAAGGGTAGACTGTACAAGTATCCTTTAATCCAATTACTTTTTTTTTCTGAAATAAAATTGTACTTTAAATCTATATATTACAGAAGCGGCTTCACAGATGTGATTGCACGCTTTGCTATCAATTCTAAGAAACTGATGTATATGCTTGCATTATATTTAAGAATACACATACTACAGGTTATTTGGCATCTGCTATACACTGTGGAGTTTAGAAAAATATGCAATGCGTATATGAAACTATAAATAAATACATAATCCTTCTTTAAATATAGGTACATATGTAAACCCTAGATATAAATACATTTGAAACACACACACAGCGATCGATAGCTCGACATATACACAGTTACACATGGTCTGGAATCTAGTGCATGCACTTCTACCTCGGAGTTATCGCTTAATACATCCTTACATAGGCATATTATTTAAAAAACCATAATGTTGCCATACTACTGTGTATGGCCAAATGTTTCCAGGTCTTGCTCATTAATTGCTAAGAAAACGTGTTTGTTTATTTGCCAACTCAGAGCTGCCATGGGAAAGTATTTTTTTCCTAGCGGATAAGGCGAGCTGACTAAGTGGAACATATTGCAGAAGAGACTGAAAAGGGATTTTTCGACCTGGCAGTTCCTAAATGGTCTTTGGAATTTGTGCGGAGGGGAACAAGCTGTTCCAGCGACAAAGTTAGTTATGAAATCCCTTTTCCCTCTCTTTCTCTCTCTCTCTAAATGAAAATATTAAAATATCCAGACGTGTAAAGGATCATTCCAACTGAATGGTAATTTATTAATAAACAAACAATGCAATACCTTCAGAATATTTTCAACAAAAAAAAAAAAGAAAAATATTGATAGAATAAGATTAATACAGTTTCCCTTTTTATATATAGTGAAAAAAAATCAGCGTTTCAGTCAATTTTAACGTCACTTTTTAGGAAAGGGGAAAACACTTTCTGGCGTTTGGTCCTCAACATCCAACTACAAATTAAAAATAAATTACTATGTCGCAATTTACATTTTAAAACAAGTCCTTGTAGAAGAGGAAGGGGAGGGGGAAAGAAGCTGGTACTCTACGCTGGACTTTTCGCTCCCTTTTAAACACGGGGCATGACAATACCTTAAGGGACGGGAAGGGCGCGGGGTGAGGGGCGGGAAAAAAAAAGTATTTCTCAAAGCAATTAGAAAAAAAAAAACTTACGTGTTATTGGAGTAACACTGTCCTTTAACAAACCAAGACATGCTTTGGGGCTGTCTCTGTACAAAAGCTTTTCGCGATGCGCTCGCTTCCCTCCGCGGGCGCGGCAGGGGCCGGCGGCGCGGCGATGAGCGGAGTTCCCGCGGCGTCCCCGCGACGGGGCGCGTTCAGAACTTGCCGCAGTCGTAGACGAAGGCCCCGGAGGTGCGGTAGAGCGGCTGGCTGCCGGGGAAGGCCATCTGACAGCTCCCGCCGCCCCCCGCCCCGCCGC